>JACDOX010000009.1:12081379-12356107 GCA_014549065.1 Cardinalis cardinalis
CCTCATCGCCACCTCGTCGCCGCCGCGGCCGCCGCGGCCGCAACTTTTCCTCCCCGCGCCGTGCCGCTCCTTCCCCCGTGGCTCCGGTGGAAGATGGCAGTTGGGGGCAGCGCTGGAAGTTGCAGCCCGCGAGCGAAGAGATAAGGCGGAGGAGCGGGAAGGTGAGTGGCACCGGCCGGCTGCCCCTCCGCTCCGCTCCGTCCCGCCAGGCTGCGGCGGGCAGCGAGTGCGGGGCTGGCCGGTCCCGCCGCCCGGACGTTGTCCTCGATTTGCCGGGGCGGTATTTTTGGGACCTTCGGGGAGGTTTCGGGAAGTTGCACCGGGTAAGGGCTGGCAAGGTGGCGGGGGAGGGAGGACACAACCGCCCCTGGCAAGTTTTACTTTGCGGGAGGGTGAGTGGAAGAGCAGCTCCCCGAGCGCCTGCCCTGCCAGGCGGGTGGTGCGTTTCGGTGTCCGGGGGATCCTCCGCGACCCCCGCGTCCTGCGGGGCCGTGGCAGAGTCGGGGTGCCGGCCGGAGAACGGCGGCTGGAGCTCAGCGGGCGGTGCCCGCTCCCGGCTGGGACCGCKGGGCTCCGGAGGGCGCCGGGGGAGCTGCCCCGGGCGGCCGAACAGGTGGGCGACGCCGGGTGCGCCCTCCTCGGGCACCGCCGCCGGGCCCGTGTCGGACTGCCCGGAGCAGGCGGCAGCCGGAGGGCGGGTGCGTCCCGTCCCGTCCCGTCCCGTYCCGTTCCCGTGCCGGGTGGGTGGCCAGAATTTTGTATAATTGTGTTTACGGTGCCAGAGCGGCGCGTGCATCCCGGCCGGCAGTTTCCCGGTTGGCAGCGCAGGGCATGAGGAACTAGTCTCCAGCAAAGGTACWGTTGTTTTGACTCATTTAAGATGTCTGAGTTTTGATATGAAATGGAACATATAATAGCAATCAGTAATCATTCATGCTTGTCACTCCTATAGAAAAAAAACCCCAAGTATTACTCGTAATGCACAAATGCATATTCATCTTTTAATATCTACCCCGAGCCCACAGCAGTTTATATTTTTAAGTGCTCTGATGAGGTCCAAACCCACTGTTAAACAACATGGGAATTTAAGTGTAGACAAATATTTAAAACAAGCCAATCTTTGAAGAAAAAGTGGTGAGGTGGGTTGTGGAGACCTTTTGACATATGAAAATGCATGAATGTGCATTTTTGATGCAAAAGTTGTTGAGATTTTCTGTCACAAACAGCCCAAAACAAGTGCTGACACAGAAACTGAGGAATTTTAAACATTTGTCTTTCAACATTGTCAGCTTTAGTTCCTTGACATTTTGTTTTCTGTGACAGAAGAATAGTTTTGTGACAGTTATTCAGGATTTAATTTGCAAGCTCACAAAGGCCTGTAGCTGTGATGACAACTCATGAAAAAGRAAAGGAAGGTATTTCACATTTAGGTTTTTCAAATGTCCTGTCCTACTCAAATGTTTCGTCCTTCTCCTGTCTTCTCTCCCCACACACCCTACTCCGCAACAGCATCCCTGTATCTTTTGAAGTTATCTTGTTGCTTAGTGTCTCTAAATTTTCTCTCATGTCCAATACATTTCTGTATCAGTGGCCCCAGCTCATATGTSTTTTGTACCAGGAACACCTACTTTGTTCAGAAAGAGATGCCAGCTTGTTCTCTGTCATAACACCAAAGCAGTCTTGGAAGGCAATTCCATCCCTTCATACACTTAAGTTGCATTGTTATTTGTGTAAAATAGCTTTGTCTCAACTGTATAGAAGTTTCTACCATGAATGATGCAAATAATATACTTTTTAAGGCCTCTTTTTCATTGCCATGACAAAGATGTGATCCAAAACACTGAAAATAAACATGTCATGGCTCCAGAGAAAAGCTGCAGKCAGTCATGTTTGTGTACCACTGGTGCAAGTTTCTTCATATAAATATTGAAATAGCTGTCTTTTTAACAAAAATGTAATTGTCAGTTCAGAATTCCAAAAAAGAGAAAAACATGCCATTTTACTTCTTGGTGACCAGCCTGATGCAAACACAGCACCATAGTTAAGCCTACCCAAAGCACTGGTCTCAGTGTCAAACCCCTCTGTAAGTCTGTGTAAATGTCTAATACACCCAAATGTTTTGAATCTGACTATAAAATGTTAGTTTTGAAAACAGTAGTGTTTGGTTTTCCATTAAATTGCTTTTCCACAARTGAAGCTTGGTCTACATGACTAAATGGGAACGGTAATTTGTAAGCTGCTGTGTATCTTCAGTTCACCAGCATCTTCCTGCTCCCAGAGCAGTTTAAAAACAAAAGCGAAATAGTGTTTTCACTGCTGGAAGTCAGTACATGCTTCATTTAGAGCAGTTGTTCCTATTAGAATTTATTTCTGTGGAAAAAAAAAAGATAACACTATAATTAAGTGGCATATGTATTTTGTAATTTTGTGATAAAAATAACATTAAAAAGAGATTCAGTTGTAAAAATGATATACTTTCTAAAAAACATGTAAACTGGAAAATAACTTTCACTTCTTCATCTCACTACCTGACATAGCCCCATTGAACTTGCTGTTAGAAATATTACTTGCATACTGAAAATATGTATCAAATTTAAGTTTACCTGTCCTGAAAATTGTATGAATCCTGGTATGAATTGTCATGAATACTGATGGTACCTAAATGTAGTTGCAGCCGTTAGTTTCTTAGTATTCAGCTAATGGTTAGTAGGCAAAATGTAACTTTGAAAGTAATCAAAACCTGTTGTGAATGAGCAACTATACCAATGAAAAATGGCAAAAGAGTTGGGATGTAGTCTAATAATCTCCAAATTGGTAAATTAAGCACATATTTATCAGAGTGTTTGTAATATTGTTGGTTTATATTCTCCAGTATTCAGACTAGCTAATTTAAAGCTACATAGGGTATGTGTGTTGAAACTGCAATAGAAAGTATTGTGACTTGCAGCATACTCATAGCTGAATCATTTAGCTGAGAGAGCTTAGTGCATCTCAGGATTGAGGCTTTTTCCCTTTTAAAAAAGGGTTCTGGGCCAGATTTGTTGAGGATCGTATGCTGTGTCCTATAAGCATGCTGTTTACATGAACTTTCCATATAAATTCAAATTAAAGGAATGACTSTTCATCAGTTTTCCAGTCTCCTCAAAAGTAAGAAAATGTTCTTTAAGTTGCTGCTATTAAGTAGAAGGTACATAATACATCTGTTGAGTTAAATTAAAGATAGCTCTCATGTAAAGACTGAACATTAGGCTATTCTATGATAAAACATATTTTTCATGCTTCAAAGCTTCAGTAATGATTTCCAGATAAATAGGCAGAGAATGTTGCATTGCTGAATCACTTAATGTTATATTGTTTGTTGAAACTGATAGATGAGTAAGGCAATTTAGAGCTAACATTACTTGATGAAATCACCTTTCATTTTCTCTTTTTGGCTTTGAGTTTTTAAATTAGGATGATCATACACAACCAAAGAATTTTTTCCTTTCTCAATGTAACTTGTAATGAATGTGTTATGTTGYGAACATCTATGTGTGCTGGGTAAGGCTGTGCTGGTATTGAATATTTTGTTACAACTTTAATAATAAATTCGAAGTTTATTTGTGCTGCTCATCTGTAGATTAATCTTCAAGCAGCTAAAAAAATTACAGTGAAATAGTGCTTAGCTACTGCTCAAAACTAATGTTTCAATCCTTTGAGGCCAGCTTAGGCCTTTCCTGCGACGATATACCCACACTTCTCCATACTTCTCCATTTTTGTACGATATATAGTTGTATGACTTTCTACCAAAGAAGTTTGTCAATGCAAAAAGTTAACATGAGGTCAAAGAAAGATTTAGACAAATTCCTAGATAAAAAAGAAAAGAAGGAAAAAAAAAGACCAAAGGCTAGAAAGCAGAGATRTAATGCTTCTGAATCAGAATGTCCCTAACCAGCAAATATTCTGGAGGCTTTGGAGTATTTCAAGAAGGTACCATTCACATGGTYGCATTGCACTTCCTCACTTTTCCTTATCATTTGCTGTTGAGTATCTGGGGAAAAAGTGTTGGATTCTGAACAGGTCTTTGRTTTGGTTTGATTTTACTGTTCATGCATTCTCACCCAGTCAAGGTGGACAAGGGGATATGAAATTTAGACATTTCCTTATGGGGAAAAGTGATTGAAAACTTTTGGTTACGCAACATTCAAGTGGATGTTTACTTGAATTAATTAGCATTAACTCAATGTATGATGTTGATTATGAGATGGAAAAGTAATAGGAAGCAAAAATTTGTTATTTCCCAGTAATTTATTGTTTATGGTATATTTCAATATAATGTTAACATTGGTCATTCACAAATCATGATACATTGCTGAAGTTTGTTTATGATATGTAGCAACTATTGGGATAGTTTGTTTTAAATCTATTGCATAAGTGTAAACTATTTTTGTTTAAGAAAATGAAATGTTTTTCACTGAAGGTAGCTCAGAAGTGCCAGATTGATTGAAGATGATTGCTTACAGTATGTCTTTTATTTGTTCCCAGTTCCTCAGTTTTGGAGTTGAAGATGATGAACTCTCTATTTCTTCATTTGATTTCYGCTCTGAGATGCTCAGTCTTTTAGCTCATTTCTGTTCAAGGTACAKAGTGCTCCCTCTCTAGAATGGATGACTGTCACTCTTGGGGTTTTATTCAGACTTGAGTCTGGATTTCTAGCTTAGTCTGAGCATGCATGAGCCTCTACTGTCATGTTCACTGAGTTCWGCTTTTGTTTCCATGCTCTATTAACCTGCAAGAGAGGTGAAGACCTGGTCTRAAGAGCATTTTGAAAAGGTGATGTCCAGTGCACAAAAGAAATTGGCAGTCCTGAAGGATGCCAATCGTGTGTGCATACAAGATATGTGAACACTTGAGCCTGAACTTATTAATAAAGGAAGTGGTGCTGCACAGTGCCTTTGGTGCCTCAACCTTTTGCAGTGCCAAGGACAGGAAGGCAAACACTGCTCTAGAAGCTTTGGTGAAATGTGACACAACTGCAGTGGGAGGGCAGCTGCAGATGGCAGCTGCACATAGTAACTATTTGGTCCATAAAATGTGTAAATTATTCATTTGTTTCATAGACAGATAGCTCTTCAGTTGTCCATATATAGGTTAAAATGAAAGGAATGTGTGGACAATATAGAATATACGTGGTTGCCATTCCAATTCTTTGTGTTTCCCCTTTTGGCAGTCAATACAATCAACATTGATTAAAAAGTCATACTATTAGTTAAGCAGATTTTTGATATTTCATTTGGAGTTGCAGATGTTTTAGTTGGGATATAAACAATTACTCTATATGCTCTCTGGAAGCATATTATAAATTCAAAGATCAGTGAGTTGCAATGGAAAATAATTTTCAATACCTGAAATATATCATAGTCCTCTAATGTGGTTTAGGTTTGCTCTCCTGACTGCCATAATCAGCACCAGGGATCTAGTTGGAGCTTGCCATAGGATTCTTTTTGGCCTCAGTGTACTCAATTTTCCTTCCATAAAAATCAGAGCAATTAGGAAGCAGCAGGGGACTGAAGTTGAATCTCATCCACAGGAGCAGAGTAAAGACTTTGTCAAGATGCAATCCTGTGGCAATCAGGACCACAGCCTACAAGAGTGAATAGTTCAGGGGGGGAATCCAAACCAAGGTATGAATCAGAGAAAGGTATTTTCATTTGTAAATTACATTTGTCAGTTTAATTTGTGGGTACCCACTGCAGTACCAGCCTAGCAGTCCCTTCCTCTTGCATATGTACATTCCATGCCTGAAGGTGGACAGTCTGCACAGAACACCAAGTACTGTTGAGCAGAATGTAACAAAGAAAAGTTAAATCTTTAAGGGGTGCTAGCTCTCCTATTTCAAACATTAGTCTCTTATGAAGACTGTGGATGAAGAAACCACCTAAGAAAATGTTTAACTGCTCTCAGTATATCCAGGTTGCTTACTCAGAGTCTCTTGGAAGACCGCGAAGTGTTTATATTTGTTCTCTGCCATCACATACACCTTGTCTTCCACTCTGTCTGGCTATATGCTTTCACCCCCCTCCAAAAAAAGAAATTTTGTTATGAAAATGTAGTTAAGTATTGCTATCTTTTGAACAGTTGGAGCAAGAGTTCAAGGCTTCCTTTTGACTGGAAAGTGAAGTTAGTAAGTGGATTTTTTGGTGCAGAGGCCTTCTTCAGAAACTAGTGAAAAAAGGGACAGGTTTAATGTCATTAATGGGTGTGTAACCCTAGATATTTGTAGCATTTTAGTGAGATACAYGTGACTGGATCAGTGTCAGCCTATTAATGTGATGAGACTTCCTTTAGGACTTCTGAGAGCTAATCAACCATTCTTCTTCCTTGTGTGAATACATGTCATTTATACTGATCCAGATTATGAAGAAAAGGCAGATTTCGAAAGAAGGTGAAAGGAAATGACATCTTCTAAAAATTTGCTGAGGATGACACTAATAGTAACAGTATTAGGACCTGGATTGAAGAGGTCAAGGATTTTACTTGCCTGTGAGGAGTTTTGCAATTGACTATAATGAGATCAGGATGTCACCTTTGCAAGTGAAATTTTCACCTCTTTGATGAGCTGTTTGTTGTTGAAACAGATCAGATTAAGAGGAGAGCTTGTGAAAGCCCTGTTCAAGGTTGAGATCTACTGAAGACATGCATGGAAGACTGTAGTATACTCATTTTCTTCCCAGCCAAAGCAGAAATGGAATGAAGCCTGGAATCTGGGACTGGAGCGAGCAGCAATGGATTGTTCTTTGATTCATTAGCACAAACCATAGAAGCTGATTCAATTTAGACAGGCAGTCAGAGAAGTGGAGGAGCTAGAAAAGTGTACAAAAAATAATTCCTGATTATTCTTTGCTGCCATCTTTTCCAAATTACCTTTAAATAAATTTAGCAGATTTTGGCATGCACTCTGGGTACATTTTCCCTACATCAAACTGTCTGCATGCTTCTATTCCCTCCATCACTAGTTTTCCTTAGTGATGCCTAAATATAAGTTTGTAGCTTCTTCAGTGTACTCTGATTACATGCAAACAGAGCATGCTGGTATGCGTAGGAGATTTTTCTGGGCGTCTGGCAAATGAAATCGTTTTTCTTTAGGCCACAGAGTAGCAACTGAGCTGCTTCCACAATTTCACTGCAATTTTTATGGGGAGTCTGTGYACAATGCCTGTGAGAAATCTGGAAAGGTTTTGTTGCATTGACTTTGTAGTGACAAATTGACTGTCATTTCTGACACAGCTTCACACATACCCTCAGAATGGTCATCCATACTTTTGAAGAGATTTGCTGGGATGTTGGTTGCCTGTGGAGTCTGTATGCGTCTTTTTTCTTTTTATTTCTGTGGAGTGTTTGTATTGCTGTTTTTGTAAAAAGAGACTGAGCTGGGAGAGACAGCAGGAGACACAACTGAGAGTCTTTTTCAGCTGACATTTGGACCATAATTTGGGTTTTATGCATAAAAATGTCCACTCTAAAGATGCTTCTGTTAGAGAATGAAGCAACATAATAAGTCCATTATCATGTTAAGACAGAAAAGATATGGATTTTTTCAGTGATTTCAGTCTAAGTATTTCAGGAGAGACAATATAAAAAGGCATATTTTTTTGTATTTTAAGGCCATAAATGTAATTAAAACAAATTAAAAGTAAACCACATTTAAAAAGGTTTTAAATACTGCTYGCTTGCTCTGATTGAGGGTGATTATCTTGCATAAAACTGATTAACTATGTGATATGTAACCTAAAGTGGTTTTCTTAAAATATCATAGGATTGCCTCATCTTTAGGTTGCCATTGCTGTGTTATGTATATGGCCATTTTATATTATTCACCTCTGTGAAAAAAAGAACTAAATAGCTTCCTGCTCCAAGTATGTTGAAATCAATATGAGGAAAATACCAACATCTGTCATTTATGGAATGTGAATGAGAAGAGTCAATTCCAGAGTGAATGGGAAATGCACAGATAGGCAAGGTGAGAACTGAGGTCTAATATATGTATCTTTTTTTTTGTTCATAATTGGTTTTAAGTCCAACATCATAACAGGATGTGGACTATGTGCTAAGCAGACATAAAGCAAAGCAAAGACAATTATTTTTCACCCTTAAAGCAGTTACTGTACATCGGTGCAATGATCCGTCAGATTTTTGTATGCAGGCTGTTATCCTCTTGTCTAGAGACTCTTCCCAGTAATGTTGCTGCTTCAGTTAGGCAAAGGAATAATTAACTGTACTGATCTTAACAGAACTGTTATTGCTGACACATAGCAAGGGAAAAAAAAGAGAAAATCTGACTTGCGTCAAGTTGAAAATGTGTTGGCTATTGGCTCAGTTTAATTATACTGAATTAAATCTAATTGCATATCGTCATTCAGGCCCCAGAATTTTAATAGTAATTGAATTATTGTAAAGTTATAAGGCTGATTAAAAAAATTAATGTAAATTCTGTGGTACTTTCTCTGTAAAATTGAAATTTCTGGAAAAAACAAATACTGTTTAACCATTTTGGCGAGGAAGTTTTTGTCAGAAACCAGTAATTAAATATAGGGGATTAACATGAATAGAAAATAAACCTCACGGTTTTTCGCTTGTTTCATTTTATTATCTATTTATCATTTGTTATGAAAGAAGGTACTACTAACAATATTTCTGATTTAAAAGATGACTGCTACAGCTGAATTCTCTACATTTACCCTGGTATAGAATAGTGCTGGCTATGACACTACTAGAAGTAGAAATGTAGATACAATTTTTGTGCAGTACATAGAAGAAGCAATCCTCTCTGAACGAGGATTTAATTTGGTTTTGACCATTTTGCAGCTGGTTAATTGTTTAAAGTGAAAGTAATTCTGTAATGCATATTGCAGTTTGTACTTGAAACCAGTTATGTTGCATTCTACATCAGTCATTGAAAATTGTATTGATTAGACAATARAACCAGTGCTGCTAGAATAAATAAAGGATAAGTTAGGAAAGAAAAAAATAAATTTCAATTTGCAATAGATGAGGAGACTCTTTAGCTTAGTAACTGCAATATTACTCAATGCTGTGGTTCTCATTTCCTATAGTAATAAACTGGAATTCTGCTACTTCAGTTTACATTGATTTTCCTTTTGCAATGCATCTGAAAATTAATAGAAGCTTTGCCTATTTTATTACAATTCTGTAAAAAAAGGAGGAGAATTAAAAAAAGCATGTGAGAATAAAGCCAATRAAATCTTAATGTTTTAAATGGAAGTATTTCTGGGAAGCAAGKGAAAGCTTTGGAGTTGGATATAAAGGCTAACACAGACAATTGGCTTAGGCAAGTTCATCTTGGCTGATGGCAGCTATAATCACTGTCTTTAATAGAGAATTATCACTGGAGAGCAGTGGGAAGTGAATATGTAATCAAAGAATGCTCTATCTCCATCCTGCCTGTCATACCAACACCTTTGGTACCATAGAAGAAAACATTTCTTTCACATAGGTATGAGATATATCATGAATGAGAAAAATACTGAAAGATCTAATAAAGACAGTCTCAAAGTGAAAAATAAAAAGCCCAAACAAAAAAAAAAATCACATTTTAAAAATTTGAATACCCATATGCCAATTGTGCTGGAAATGTATACAATATACAGACTTGAATAATTTATGCTTGGACAGACAATTGCATCAAATAATAGCAAAGCCTGATTGTTTCATGCTTTTTTTKTTGAAGCCCACTCTATTTTGGTGCTGAGCTTCTGATTAGAAGGAATCATCTTTCATGTTCCAGTGGAAATAAATCAGTTTCAGTATTATAACAGAATTTATTCACTATTGAGTGCATAATTCCTGGAACAAGAAAGCATCAACAGGAGAGCCCTCCATTCTGTGCAAGGTTGTAAAATCTGCCATTTTGTTACAGATTGGGGTGTGTTTTCCCTTTTTTCTTATTACTGGCCCTCAGAAGGTAATTGCAGATTTTGTGTATAAGCCTTGGGGACGGTTTGGATAACTGAATTGAATAATTGAAGTAAAGAAGCTGAAAGAAAGAAGGCACATTCAACATTTCACTTTTTGGAATAGTGAATTAGAGAGAAGCTGTGCCCTTATAGAAGCTATAAGAAAGACTTAAACTCTTCATTCCTCTCTAAAATAATTTCAATCTGCTGTTTCATCAGCATGATTAATGCAGAAAGAATGTTTGTTTCTTATTCAGATTCCAGCAACCYTCTAGCTACCGTGTCCAGTGGGCATAAATTCTATTTAGGTAAAGTGGAGTACTGTGACTGTGTGTAAGACATAAAATTCTATGCATGATTGTTCATAAAAACTGGAATTCATTTTCCTAGGTGGAGAAATGTTAGATGCCACTCTAAAATTATGAATCTGAGTTTATTTGTGGRGAAATCGCTTGATTGTAACGCCAAGTAGGAACTTGTGTACAACTTTATATCCTCAGGATGCTCAGGCTTACATCCCAAGTTATGACAGCTTCCTGTAGGCTCATCAAGATGGCCAAACATTTTTAAGAATGCAAGGTGTTGGCTATATTGTCCAACAATCCAATTAATTTTCTACTTATTTTCTTTCTTCTTCTGTGCCCAGAGAACACAGCTGGCYGTTATATTGGCCTGGGGACTATGAAGCCATGGATAATCTCAATAGTATTACCCATACACAATAAGGGGACAGCGCTGAGCYGGTATTGATACAGTCAGTGCTGGTATGAGACCTTCCAATGCATGGTGGTTCTTTCTTTTGTGAGTAAGGATGTTCTTCCTTACATTTTTTCCTGTAGGGGGATAGAATAAAAGAAAACAAAGATTGTGTAGAAAGTAATCTTACCCCTAAGGAGTTGTAGGTGGGCCAATTATCAAAGATTAGGAACAGGCCTGACTTTAACAGGCCACAGCCTGTAGCCAATGAGAAGAGGAGTGCTATAAAAGAGTGGGGTGGCTGGTTGAGAAGGGAACTGGAGTCAGTTGGCTACTGTGAGAAGAAGAAGGAGTCGGTGCTTGGAGGAGCTGCCCATGAGAAACACCAAGAAGGTATGAAACTTTTGCCGTGAGGAGACAACAGTATGGAACCCCTGTGATAAGATGATGACATTTCCCCACAGCTTTTTCCCACTCCCTGTGGCACCCTGAGTTCCAGCTGTTCCCACAGCTCTGAACAGAAAGTCCTCTACCAACCACAGATAGCGTGGACAAGTCTTAGCTTAATTTTTTTTTCCTCTTGGCCTGAATGATGCAGAATTTTGAATTACAGGCCTCTTAATTATTCAAAGTCATGAAGGGCAAAGGCAAAAGGAAAAAAAGCTCTTTTTTTCATGAGACAACTCCTGCTATGCTTGGCAGCCAAATCACAAAAACCTGCTGGATAAATGGGTTCTTCCCAGCTGCAAAATGTGCACCAGCCACCATTCAGACTGCAACTTCTCGTGCTTTTTGTGTAATTTTTATGGAAGTCCAGTTACAGGGCTGGTGAATGTCTTTTTGCAGCCAACCAGTCTTTTTTCTGGTAGGAAGGAGATAACAACCAAAGCAACCCTGTCTTGACAGACTGAAAACAGTAAGCTTGAGCAGCACCCTGCCGTTTCTCAGCATGCAAGTGATTACTAGCTCACAGCACACAGTTCTGGACCAGACAAGTATAGAATTTGGAGACAATGAGAGGCATGAGTGTCTTCTCAAGTGCCTTCCATGCTTGGTTCTCCATCCTTCACCTTTTATTGATGAAGGATGCTTAAGCAGCATGAGTACGTGCTCCTAGCATGGGCAGTCAGCAGTTTTTACCAGGTCCTGCCCATGTTGCACATTCAAAACYAGCTTAGATTTCCTCTTTAATCCTCAAGCCTCTGTTTCTCCAGGTCAATAACTTCCCACACGAGTCTGATCCTTTTCCTGCTCATGAGCAGGAGAATAGGTCTAAACATTGTCTGAGGTATTTAAAATATGGGGAAGTGAGCAGGTGTGATGTTTGGGTTTTCAGACTGAAATACACACTGGATAGGAGATCTAGAGAGAAAAATAATTTAAAGCAACTTGGTRTTGCTCCATCTTTATTGTGTTTTTTCCTAGACTGAACTGAATAAGTGGCTTGAAGCACTTAGGTTCCCTCCTTCACTCTGGAGTGGACACTTGAAACAAACAATTGTGTGCTCTGTTTGTTCATTACAATGCTGCTTCACTTGATAATCTGTCCCAGTCATAGCCAGGAGAGAGCTGACATAGCAACACCAGGAGTAGGATGGCTGTGTTTGGTCTGAAATCAAGCCTGGATGCCTTGTGTTGTAAGAAGTTTTCAGTTTTTTTTCTTTTTAAGTAGCTAAGCATCTACTGAGTGACAGAAAAGAGTAGAGAACAAGAATGTTGGAAGGGCTGGAGTCTCTAGGCCTGTGCTCTGGAGGCCATGGTGGTACCTGAGTGTAGGACTTAATTGCCTGTCTTGTATGGTAGATTACAAGTCATTGTAGGTACACAGTTTGTGGTAATTGGGAATGGGGCTGTGGCTGAGCCTCATCCCCAACTGGCTGCAGCTGTGAAAAGCAGGTGAAAAGTATTGAAAGTAATGAGGCATGGAGTGCCCAGGTGCACTGACCAATCACAGAAGGGAACAGAGGCCACACAGGCGCAATGCATCAACATGAGGGTATGAAAGATTGGGCTGAAGAACAAGAGGGGCAGATGCTTGCAGCCCTCTGTAGTGGTATGTTGTTACTCTGTATGGGCAGATGCTTGAAGTCTTCTGATGAGGTATGGTGATCCTCTGTATATCATGGCCATCTCAACTGTGACATGTGCTGCTAGAATTATTTTCCTCTTATCTTGAAGCTGGGGAAAGCTTGTGTCTTATCCTGTTGGATACAGGTGCTATGATAGATCTATCTGAATCTTCTTAATTCTCAGGATCTGCATAGCATGTCACATCTAGCTTTTTATTCTGCTGAATCAGATTAAGTTACTTTTACATATATCTAGCCTAAAATCTTGGTATCTCTGAGATGATTGTCACGTAAGGGCAAGTTTGGGAGTGATGAGTGCAAAGGGACTGTTCTGACTTCCGGTGTCAACTTCCACGTTTTTACTGCTTGATCAGGTTCTCTAGGATATATTTAAAAAACATGTGTCCTCTAGGCAGAACATATTTATCTTTACCCTTCAATTTCCTTCTTGCCTAACTGGCAAAAATTAGTATCTGTAGATGTGAACCTTGTCTAGTTCTTCCTTGGGATCTTAGGGGAAATCAATAAGCTCCAGGAAACTTGTCTGATGTCTCTGTGAATTTGTTTCTAGGCTGTGCCTCTGGTATGGGTCTGGAAGAAGGTCCTGAGGCAGGAAGAGGTTATCTGAAAGTAATTCTGGTGCTTCACTGAAGATGACCTTAGGATACACTACTAGGGTTTGTGGCRGCCTCTCCATGTTCTTCATAGAAGGGGCTGGTGTTACGTAAAGTGCTCACAATTTCTGAATACAGAACTTTTATAAACTTCAGTTTAGAATGTTTCCTTCTCCTGGAACACCTGACGTTAYTCATGATCCTGATGTATGACCATGAAATATTACTGTTAGCAAAATTATGAATCCACATGTGGCCTTCCAAATGTGGTCACATATGGCTCCCAGACCTYCCCTTGCTATATAACCTGCGGTACCCAGGCCTGTGCCAAGGGATTTCCTTTAGCAATGTAATGGCTGTTAGTCCCATTTTCATACATAACCTTTGGTAGAGGCTTGSTGAGGGGTAGGGGTGAGGTATGATGGCTTGGCAACGTGGCAACAAATCTTTTAAATCTTATTCCTTGAATTTTTTTTCTAGGAAGTTGTCTTTTAAGTGATATATAGTCTCAAATTGAATATTTGAGAAATTAGTGGAACACAAAGTATTTGACAAGTGTTATGGAAAGTCTCACGTCCATGAGAACATCAGTGAAGGACTTGTTAATGTTCCTTCTGCTTCTCTGTAGCTCCAAGGGGGTGGACATTGCTATCTTGAAGAGAGCACTTCTTTTCTTTGTTCAGAGTTATCATAACAAGTAATCCTTTCTCCTGTGGCATTTATGGATCCCTTCTSTCAGCTCTCATTTAGATTTGATACACCATCAAATGTTGATATGCAAGTTATGATATGAAAAATGACCACAATTTAGCCACTAAAAATGGCATAGATAAGTGACAGCACAAAGCTTTCTGTGTTTAAGTCAGACTTATGCATCTAAATAATTTAAGACTCTTTTTAACAGTTTTCTTAGTTTTATAAGAGAAGATTCACCTACAGTTGCTAAAAATTAACAGTAAGCATATAACCAGATTAAAAAGAAAAGTGCTGCTTTACTTCTTTCCTCCAAGTGATCTTTAAATTTTCTGGATGAATGCTTTTTCCAAAATACAACTTTTGTCTTTCAAATTCGTCTAACTACCTGTTTTAGAAAGTATCTTTCTCCCAAGTAATTTCTCCTTTGTTCTGTGTCCTTTCTTGAAAGGATTGTACAAGAACTCATGCTGTGGTCACAGTTCCCTAGAGCAATTTCCACAGTATTTTGCCTTTATATCACAGTTGTTCTCTGATGAGTTGTTGCACCAAGCTGGATTACTTTTTCATATTTGTGGCTTAAATACTCATAGAGATTTCACTTTTCTTCTTGGGTGCTCCACAAGGCTATGAAGACTTTTTYCCCTTGTCATTAGTAAACCCATTAGTATTTCCTATAAAAGTCTTTTGATATCTGCAGTTTTGAATACTGCACCTTTTTAACWTGATTTATAAAAYCAYAGATTTGCMAAATGRTTAGGGTTGGAAGGGACCTTCAAGACCTGTTCCAAGCCCCCTGCCATGGGCAGGGACTCCTTCCACMAGACCAGGTTACTCGAYSCCCATCCAGCCTGGCCTTGAACAYTTSTAAGGTTAGGGYAYCCACAACTTCTCTGSCCAACCTGTTCCAATGCCTCACCACCTTCACAATAAAGAGTTTCTTCCTAATATCTAATGTAAATCTATGCTCTTTCTGTTTGAATCCATTCCCTCYTGTCCTGTCACTGCRTGTTCTTGGGAAAAGTCTCCAAAAGTCTTTATCTTTCTCATGGGCTCCCTTCAGGCACAGGAAGGCYRCMATTAGGTTACCCTGCAGCCCACTCTTCTCCAGGCTGAACAAWCCCAATTATCCCAGCCTTTCCTTCTAGGAGATGTCTTCTGATGCCTTAAGTTTTAGCTTTCATATATTTCAGATTCTGTGCTGCCTAGGGGTGTAGCTCTCAGCTTCATATTAAGTGTTTGCAAGCTCTCTTCACAGGGTAGGTAGACAAAACAATCCTTTTCCAGCTAGAGACCAAGGACAGCCCTTATGAGCTTCAGGCCAAAAGGTATAAACAACAGGGAACTGAAGAAGAGAAAACAAGGAGGATGGGACTTCATAACCTGAAGCTATGATTGGACAATTAACTCCAATATGCGAATGACGAATGAACCAAAACTTACAAAAGTGTGAGACCTTGTGACTGATCGTCCATTTTGTGACAATTTTGGGTCAATCTTGGGTGCAGCGCTGGCCAGGGTCTTGTACTGCCCAAGGTCCTTTGAGGCCTTTTAATAAATATCTACTTTATTCTCTTAGCTYTGTCTAGTCTCYGTTCCAGGTCAGCCTCTCAAGGCATCACTTWCATCCTTCTAATCATCTTCTTGGGCCTCCTCTAAACTCATTGTAASAGATCAGTGTCCTCCCTGTGCTGAGCATCCCAGACCTGGATGCAGTATTTCAGGTGGGATCTCATGAGAGTGAAATAAAGGGGCAGAATCACCTCTACTCACCTGCAGGTGATGCTYCTTTGGATTGATTTCACAGACCTTTAAACTGAACTTGCTTCTTTCTAAGACGCGTGTTGTACCTGTTAAAAATCAAATTAATATTGTTGAAAGTAACAGTCTCAATAGTAAAGTATGCCTAAAACTGTGTTCATCGAAGCCACTTTTGCTAAATAAAAATTTTAAGCTGTTATTTATTAAACCATGTGGTGAAAAGCATCTTGTGGAAAGGATTAAGTACATTATTGCAATACATACATGCAATATTTTTGAATACAATGTATTTGTTTGTATGTACAGAACTTAATTTCTTCTCTGCCCAATTTATGTTCATGTATTTTCACATTTATTTTAAATGCTGACACAGATGAAAGGTGTCGTGCACCTAGCACCAGCAAATGGTATGCAGTAAACAAGTTATAGTCAGTAACTAAATTTCTTATATACTGTGAACTGATGTTATCAGAAATAAATGGCATATACTCTGAGATTTGATCCTTTAAAATTTCAACTTCATAATTTAAGATCTCAGTCCTGCTCAGCATACATTGAAGTAGCACAAAGACAAACTGCAGGCGGGTGCCTTTCAAAGGCAGATACTGGRCTTCAGCTCTCTGTAGAACTGTACCTGCCTAAATTTAAAGATACTTACCCTGCTGATTTTGATCTTTTCCTGTCAGCTTGATTATAGTAGTATTCTTTGGAGACTTACTCAGTGATTTCAGTTTATTTAAATATAGAGAGATTAAATGCATTTTCTCTAATAATCTTGGTAAAAAGTGAGTACTCAAAGCAAAGAATGCACTGTTTGAGACTTTTATCTGTTTTTTCAAACTGCAAAGACCTGTTGATGAGAACAATGATGACACATGGAGATGGAAAGTTCTTAGATTTACTTTTTGGATTGCAGTTTTCTTTTATGCTTTTTCTTTTAGTTTAAGTGACAAATGTGACTCATGGGAGATGAAGGAATCCTTTTAATATTCCTATGTTTTGGCAATGGTGGAAGTACAGTAGTCAACGAAAAAACCCATACATAGGGCAAGGCCAATCTTAATGTTTGGTGACAGCAATGGGCTATGTTGAAGTGAGAGGATTTTAGAAATCAGAAWAACAGATAGGCAGCTGGGTAGCACATCTAAAGGGGACCATCTTAGTTGTATTATTAGCAAAGATATAGATGGACAGATATCTGAAAATATATTAGAGGAAAAAAGTGAAATACAGATGTACTCATTTGCCACAGATGGACATAAGTTGACATTGATAACCAGGCATAATATTATCACKGTTGAAACAGATTAGAGAAGCCCAGGTAGCAAGTGGTGCTGGATGAACACCGGGGACACTCAACAGTTTGGATACATATCAACTCTGAATGGAAATGTGCCAGTAAAGAGGAATTAGGGAAAGCTGTTAAAGCATGACCTGAGAAACAAAATTGTTAAAATTAATTGCTTGTGTATAAYGCTGAAGTTCATTCTCACTTTGAGAAAGCGGAGCTGTAGCTTTAAATGCCACTTTTTCAGGATGGTATTACTCTGGTCAGTAATAGTAAGATAAGAAACAGTAGTAGTATGTAGTTTTTATCAAAGCAGCTGCTGTAGTCTGTGATGCACTTTCTTTGGCAGATGCTGACATTTAATTGTGACTTCTGTGCCTAAACAAAGGTACCAAAAACATCTTCATTCCAAGAAAAGGTGTCTTTCTCACTGGCAGTACTAGCAGATATTCCTAACTTGAAAAAGGTCAAGAAATCCTATCATTTTTCTTTCTGAACATCATGCCTAATTTCCTTGCTATATGCAGTGCATCATGGAAAAAAGCTCATGTTTCTGGTATCTTATCAGTATCGGGAGGAAAGACAAAGATCTTCTTCCTGGGTCTTGGCGCATTGACTGGGTTTGTTTTTGTTGTTTTTTTTCTTTGTCTACATATGAAAATCTTTTATTTTTGTTAAGGTAAGAATAAAAAAATGAACCTTTGAAAGAGGTGATAAATACTGCTACTTTTTTTTGCTGTCCAGCATTTGAACTGTGTCAATAAATATTGAAATGTTATTAAATGGAAGCAGAAAGGCACTCTTATAGATTTCAGCAGGACTGAATTTTTATTATTACATTGATAAATATATTTGGTACTTTCCTCCTGCTGAAATGGAAATGTTTGCTATCTTGCTCTATTTCAACTTAAAAAAGTACATGAAACTGAGAGTCCTTTGATTTGCTTACTTCATGAGTTACCTTGCAGCTCTTTTTTTATTTTTCATTTTTCCCATTCCCCTCGCCCCAAGCTGATGCTTTCAAACTTGGATTTATTTCTGAATGGAAGTTTTGCTTTTCTGTAAAACATTCTAACTTTATCTTACTGCTTCTTTTCCTTGTCTCTATATCATAGTAATTGGCTATTTTAGCTGAAGGCATGTCTTGGGGTAAAGTTCAGTTCCTTACATCATCTTCTGGCAGCCTAGCAAATTCTCTTAACCTTTTCCATGTCCTATTCTGTCTCCTGTTCTGTTTCTCAGCTTCTGGGCAATTCTTTCTTGACTGGCTATAACTGAACCTTTTTACCTGCCTCTAGGAAACTGATTTTCTTCCTAGCTCTACTAAAAAAGAGGGGTTGAATGCATAGCATGACACTTTTATAAGTCTTTGTCAGTTATAGTGAGATAGAAGCTTCTTTTTGATTTTCCTAGGCATTAAAAAAAAAAACCCAAAACTGTGCAAAGTGATTAAACTGGTCAGTATTCATGGGACAATGAATGGGCAATGCATGTGGTGCATAGCTGCAGCATCTGTACAGCTTTTTTTTAGCCCTGAAAAGTGAGAAGGCTGTGTGCTGTTCATTTTCTTCTGGATAGGTTCAGTTGTTTGCTTATGGAATTTCTTGTAACAGTGCAGAAAAACAATAAACTACTGACAAGGCTTTTCTTTGCTTCACATTATTAGCTGTTTTATCAATACTTATGTGTTTTTTCAGTACTAAATCTCAAGCTAACATCTATAAAACTTCAGATTTTTAGTGGATGACATCTATAAAACTTCAGATTTTAAGTGGAAGCATCACCTTTCCTTTCTTTTGGCATACTCAAAAATGTATGCAAATGTGAGCTTGAAATCATTGAATGGTTTGGGTTGGAAGTGGATCTTGAAGATCATCTGGTTCCAACACCTGTGACATGGGCAGGGATATCTTTCACAAGATCAGGTTGCTCAAAGCCCCATCCAGCCTGAATTTAAGGATGGGGCATCCACAACCCCCCTGGACAACCTCTTCCAGCGTCTTATTGCCCTCATCATAAGGAATTTCTTACTTATGTCCAACCTACCCTCTTTGAATTTCAAACCATTGCCCATGTCCTGGTAAGAAGGTACATGTCTTGGTAAAAAGCTTTTCTGATTATTCTTGTAAGTCTCCCTTATATGTACTGTGATATCAATTCTGTGAAGCCAATTCTTCATTTTACTGGGAAGTCAGGTTGTGAACTAGTGCTAAAATAGCTGAATGCTCAATAATTTTCTCTCTGTAGGCAAGCAGAAGGTAACTTTTCATTATCATTTTGGTTGCAATTTCAATACATCACTCATTTTCTCACAATTGATATAATAATCAGAAAAATCTTCAGTCACCAATGCTGGGTATTGCTTCCTAGTCTTACTCAATGTTCTGCTAGTCTAGAGATCCTTAAAAATAAAGCTACATTTGCCTGGCTGCTGTTTTTGGAGCCTGAAATGACCTGAGATTTGGCTCAGGCGAAATTTGAGTGGGTTTTGAAAGGAGGTGACGTGACTGCACTCATTTTTTGGGAAACCTCATCCGGTTTTATACAGGCTATTTTAGCCACAAGTTTATGGTTAGGGATTTTTATGTTCATGAGGAAAGTAGCTTCTTCCAGCTGTGGGACAGTGGAGTTGTTCTATATTTACTTGCTTTAAGCTCAAATTTTATATTGCCAATAAAGCATAGTTGAACAGAGAGTTTCCTTATTGTGAATGTCTGTCTTTATTAAATAAATAGTTTTAATTATCTAGTAACTAATTAGGTTAGGCTTTTTTTTACTTAGCACAGTAGAATTTTTTTGTTTTGTTTTCTTTCAAATTTTGTGTTAGGTTTTACTTTGCATAGCTCTGTTTAGACAAATCTAACCATGAGGATGTTCATGTGTCTGAAAGTCTAGAGAAATTTAATTACCATGTTATAAAGTTTAAAAATAAAATAAAAATTATAATTGTATCTTTATACTAAGTAAAAACTCCCTTGGTTATGCTGGAAAATATTTCAATGTGATGTTTATTTACCAGTCTGTGGTATGGCATGCATAATGTCCTCAAGCCTAATGATGCAGCTTGTGTTGAAATTGTTTCTAGTTGAATTTTCATTATGGTTGGTGTTGTAACTAAAAAAAATGAATTAGGTATCTGCAGTGAGGGGTCTGCAGGAGGAAATATGCAGCAGTTGTGGACTGTGGACAGGTCGTTGGACTCTGCCAGTAAAAATAACATAAAATCTTTTCCTGTTTATGTATCTGGACTTAGATGCTAAAAGAATTTGGCAGCAAATCCAAATGTAACAATATAATTTTAATTATATTCTCTCATGCTTCTTGTTGTGAGAAAAAATCTGGGGCTGTGTCATGGTTTGACACTGGCACAATGCCAATGCCCCCATGAAAATACCTTCTCCCTGGTGTCTGCTGTGAGATGTGACCAGGAATAAGCAAAGCAGGCTCTCACTTAGTAACAACAACAAAAAAAAAAACTTTATTAACTACACTACAAAGAAAAGACTAAACTACAAGAGAAGAAAAGAAAACCACAAGGAAAATGAAAACTGCACAGAAACATTTTCCTCCCCCTCCCCCCACCAAATTTCCAATACAATACCTCCCCCGAATACCAACTCTTGATCCTGCACCACCCTTTAAAATACTCAATCTACAGTTCATCAAGAGGAGAAGGAGTCCTTCTTTGTGCCACGGTGGCCTCTTCCTTTCATGTCCAGTGCTCTCACCACCGAACACAGACCAGGGCTGCTTCCAGGGTCATCTTTTAAGGGTGCCATGTCCCGTTCCAAAAAGAGCACAGTCTCTCACCTTTGGGACGCCTGTCCCCCCCATATTTTTCATCCCCTGGGGCCGAGGGGTCTCAACACTGAAACTCTCTTGGCTCTGAGCCACCGCCCCCCCTGGATGCAGTCTCTGTGTCACAAGGAACATGGCTCTGTCCATGGCTACAGAAAAAGAGTCCAGCAAAAATGCCACTCCTTCTTCTCCATTCCTCCAACATCTCTCTCTCTCTCYSTCTGGCACAGGCCTTCATCTCACTCATTCAATTCCCTCTTCATCTGCTGCTCCATTGCAGGAAAGGTCAATGTTCTGCAGAATTTTCATTGTCCACAAAAAGGGTTAAAAACTCGGGCTCTGCCACCCGGAGAGACTCCCACAAGCGGCTGGACACCTTCCCTCAGCATTCTCCCCCTCCTTCTTCTTCTCAGCCGTGCTGCTCCACGTTATCAAGTTTCAAGGTAACACAATCATAAGCAGAGGCTGCACTCTGTCTCTCTCTCCTGGGGGGGGGCTGCCTGATGCCTCCGATGCTTCTCCCACCCTTCCATGCCGGGGCCTCTTCACCTCCCATCTCCATCCAAGCCCCGGCCTACCTCACCGGGCCTCGTGGCTTTCCCCTCCCCCGCCCAGCAGGAGCAGCCGGACGGGGGAGAGATCTGAACTCTTTCCCCACCGGAACCCAAGASAGCTTCCCAGGGGGAGAGCCCTGCCTTAACCTTGTGTTCTCAGAGGTGGATCCAACGTCCCACTGGCCAAATAAGTTGCCAATATTAAAATCTGAACATCCATTGGCTTGACCACAGGATCCCAGAAATCCTGTTTCCTGTCAAACCACCACAGGCTGCTTTCATTAACATCTCTTTTACTATGGAAATATGATTACCAAAGTGACTTTTGCTTGAATGGGAGGTGACAGTTCATTTGGATAAGTATGTGATTTTTGTACAGAAAAAAGAGTGAAACTTGTACTTCCCTCAGTTTAAATCTTGAGTTTTCCTAAAAGTGGACTGTTAAGTTCTATACTGAATATCTTGTAAATTCCTAAACCCCCTTTACTTTCTGGTGTACTCACAAGCACTTTTCTCTTAATTTCAGTATGCTCAGAATGTACTAATATTTGTACTTGGAATGACAATCTATAACTCCTGTTTTGGTGGGATTTTTTTCTTTGTTTGATTGAGGTTGTGGTTTTGGTTTTTTTTCCCTTACTACTGGAAGATCCCTCTTGCTCAGTGTTACATAGAAAATATAGAAAGGTTGATTTTCACATTCCTTACCCCAGCCATGTGCTAGAAGACCAGTTCTGTTCCACTTCCCCCATTCATTGTGTCCCTTCCTGCCTCCCTGCCTTTGCTAAACCATCTGTGCACTTTCCTTTGAATCCCAAAGGCTTAAGAAATGTCCTATTTTGTTTGATGTTAGTTTTATTTATATTAGTTTGACAAGTGATGGTTGGACTTAGAATTGTTTCTGCAACCTGAAAATATTTTTTTAAGGATGACATGTTTTTTTTCAGTTTCATATTCTTTTTGCCTCTTAATTTTATGCAGCAGTAATTAAAAACACTGCATTATCTAAAGTTTGTGATTAACATGATAAATTTGAATAAGTCACAGACTTAGTGCTATGTAACTTTTTTGATAAGACAGGGATGAATATTCATTTTTATGTGTTAAACAAATAGCTTTTGCTATTCTTTTACCTCTTTTAGAGGTAGTAGCAAGAAAAATGGTCTCCTTGAAGCATGAAATGAATTCTGTGATTCTCTTTGACTTCTTGACATCTGCATCTTCTCCAAGCTGTACAAACCAAGTGACCTCAGCTGCTCTTACAAGGCAAGGCTTACAAAGTCTTGCCCTCAGGGCCTTCCACCATCTTGGTCCCCTCCTCTGGACACATTCTAATACCTTGATGTCCTTCTTATGTTGAGATACTTAAACCAGCACAGAGTGCAGAGCAGAGTGGGGCAGTCACATCCCTCAACCAGCTGTTGATGCTATGTTTGATGCTCTCCAGGAACCTTTTGACTTCCAGGATTTACCATTGATTTATCTATTGTCCAGCTTGCTATTAACTGGGACCCTCAGATCTATTTCCTGGTTGTTCACAAATGCAACCTCTTCCATGAATATTCAGAATGCTGATGTTTAAAGAATAGGTAGGAAAATAACCAAGCTTTTAATGTATTTAAGCGACATCTATGTATGTTTCATGCATTTGTGATGGCAGGTGCAATGTCCTGTGTTGCAAATGTTTGCCAAAACCATCAAGTTTCAATTCTAACTGTTTTCATCCAGTCAGGGTTGATGAAAAAGCATTGAGTCATTCTTAGCCCTGGTTTTGCTTGTTGTGCATTTGTTCTCACTGAAATCAAGTGCAGGGTTTTTTGTATGGGAATAGAAATTGTTTTGGGTTTTTTGTTTTGGTGTTTATCTGTATTTTCTTGGCTTTTTCTTTTTTTTTTTTCCTCCTCCAAGTAGTGAAGAAACTTGGTTATTTTATCTTGAGGTGATTTTTCTTGAGGTCATGAAATCTATGATTCAAAAGTGAGTTTGAGTGTTGAAAGAAGAAGCCTACACAGATGAAACTGATTTGATTGTGCATGAGTACTCTCCACAGTTGTAATCCTAACAAGAAGGCAAACTGAGTCAGTTGATAAGATGTCCATTATTTTTTCTATGTATGTAGCTAGATGCAAAAGTGCATGGGTACAGAATTCATTTTGTTAAATTGGGAGATTTACTTGTAGCTTGTTTTAGGTGTAAACTAGAATTTTTTTTCTTAACTGGTAATGCTATTTATGCCTGATATTTACAAAGGTGTAAGCTTCCTTGTAATTAAGTGTAGGTACAGAAAATTTTGCATTAGAAGACATAGCAAGTATATGTATATCCATAAATCTGATGGGGACAAAAACACAGATAGTTGATTTTTATGTGTGTTGAGTCTTAATTTATTTGCTCAGCCCTCAGACACTGAGCAAGAGTGGACAAGAGCTAGGTCAGAATGTGGATTGTGTTGAACTTTTTCCCACCTCCTGCACAAGACTTATTTTTATGAGTGTGGCGGTGGAGTTTTGAAGTTTATTTGTTTATGAAATTGTTTAAAATGTTGTAATGGTTTGTTCCTATTCACCCCTGTTCAGTTTTCCTAATAGTGTCTCCCTAAAGTTGCTTACCACCTGTTTTCCTGCCTTTCCCCGTGTCAGTCCTGGTATTTCCAGATCCTTCCCTTTTTGTTTGTCACTATTTGCTACACCCATTTATGTAGAAGCTTCGTTGTCAGTTATGATCTTTCCCTTCACTCATTGGTATGTCTTGGAAATTCTGCTGATCAGAGTGACCCCGAGATGCATTAGAAATCTGTTTTTCACCCTGTGACAAATTAACTATTATTCTACTTAGACTTTCATGGTTTGCAGATCCTCATATAAGGTGGGTAATTTTTCCATGGGTCATAATCAAAGTCACAAAGTCACATAATCAAAGGTGTCTTGTGCTCTGTGCCAAGGTCTCTGAGCCCCCTGGCAGGGGTTTGAGCCATCCAGGACAGCCAGAGGGATGGCCTGAATTCCAACAGGTTATGTACTCTTCCCTTCCCCTTCCCCTTCCCTACAGGTTTTATGTTTACATGTATCCCCCTATACTCCTCCTATCTAGCCCTTGATTTGTTGTCAGAAAAACGGCAACTTTTACAGAATGGCTGTCCCGTGTGAGGAGACGGCCGTTCTGTAAAAGTTGCCGTTTTTCTGTTTCGTGCCCTTTTGCCGCTGCCTCCCCTTCAAGCTACGACGCTGTGGCACCTGTGCCGCTTCCTTCATGGGGAGGAATGTTGGGAGACACAAGCAAGGGCTCCTTGCTACTTTCCTTTGCCTCAATCCATTGACATGGGTCCACACTTATAGGCTGCTTCTGTTGATCTGAGACCTGAGCATGTGGCTGAACCGTGACCCTCTGCCTGCTGGTGGCTGAGCAGCCACTTGTGACACGTGCCGAGGGAAAAGGGGATCAGAGTTCACCAGTGACCAGCGTCACCCCTCCTCCTGTGACCAAGGCGAATGAATGTCATTAACTTTTCCCATTATTTTGTCCTACTGCTACTACTAAATGACAATACATACTTGCAGTAGAGGTCAGAATTTTCTCAAAAGTTCTGATTTATGAGTTGAGTTGATCACCCAGATGCATTAAGAAGTCTCTTGCATTGCTGTCAAGTTCCGGTTGGAAAGGTGTACTGTAATATTAATTTATAAATTATCAAAGGTATATATTAGTTTTTTCCCAGTGACATTGGTGAAAACACAGAAAACAAATTGAGCATGTAAATAATTTTTGGTCTTCAACCTGCGATCCAATTTAACTGCCTGATACAGGGAGTCTGTTTTCTTGGTTTGTATTCCACTGCTGAAAATGCCAAAGTATCAATCAAACTTCCATGTATCATTTGGTCTCTGCTGAATCATACTCTTAAAACATGTCAGTTTAGAATTAATCCTTGTCTTGTGAAAACAATTAAGGCTCTATGGTAAAGAAATCTATTGTCAAAGGACATTCAGTGTAAATGTTCTTCAAAGCATCAGCTGCAGTGAAAGGTTTATTTTCTTGTAAGACAAGCTTTACAACATTTGTTACTTATCAAACACTGCAAATAACCGTTTCAACAATTAAAGACTTTATGATAATAGATCTTTAGAACTGGAAAGACAAAATTGAAGCCTAATGTATCTAGAAGCTAGTGTAAAAAACATCTTGTCAAATCTTTGATAAATTTCAATGGCAGCAAAAAGTAATTTTTCTTGTGGGGTAAGATTTCATAAAATTATTCAGCTTATATGTTCTTTGCCCATCTATATGCTTTTCCCAAGGAAAATTTGACTGAAGCTTTTTCTTTTATGAGCAGAGAACTGCTTGGCTGTTCAGCAACAGAACCTTAAGGAATCTTGATGTTTATAAAGACAAAAATCATTTGCTACTAAGCAGATAAACCCACTTTTCTGTCATAGATTTAAATGGAAAATTTTGACTCATCTCAGTTACTTTTAATGCATGAAATAACATTGGACATCAATCATCTCATGTAATGAATCACAGCTATGAAAAATTTACATGGAGATGTTGCTTATACTTCCTTCTAAGCTTGTTGACAGCTTCTGTATACCTGTAAACCTTTTTCTGTGTCAATTCTTATTAATGTGATTTTATCACTTTGTAAAAATCTTAAAGATGTTGATCTCTGCTCATCATTGTGCTTGGTGCCTGCACTACACCCTGTTTCCCTCTCTGACCTGTTTGCAAGGTCTTTGCAGGAGGAATTCCTTTAAGTGCTACATAAACATGTGATGGTGTTCTAACATGGGTTCTCAATGGAAGTAGCTAATTCCTGTCAGTGATTGCCATGATTCATGTCTGTTTCTTTGCATGCTGGGGAGGGACTCCTGGCCTAAAATTAAGTTGTTGTGAGTTTGTGTTTTCCATGTCTTACTCCTTTGTAATATTTGGTCTTGTGGAAAATTGTCCATCATGTACAAGTCAGAATTACAGACCATCTAAATATGCCTGCAGGTTTGAAGTTCTCTACTTTGTTTCTTCAGATATTTGTTTCTCAGATTAATATTTTAAGATGAATAAATGATAAACTTCAGAAACCATTTAAAAATACTTTTTTTCCTAAAATGATGCCTCATATTGTAAGTGGCTAAGACTTTGCCAAAATCAGAAATACTTGTGTATATAGAAGAGCACAATTACTTACCTGTAAATGATGTAACACTTCTACAGCTTTTTGATTATACCTGTGTCACTGGAGTAATGCATCTGAGTACTTTTTCTTTAGAGAAGAAAATGGTATACATGAGAAGGTCATGTTTGAGACCTGTTTTTTGAAGTCCATAGAAATTTACTAATTCAAGGCCATTGAGGCATGCTGTTCCATATTTGACATTTAAAAAAAGATTTGAAAACTTTTAGAGGTCAGTTAAATAACAGAGCATTGAATGTCTTATTAAATGTTTTGAATCCTGGATGGGGCATCTAGGTCTTAATTTAATGGAAGTAGCAATAGTGGTTCAGAAGAAACCAAAGAATTCTGCAGCCTCTGTGGAAGGGCTGGAGAGCAGCAGAATATTATGATGATTCCCCTTGAGGTTTGTCTGGATTTATCCAAACCAAGTGTCAAAGCAAAGCTTACAGAGACATATTGTGTTCTAAAAATATGAACTGTTTGCAAATCAGGTGCTCTTGAATATGATTATCCATGCTAATATCTATGTATAAGCATACAATCTAACAAGAATATGGGTTTTCAAGGGTACTTTGTTATAACTTCACTCTAGTCTTTTTAAAGGCAGTGATGATATTCCCAAATGTTTTTGATCACATCAAAATGATGAATCATTGCATACTAAGGAAGGTTTCAGTGAGGGAGAGTATGTCCTTTTGTTGTAAAATCAGAAAAAATGTATCAAATTCAAACAACATTACTGAAAGTAAATTTTTGGGTATTCTAAATTAAAGTTTTACAGTGTCAGAGGAAGTTTATATGTGAAGTTGTCCCTGTAAAATTTTATTATATTTTTTTCCTTTTAACTTAACCATCACATACTCTCAAGTTTTCTTGAAGAGCTGGAAAGGAAAGCAGTACTGATTCCTTCAGTGAACCATTGAGATCACAGGCCAGGCATCTGGAACCGCCTTTGGAGGTTTTCCCTTCTAGATACGTAGTCTCTTGGAAGCTGATGATTCTTGTTGCATGAGAAGTGTTCTGTTACTCTAAACTAGTACAATGTTGCAGAAATGCAAGTGTTTTTTTGTATGAAGGAAGCTTTGATGTTCTGATAGGCTCAAGTAACAGAGTCCTGCTGTGATAAATATTCAGGTGCTGTGCATCTCAGATGAAATTCAAAAATAGTTGTTATACTGCCCTTCATGTAAAAAGATAGAGTAAAAAAAAGGAAGAGGGGAAAATTGTCTTGCTGTCTCTAGTTCTTTATGGGTGGCTATATGTTAGTTACCACAGTGCGCAACAAGATCAGAAACAGCTGAAATAAAATTCAGTTGAAGGAAAAAAGGAGGACGAGTGGTTGAGAGAAAATTAGTTTTTATCTGGTAAAAAGGCAAACAGAACCCAAAGCTGAAGTACTGTGAACTGCATATTATAGGCTCAAAGAGTTTCAGAAGTGTTCTGTCCATGGTCTGCTTCTTGTTGCTTTGAAAGAACAAGTTTGTAGTTCTAGTGCACTGAGGCTGGTTTACATAAACTCATGGGAAAAGTTATATTCTAATGTCATGTTTACCTACTTATTTTTTGTTCTTGTGTACAGCTATTTATTACAAATATTTTGTAGCATTTTTAAAAATTATTCCATGTGTATGCAGACAGAGAATAAACAGTCCACCTCCTTCTCTCCTTCTCTCTACTGTAACACATTGTTAATAGTTTTCATGGGTTAAAATTACACTTTATCTCAAGCATTTTTAAAGAAATGGATGTTCTTAGACACACAGTAGGCAGAGATGGGTAAGAGTGTGCACAGCAGGGTTCTTTTCACATTACTTGAAAGGGTGGGGTTTTTTATTTCTTTTTTGTTTCAATTACCAGTGACTAAGTTATTAATGATGATTGAAGTGTGACCTCCCTGAGTTATGCACAGTATAGCTCCACAGTGCAGAGCTCACAGTGCTCCTCTAAGTCTGTACTCCAGCTGTCACTTAACTTTGCTTACCACAGAAGTTCACTTAAATTTCTTCAAAGGCAAATTTAAGAATTTAGAAAGCATTTCTAAATTGAGTGCATGAGTTCTCTGGTGGTTTCTTACCAGGAGCTTGGATAGTTAGTTTTTGTAGTGCTGGGTAAGAGAGTCAAAATAAAAGAAACTTAGAATTTGTAATTTCCTTCAAAGTAATCTGGACTCTGTAATTTCTTGTTGTGGCTCACTTTGTCCAGCTTTTTCAGAAGTTTTAAGAGACAGATTCTTTCTTCCAGTTGTATTAATCTGGTGGAAGTTTCTCCACAGTCTTGCATGAGGATAGAGGACTGTACCCATTTTCATATGACCTACAAGGATTGTTCTTTGTGTGTCTTGTGGCAGAATGGCTGAGGCTGGAAAGTGTCTCTAGGGATTTTCTAGTTCACTCAGATGAACAAAGCAAGCTCAGCTACAGTAGACTGGCTAAGGCCATTTTCTTTTGGGTTTTGAATATCTCCAAGAATGGAGATGACATCTGGACAACCTGTTCCAATTAAAAAGGATTTTGTTTCTTTCCTTATGTGCTTCAGTGAGCTCTGGATTTTAAGTTTGACTTTTCCTTATAAGAAGTTTTTATTTTTCAGTACTGATTGGAATCTGGCATAATTAAAAAAAAATCAAAATGTGGACCTAAATAGGCCTGTGTCATATTTTCTTTTCCTGCTATGAAAGCAGCATGTATGCTAGTCCCTTGCCTGCTGTGGTATCTGCTACTGCCTGGTTGTACTCGATACAGGCCAAATCTTGTGCATCAGCTCTACTTTGGGAGGGCACATCTGGGTGTGCACTCTTTTTAATTCAGACAAGTGACTGGTATGAAAGAGGAAGGCAGGACACCTTAAGCTGCAGCAGAAGTTTCTGCAGTATTTCCATGGTGAGCCATTTCCAAATCCTAATTGAGGCTGAAAGAAAAAAATGGTTGTTTGGCTTTTTTTTTAAAGCTGTATTGTATTTCTAACTGATTTCACTGGGAAACAGAGCAGAAACTTATGCCAATTTGTTGTAACTGACATAGCAGAAGTCCAGCCAGCAGCTTAGCAGCACATTATCTAATCCTGTTGATTGAGGCCTTGGATTCTTTTTCGGTGGAAGACATCATCTCATCTTGATTTTTAGAAAACTTATTTGCTTCATCTCTGTAGTAGGCAGTGAATGTAAAAGAGGCTGTTGAAATAGCTGTATGGCTTTATTGCCTGCTTTAAAGAGTTTCAGGAAGGAGGATTTGTTTTACTGGACAGAAGTCTGAGGCGCTCACAGCATGTGTGAGGTCTAACACTGCTTAATATTGCATATGAGTAATTGCTAAAACATAGTGATTTGACTTATTGGTCAAAATAAATATTTGCATGTTAGAAGTATAGCTGAGAATGCTTTACAGATTCTGTAAGATGTACTTTTCTGTTAGGCACATAAGAAGTTACTTTGTTGGGGAAATATAAAGAGTATGAAATTCCAGTACCTGCTGCTGGAGTGGTTCTTTAATACATTACCTTCAAAGGTATGTACTGCAAAATTGTTACAGACTTCAAAAAGTCTTTGAGTGGATACCTAATTAAGAATAAGATGCCTGAATACCTCATGGTAGAATACTTAATCCTGCACTGAGCTCTGGATTCTGCTTTGCTGTGCAACCACTAAATTCCCACTGAAAGCAGTTCTATACACCAATGTCTCTTGGACTGGGCTTTGGTCTTTTTAGTGCAAGTGAGTCTGCACTATATTTGCATATAAAGGACACAGCATAATTGTGTGTGCTGCTAATGCCCTGGTTTTGCTTTGGCTTCCATTGTAGTACATTTTTAAACTAGTTATAACAGCCATTTGCTTTTTGAACTGATATCTTTAAGTACTTTGCCCTGGAATTCACACCTTTCCTTAACACCTTACCACCTTTCCCATATGCCAGCTTACTTCCTAATCAAATTTAGAAGTTTGACACAAGGCTAGAAGGGTTTGATTTGGCGCTCTGGGTTTGGCTTACCTGGGTGCAAATCACTTCAGTAAAAGTTCATTGTGATTTGTCTTCCAGTCATTATGTTGTAGTGGATTTATTATTATTTTTTCTAAGATCTATAGCTTGATGTCTTTTTAATGCAGTTTTCTTTAGATACTGTATGAATACCTATTCAACAATTTTCTGCTGGAAAATATCTTTCTAAATGAAAGATGTATTTTTTTTTTAAGCATCATGATGTTCATATTCTAGAGAGAACGAGTATTGTTATTTTGTTTTTTGCTTTATTTTTAAGATTTCATATTTCTTTTAATTGACCTTTTTGCTGAACTGTTCATTGGACAACAGAATTTGTACTAATTCTTACAGCTGTTTTACATGTTTGGTTTTTAACACATGAGCTGTTAAGTGTGAGAAGTGAATAGTTCTTTCTTCTGACACTTGAGCGCTTGACTTAAAGGCCTCTGCCATTTTAATCTCAATTCCAACCAACAATTTTGTTTCTAAGTAACTGAAAGCTATTTTGAAACTATATATGCAGCAGAGGAACAACTAGGTGTGTTATTAAGGGTACTGACCTGTCATGTTCAGAATTTAATGAAGCATATAATTCTATATTTTTATCCACAAAATCTTTCATAATGATTTTCTATACTCCTTTTCAAATAGCGGTATTTTAGGTAGAAAATCCTCCTGGAAGAGAAAGATCTGGAAGATACCTCCAGGATGTAGTTAAGAAAAGTATGCATTCATTTCAGAAGTTCTCATGAAAAATTCATCTTGGGCACGGGGAAAATAGAAGTAGAAATATATTTTTCATCTGAATTCTGTTAATTTGTATTCATTGCACCCTATCTCAGAAACTCAATTCCCAGAAGAATTTTGAAGTATAGGCACAAGATAGAAAAAATGTAGTCAGTGAATATAGTCTTAGGACAACATGGTGGGAGACGACAGTTTAAAGGGATAGTATTAACTTGAAATGCTTATTTGTGTAAGGAAATACTGTACCTACGATGTAGTCATGAGAAACATACAGTTTGTGGTGGCTGGTGGGCAGGAAAACCTACATTCCATCTTGCACTCTTCTTTTGTAGCCTTTTCAAAAGTGCATCAATTGTTGAAGCATATGAGCTGTTGAATTTCCTTTGAAGAAAAAGGGGAAGGTTTATGGTTCCTGGATGAGCAAATACAAGTTGCTAATGTGTAGCATCACCTCCAGTGATATGCATGAAGGTAGAAATTAATATGCTGTATATTGTGCTTTAGACTAGAATTCCAGCTTGATAATGAGTAAAGGATGAATTACCTTTCAGTTAAAATGTAATAAAACAAACCAAAATCAAACCCTTAGAATATTAATGTTGAAATGTTCAAGTGTAGTGCCTTAGGAAGTGCACTTAGTCTATCCTAAATCCTGGAGCCCCTTGCTGTACCTTAGCTTAGTGTCTTCAGGATCTGACTGATCAGGAGTTTTGGGCTGTTTTTTGTGGGTGGGTGGAGATGGAGCACAGATTCATCTCCCAATGAGCAAAGCACCCCTCATGAAATTTTAATGCACAATAGCTTGTGCTGTGTTTTTTTAATTTTCAGAGCTAACTTAAAAAAAATATGGCACTGTAGTTCATGGTGTCTAATTTGCACAATGACATTCATTCAGAAAAAGAAAAGAAATAAAGAAATGTCAGCTTATCAGTAGAAGTGTATTTGAATGAGAGTGTTTGTATTGTGAGTAGAATTCAGTACATGGTGATGTGAAATTTTTCATGTTCCAAATGGGAGCTTTGACAATGTGAGCCTTGTATCATATTTACAAGGAGTTGTTAAAACTGAACCTGAACAACAACATTCAGCTTAGTGAAAGCTTTGCATTTACATGACATATATGGAAATAGAGTATCAGGAAGCCTGCCAACTGCCACCTCATTAAATAAGACTACCAGTACAGTTGAATTTATGAAATTCCTTAACAGAAATCTTTTTATGGGAATCCCAGCAGAACACTTTCTTATACTGGAATTATTCTCACTAGGTTTAACTGCCTTGAATATTCAATGCTGATGCTCCCTTTGGTGATCTTAGAAAGTAAAAGTCATGTAATAACAAGAGTATCTCCAGACCTGTGGAGGAGGTACCTAGTCCATACCCCTCTTCTGGGCTAGGTCAGCTACAGCAAGTTGCCCAGGACTGTGTACTGTCTCCAAGGATGGGAACTCAAACTTGCTGGGAAGCCTATTTCTTAGATGTTTGGCCTCAATAACAGGGAAAAGTACCTTCTAATGTTTAAATGGAATTGCCCATGTTTCATTTTGTGTACATTGCCTCTTCTTCTGTCTCTGGGGGTCACTGAAAACAGTCTTGGCCTATCTTCTTTACTGCTTTTTACTTAGCTACTCTGCAATAAAACACCTCCTTTCCCTCTGATCTTGGGGCTTTATCTGTTTCTCCCTTTGCTCCCTGCCGCTCTCCCCACCTTGGCACACACATTCAGTAGATCCAGTTTCTCTAGCCCATTGAAGTCCCTTTGAATGACAGCAGAACCATCTGCTCTGTCAACCACTCCTTCCAATTCTGAATTGTCTGTGGAATTGCTGAGGTTATGCTCTGTACCATGAGCCAGGTCCTTAATGAAAAGYAGGACTGGCACCAGTTTTGACCCCTGGGGGCTCCATTGAAGGCACTGGCTTCCAGCTGGACTTTGGCCTGCAGATCACAACCCTTGGAGCTTGGCAGCACAGAATGTTTTCAGCCACCTTGCTGCCCACTTTACTGTCTTTCACAGTTTGTGTGAGGGTGTTCTGGGGAACAGTGCTGAAAGCTTTTCTTTATTCAAGATAAACAACATTCTCAGCTGTTCCCCCATCTATTTTCTAACTATTTAATTGTAGAAAACGATCATGTAGGCCAAATATGATTTTCCTTCATGAATAAAGGCTGCCTATTTCCCACCACCTTCCTGTCCTTCCCATGCTTTGAAATTGTTTCCAGGATTATTTGGCCCATCACCTTCCAAAACATTGAGTTGAGGTGGACTGGGCTTTGGTTCTCTGTATTCTCCTTGTCCTTCCTAAAGACAGGAGAGATGTTTGCTTTCTTACAGTCTATTTGAGCCTGCCTTGATAGTCATGACCTTTCAAAGCTGTTCTGGGAGTGGCTTTGCAGTGATGCTGTCCAGGTCCCTGAAGGCTTGTGGGTGCATCCATCCCCTCAGGTCACATGAATTATGTATGGCCAGGTTGCTTAAATCTTCCCTGACTCTTCTCCAAGGGTAAATGTTCCTTGCTCCACAAGAGCAGGGAAGAACTAGGAAGCAGCTTGTTTCTAGTTTCAGCACAGCTGGTATCCAAAACCCAGTACAGGGTTCGTGGGCCCGCTGCTTTGGGTACAGATTTTCACTCAGATGGAATATTTGCACTGACAGAACATGCCAGTCGTATCTACTGATCTCTCTGTCACACACACACAACTATCCCAATTATTAGAAATTATCTTTATTGGGTGAAAAAAAGAGTAGAGAGTTTTTTTGTGAGGAGAAAGCTTACCCATTTGAGAGTGCAGTCGGAACTGACCATGTGCTGTCTGCTCTCATATGAGCTTCAAATGTTTGCTTAGATGGGAGGTTTACAAGAAACAAACTTACACAAAATCATAGTTTCAGTTTTGGGGATTATCAGTGAATTTCAAGTATTAGAATATTGTCAAATCCTAATGCCCAGAATTTTCCTAATGCTCAAAAATACTATGTTTACTTTAAATTTATGCTGAAAATTCACTCAAGTAAAGCCCACAGTCMTGCATTGATATCCATTTTCTGTTTTCTGAGAGAAACCACATTGTCCCAGATGAGTCTGGATACTGGATGATTGGATATTGGATTCACGGGAAAATATTTTTTCATGATCTGTGTAGCTGCTAAGATAATAATGAGATCAGTGAAATTAAACAGAATCTTAGAACTCTTGAATTGTTGTACTTTTATTGATAAATCTTGCAGCTATATGCCTGTTGCAGTGGATCCTTATTTATCCAAAGTAAGGATCTGCCCAAATACACATTTAGGATAGAGCTTAATGGTAGAGTCTGTTCAGTTTTATAGTTGTTCCATCTGATATTTGATAAATTTTGCTGCATGAGGCAAGCAAGGGAAAGTAGGATTTTCATCAAGTGTAATGAATTTTGGTTTTACAGGTGCTGCCTGCTGGAGTGCTGGTAGTGTCCAAATATCATGCTTATTTGAGCAGTCTATGTCCAGCTTGCTTTAGGGGGCATAAAAGCAGAAGTTACTTATCTAAATGTGTGATTTTCCTTTCTTGAATGATAATGATGCTAAACTTAAATGATTATACTTGGTTAAAATGTAATTTACTATCTCGAATTTGGCTGAGCTCAGCTTGAAACTAAATGTGCAGTTGGTAGTTTAAAAAAAGTGACAAAAGCTGCTAAAATATTCAGCACTAAGAATATCTTTGACTACTTACATACTTCAGAAGCAGTGGCTGAATAGAATAGTCACAGTCGTAATGCACTACAACCTTCTCTCTCATAATGCTGTTTATATCATGCTTGAATGAAAATATATTTTAGTCCCCTGAAAGCTTCTCTATAGCTTTAAACTTTCAGCAAATGGGAGTATTAGAGGAACATTTTTGCCTCTGCTACTGTATTGAACTGAGAATGCCATGGGACTGTGAAAGGATTTCAGCCAAATTGCAGAACCCTCCTTGCCCCAGTCTCGAGCAGCCCACGCCATTAGCAGCTTTCTTTGTGGTGTCAGAGATGTCATTAACTTGTCATGGGAGATCCCTTCAGCTGTGCTAATTATTTCAACAAGCTCTATTCATSAGCTGTGCAAGCAGTGGAGCTTTAGGAAGTAGTAGCTATTCCTGAAAGACTTTTGAATGCAGATCAGTTTCTGCACACTCATGTTTCGATGCTGACTGCAGTAAAACCGAGAATTGGCTACTTCTTATACATAAGGATGCAATCCAGATATTTGTGGAAGGACACAATTCATCCTTTACTTTCTGGTGATCCTATATGACTGTATGTGGGCTGTAAGGCAAATTTCTAGTTGAGCTGCTCATAAGCTTTAGGATTTCTGAATTTTAGTCTTGTTTTCAGTGTTCATCAGTGCTTGAATTGGCAGCAAAAAAGTACACTATAGAAAGAACCTTTGGGRTGAGAAATTTCAAGTGTTCTTCTGTTTAAGTGTGTTTGACATAATTATATTCTCTTAAAAATATTATATTGTCAACAAATAGTCAAAGGTGTTTTTTCTTTATTTTACTCAGGTTCACCCCACTTCCAGAAGAATCTCAAAATCTGGACAACTTCTGCCACAGTTTGCTTTACACTTTAACAAGATACCATTCCATTAAGAATAATGAGCTCCACAACACCAGGTCGGTTTTTTTATGTTTATATCTCACTCCTGCATAAAACTGTGCCTTCTTAGGAAATATATAATCCTTTGTGTTGATGAAATATATTTGGCAAATGACTGATATGCAACATTTCTTATAAAAGGGGACAATGGCTGTATAGGCAGAAAAGGCAATTTTGGGGGTACCTTATCATAGTTGAATTTTCAACCCAGGGTAATCCTACAGTACATTTAAAATATTATTTTGTTTTTCTTAAGAAACTGATTAGTCATGATCTAACCTGAATAGGCATTTTGTAACATTTTAGTTCTTAATATGTGTAATTAGGCATTAATTTTTTTTCTGCCTTTGCACAGATGCTTCTTTTAAAGAAAGACTTCAAATGGTATCCTGTTATGTTTTTGTTTAGCTCCAAAGTAGTCTTTACCCACGATAGGCATTCTTTGCAGAGCTTCCTCCTTTAAATATGTGTAATTAACAATGGTCTCTGAACCTACTTTATCCAGTGCCTGCAAAATTAGTCACTGAACTGCAGGTTCACTTGATAGAAAGCGAACTATCAGTAGCTGTTTAAACTTCCAAGAAAACAGAATGCTGCATATGGAACATGCCTTGACTTCAGTTCTTTTGAGGAGTGAGAGTCCCCAATTCAAATCTCTGCAACGTCCCATATGGTTCACACTTTGTTCACCCACACTTGAAGTATCTATTCCTAGCACTGTTGGTAAAATAACCCTTTACAGGTGGCTTATTTTATGACTGCTTTGGTTTTGTGCGAACAGCCTATAAAAGCATCAGGGAAAACACTGTAATACTTTGTGAGCTGTATTTATCTGTATATACCCTATTGCATAGAAATTTAATTCAGTGAGCATTTTTTGAGAATTGTTGATTGTAGTATTAAAAACTGGCAACAGATTTTATATCGAATGGAGTCAAACATAGCTCAGTTTCACACTTGGCCTCTTTCTCTTACAGTGCAATTCGGTGCATGCAGTGAATTTTCCATGCAGAGCACAACAGGACGTTCAGCAGAAAGGCACATATTTATCTTATCACAGTAGTGCTTAATAGGAAATAATCTTGTACTTCCCTAAACATAGAGTTCAAATGCCAAGATACTCCAGCTGATTTGGTATCTTTCTAGTGTTTCTTCTTTTGTGTTAAGTGCAGGCTGTGGAAAGAGCCAAAAATTAAATTGTCTCTCACAAAAAGAAAGTAAAATTTCCACTATTCTTAGTGTCATGAAGAAGGAAGATAACTAATGTGAATGCATATTTGTCTGTTTCTGAAGGCTACATCTAATGCAAGAAAGGGGAATCATTCAGTATAATCAGATTACATGTAAAGGTTTTTAGATACTTCAGGAACATCAATTTTGGTAGGAGTTATGTGCCTAAATATTTTCTAATCTACTCCTTAGTGTCCCCCATCTTTAGAGTTTGCCTCTGAAAAATGAGTTGCTTCACCAACCATTTCAATGTACCTCTGTGGCATGTACAGAAATGCAGTATTGAAGGGCAGTGTCAGCCTTGGGATCCTCACTAGTCTTGCATCCTGCTTAAAGTTAATGCCACGAACTGGAGGAGGATGAGCGTCTCCATGTGGCATCTCTTCTGTCCCCCAGCTGAGCGAGGCTGAGTTTTGTGCAGTGCTTTGTTACCTTTTGGAAGACACTGAAATTTCTGGTTCCAGTGCAGTCCCAGTTATAGTGGTAGGAGAAGCCTGCCGTTTCTCTGAGCAGCTAAAATTTCATTGGAATTTCTTAAAAGATAAATATTGCTAAATTTTCTTATTGCATCCATAGTAACTGAGCTCCCTTTTCCAGTCCTCCTCAAGGGTGCATATTTTTTCATATATGGCCAATGTCTTTGTCTCATTACAATTGTTTTTGTTACTTTTCATTCCTCGTGGAGTTCATTTTTTATGAGGGTTAATCTTATGAGATGAAGAGGTGGAAGGGCAGTTCTATCCAACTTCAAAGGACCTTTCCAACTGAAACTATTTTATGACTCTGTGATTCCTATGATTCAGCTTCCAACTTAGGTCTAAAATATGTATCAGGTTGTAATTGCTTCACCTGTAAGATGCTCCAATAGTTGCAAGTGTCCCTAGTATTCCAAAAGAAAAATTAATGAATTGCCAGTGACATGACCAGCTTCTTCCTGTGATTCTGAGCCTGTAGTAGGCAGTTAATGTATTTATTTATGGCTTCTAATTTAAATGGCAAAAGCCAGTTCAGTAGTGTTAGAGTGTTGGGGGTTTTGTGCTTTTTCTTTTTAAGTCCTGATAGTCTTGAATTTCTTCAGGGAATAGGTTGCTATATTCTGTTACATCCACTGGTTAGGGCAGTTTGAAATAATTTTTAAGCAGGACACTTTAAGCACATACAGTATACAGACAGTATTTATAACCCTTTTTTTCTATGGTGTAACACCAGGATGCTATCTCATTTGAATACCAATCTGTGTGTCTTGTACATAAGACCTGTGAAAGTCTTCATAATATATGTTAAATGTTGATATTTTGGGTCATGGTTGTAAGTTACAACAAAATGGTGAATGTACTTTTTTTTTCTACAATATATCTAGCCTGCATATATATAGCTTGTGTATGTACATTCATACATGCTGTTCACACAGAAGATAAATATATTAAAGAAAAAGAAAAAGCAGGAGGCAAACTGGTAAAGCAGTACTACTCTGTAGACGAATGGTATAGGCCAGCCCACTTCATGGATGGCTTGTTCTGTCAATGAAAAATTCTGAAATGCTGTAGAAAGGATTGTGTGCACTGTGCTAAATCTCTCTGGTTTTATGATGTGAGGTGCTAAGTGGAAAAAGAACATATTTCTTTTTGAATTGCTTTCCCTTCAAACCTAAATTGTCTGAAAGCCCATTGAAAGACCTTATGTGGAACAAGCAAAAATGATGCATGTTTTATTCAACCATTGTCTGAGGAACCTCTTTGGATTGAATTTGTCTGTGGAACCAACTCACATGAGTATTTCTGTATATCACATGATGCAATGAATGTGGAGCCTCCAGCATAGCAACATCTACTTGCAACAACTCTGTAGCCTATTAAATTGATCCCAGCTCTTTGAACCTTCAGGGACCAGGTTCTTGCTAATCTGTAAAGCTATTAGGTGAATGCTGAACCTCAGCAGGGAAATGTTTGCTTTGTTTGTTATGAATGGTAAGATCGTTAAGGAAATGTTTACATTCTGTAACCATTGCATGTTCTGAACTGATTACTGTGCATAAAAAGTGCTGGTCAGAAAAAGAAAATATTTTTTTCACAGAATCAGGGTTGGAAGGGACATCTGGAGATAACCATTCAAATCCCTCTGCCAAGTCAGAGTCATCTAGTTAGGGTAGAGAGACCAGTGATATTAATACATGGCACTAATAAATTATGAAGAAGAGAAAATACCTGAAACTCTTGATCTTTATGGGAATTTTTCAGATGCTGCAACTATTTCTAAAATAACAGTGTTTGGTATCACAGTTTCCTGATGGAAAACCACATAACCAGTTTATCCAGTTTCTTGCTTTTAAAATTGCAGACTGGTGAAATGCTGTTGTGGAAGGCAGTCAGAGAGCTTTTTACTGTCTCTGGTTTTCCGCAGCATTTCAACATGCCTGCTGCTGAAGATAACAAGTTCAAAATATGTCTGGGTTACTTACATGGACCCAGGTGAAATCAGTTCTTTTATCTATCTGTAGTTACTGAACTGAAATCCAAATATGGTATATAATATTTTGGAAATCCCTGTCCAAACTTCTTTCTGCTCTTCAACAACATTATGCATTTTTTCAGGTCTTTAGAGTCCTCTAAGAGCTGCTATAGTCAACAGAAAGTGATATTTCTTAATAAACTGAGTGGCAGAGAAAAAAAGCCATATGCTAAATTCTGCCAGCTCCTACTTTTGAATCACTTTTCTGTCATCTTGTTTCTGAATTTCTTTGATAGGCATTTGTTTGTGCCTCATGAGAAATAGCTTGTTTTTCCTCACTGTAGAGCTGACTCGCCCTGTTTTCTCATTCTGCTTTTCTCTGCATTTTTATAAATAATTTTACTCATATTGGTAAAGACTAAATATAGAAAAAGTTCCAAAATGCAATTTTCACTACTGTTTTAAAAGGAAAATGCATCGAATGTTTATATTGTGGTCCCATAACCATCTCTTCAGCAGCAGTAGATGCTGTGAACAGATGAATATTTTGATGAATAATCATGTATCTTACTTTAAAATGTATTTTGCCAGCTTTTGGAAAAAAGGTGTAAAAGAACTTTGAGTCCAAAACAAAGAAGTAAATTAAATACCAGAAGTCTAAAACCTCTTCTTCACACATAGGTCTGTTTTGGAGGTGTTCATGTTCCATTGAAGTCAAGTGCATGGATCTTTTTCAGTTTTCTGACTGTAGACTGAAAGAATCAAATACATTTCTTCCTTGGGATGACTTGTGATGAATTTTCTTAGATTAAAAAAGAACTGTGTCAAAGACTGGATTAGATATATATGGAGAATTCAATGAATATGTCCCAATAAGATCCAGGATTAATAGATGTGTTATCTATATCTATCTGTCTATGTATGACAGAGTACTGCAGCTCTTTAAAATCTCAAAAAGGGAAAAAAATCTACAAGCTCAACCTTAATATAATGTGTGGAAAAGAAGGATTCTTGCCTCACAGCACTCCCTGCTCTTCTTAGCTTTTAATGCAAAGCATGACTGAGTTGTGCAGCTCAGATTTTGACCTCTTGAATCTCCTTACAGAACTCCAAAATAGCTTCAGTCTGACATAAATCTTAAGTTTGCTCTTATAAAACATAAAAGATGTTGCTGTTTAGAGACACTCTCTGTATTTTTCTCATAATAATTTAAGCTTGGCATCTTTATCTAGACATTTCTAGGTAAAATCCCAACATGCTTGATTGGAAAATTTAGATTTAAAATGTGTTCTGTCACTGGGGATTTAATGTACAAGGCCACCAAATAATGAATAAAATGCTCTGTGCATGTATTAGATAAGAAAGCATCATCTTGTTCGCTTGCTGTAATTAAAGTTTGTAAATACATTGAGTACTTCCTATGCTTTTTTCCTTCCTCTTAGAAGTAATTTGCACCATTTACAATGAAAATTGATAATTAAATCATTTAAGTGTCATGGTTCTACTTTTATATGTGCTTTCATACTTGCACATGTTCATGAAGCTCTATTATTTTGTATGCTAATTCTTCAGAATTTAGGTCAATAAATAATGACAACAACTAGACAGTGGGTTGTGGGATCAGTTACTGCTTTCAGCAGATTCAGGTTAACTGAAGAAAACAAATCTGAAAGGTATTTTTGGTATAACTTTGTGATACTTTAAGATGATATATACATACAAACTTGAACCTATACATACATAAAAGATTGCTATCTCTTCAAACAGGTACTGTGCTTGACAATTAGAACTCTATTGCTGTTTTCTTTCAGGAGTCATTTGTTAATGTTGGCTGCTGAATTTTTTTTTTTTTTTTCCCTGGAAATTTGGCTTTCAAAATAACTATTTTTGTTCTGTGTAGCCAATGCACAGGTCTGACTTTTTTTACCATTAGCACCTTAAAAGATAAATTAGCTTTCTGGAAATAAATCTTGAAATGTTTATAAAGCTTGTAAAGATTCTTTAGAGTTTTTTTTTAAATTAGAGATGAAAACTTTTTCTCATTTTAGGTATGTAATTTATCCTCAGTGCTCACTTAGAATATGCACCTCTAGAAAGAGGCATCAAGTTTATTGTGCAGTGGCAAAACACAGAATTCCACTATCCCTTTTGCTTATTAGTAGTTCATTAATCCAAGGTGGCACAGTTATACTTTGATTGGAGTCTAGTGAACTTTAAATAGGTAAATGTATATGGTTATATTTTCAGTGACCGTAGAAAAGCAAATCAGAAGATTGCATTCTCTCTGGAGAGTGAATATATTCTGTGTTATAACAGTGTTGATAATTAACCATTGAGATATGCTGGAAGATAGTGGAGAGGCTGATTCCTCATGTGGCTCATCATTACAAACTATGAATCCCAACAGCCACCTAGAAGTTGCTTTGATTGTCACTAAGTGTATGACAAAATTTTCATGTGTTGTTGCTGAATAGAAGTCTGCCATCACTCTAAGTGGGTTTGGAAAGCCTCCAAACTCAGAAGTTTGGATTCTCATCTCACAGGAAATATTTAACCAACTCTGCTTTTATTACTTTTCTGTCTGTAATCCTGAAGTCATTGTGCTTTCTGGAAGCTTACATGCTGGGAGCATCCCGAGTTGCTTCATGAAAGCTTGCCTTTAGTTAAAGCAAACTCTTTAGCATAACATCTAAAGCCTTTCCTAAGTATAGGAATTTTCTCTAGGAATGAAAATTGTGTGTAATTCTAAATCAAGTCAGAATCTGAACCTCAGCTAAAGAGATGTCCCTTCCCCATCTCATTTCAGCAGTTGACATGTGCTCTAATTCCATATGGTCCAAGGCCTAGATTTTTAAAGTATTGGAGGAAGGAGGGGCTCACTACCCTCTTTGAATTTCCTATCTAGGCAGCTGGACCATCATTTGTACAAAGTATTCCTTGGACTGTGCCAAGTATAAGAAATCCTAATTCCTTAGTGGGTGAGACCAGTCCTAGATAATTGCATCTACTTTTATTGTTCCTTTTTTTTTTCTGACTCTTTTCAATTTTTTTGTTTATTTTTATTTCTCTCCCTGACCCCAGCATCTGAATTCCATTCTTAGTCTTGTCATGCCGAATAATCTGTTTGTTCTTCTACAGATGATATTTGCTTTAATGTACTGTCTAACATGTTGTTTAAGGAGGGTGGTATTGGGGGGGTAAGGTTCAGGGTTGTGTTGTGTTTTCAAGAAGATCAATATAGCTCAAAGACTATAAATAAAAAGTTTTACCTCTCCAGGTGGTTCATTGCTGTACTCTGTTTGGCAGATCAGTTGGTTTTCCTAATTCTTGTCTCTGTCAATTCTCACCTTTCTGTGTGGAGAATTGCTGTTGCAACAGCAGATCTTTTTACAATGCCATTATTAGCAGGGTTCTTTATATCTGAAAGCACAAGTAGTGTGGAAGATTCTCATTCTTCCTGCTTTGCTGCAAACACAATTTACCTCCTGAGTGTTTTGGCTCATCAGATAACTCTTTCACTTCAATCACTAAGTGATGTGGTGTCCAGACTCATTGCTGTGTGTTTGTGTTTGTTTTCATGGGGGCTGAAGACAGGACAGTGTCACCTCCAGGACAGGAGATCCAGTGGAGCTGCGTGGTTCAAAGAGCCACCAGGGAAGGGTTACATTTTGGGAAGGTTACATTTTGGGAAGTCTTTTTCAGGGGCAGTGCCAGAATAAGCAACTCTAGTGACTGGCTGCCTGTTGTTCTCACTCTTCTCATGGACTGCTTAGCTATGCCAGGTATACTTATTTGTGTGGCCACAGGATGAGATGGATTCAGGAACTAATCCAGGCTCAACTGTTCCCAAAAGTAAGGATTGTTTTTAGCCTGGATTTGTTCCTCAGTGTGGTTTACTACATAGCCACACAAYGGTCCTGGCAAAGTTAGAAAGGAAGAGGGAAGAGAAAAAGTACATTTAACTCATGTCCTACATTGGAAAGAAAGGATCACAAGTCATCCTTGAACAAGAGAAGCATGGTCAGCCTCCACAACTGTGGGACTGCTTAACCATAGCCAAATCTGGAGAGATGTACTAAGGACTTCTTCACACTTCTTCACTTTACTGGTCATTTCTCATTTATGGATTTTAAGAATTATCTGTTCTGTCCATGCAGACTTTGGAGGCTCAGTGCACAGTTTTATAACTGAATGAAATGACCAACCAAGTCACATCATCAGTCACATTATACAGCATACCACTTTTAAAGTGATGGTTCAGCATCTGGCTGCCAGGCATTCTTCCGTATTCATCAAGACAAATGCAATGCAAAGCAGTTAGGAATATGTGAAATGTGCTTTGTTGAAAGATCATAGATTTAATATTTACCTATATGAATTTATTACATCTACAATTTGGYAAGGCTATGTTTCTAAAATGTTGCATAATACAGAAAGTTGGATTAAACTCCTTGAATAAAAAGTTTTTGGTTTCTTCATGTATTGGTTAGCTGTATGAATACTGGTTATATTGAATACCCTAAAAAAGGCATGTTTGCCAACTTTTAATGTTTTCACACCCACACACCACCTCCTAATTTTGTCTCTGGCAGATGTGTTTCTGCAGAATAAGTGTTTCTGCAGTGATAATTATAACACTTATAACAGGTAATTTGCAGGTTTGGTAACTCACAAAAAGCAAGACTATTTTGTTGCACCTTAATTTTGAAGCTGGTAGCAATTTCAAAACTTCATTACAAAATCTAAAATGTTAGGGTATGTGGATTATCTTAATCTAGAAATAAGGCACTGCTTTGTAGCATTTAGCAAATTAATGTCTAAAGGGAAGCTCAAGGTATGATTTAAATTGGGGAGGGGTGTGTCTCATACTTTACTTCAGATGATGATGTGCACATTGTGGGTGAATCCAAGTCCTGCTAGACCAATGAAACTCACAGTTTGAACCTGCGTCAGAGTTTGGTTTTTTTCTTAAATTATCATCTCTAAGAAGACAAGATGGTTTTCAGTTTTAAAAGCAAATACCACAGTAAGTTCCACAGTCCCCCTTGATGACCTGTTTCTATGTCTGATTTAGAAAAATACTTTATATACATATACTTAATATATATTGTATATTTATATTTCTGCTAGTTAAATCTATTTCTGTTTAGTATTGTAGTTTAGATATGCAAGATTTGTAAACTCTGAGAATTTATTTTGAAAGTTTAATGAGGCCTGAAACAGATTAACACAAATGATGTTTTGGACTGCTATTCTCTATAAAGGAGAATTTTGATGTCATTTAGTACCTAGATTTTTGTTTGTTTGTTCTTTTAATAATGACAAAGCTGGCCAGCTGTCAGAGGCCCTGAAGTAATACCTAACTTTTGTGATAACTGTAGTTGGGCTATGATATGGGGGTGTTGATTTTGTCAACCTCAACGTCAACCTCTGTTCCAGCAGGGAGTCTCCTTCAGGTACTGACCTCTGACAGCAAATTCTGACAGAAAGGAAGGCAGCTTGAGATGGTTTGACAAAACTCCCATTAGTTAAACACAAGATATTTTGAGTTCAAAATTTCTGGTTTAACATTTTGGCAGTTTCTGCCTAAGTGAAGCACTGAGCTATTTTAGGATCCCTGAATTCCTGCCCAAAGTTCCCTTTGTTATCAATTATAGTTAACAGTTGACCTGAAGACAAGAGGACTAGTGACCTCTGCCATGCTATTTTATCCTCTAACTTGTTCAATGTTCTTCTCCTAGGATACCATTAGGTGTTCTTTCCAGTCTTCTCTTAACTAAATTGTAAAAATCTGTTACTTTAACCTTTTTTCATAGATAACAATTTTAAATCTCTTCATGTTTTTTCTCTCAGATTTTTAAGGTGCTACCTCGAAGTGAAAGGGAAGTTTATCTTCCATAAAATTAAAATTATGCAAGTATTTATTGTTTATTAATCTCTCATTCCTTTGTAAACCTCAATTTGCAGATATAATCATTCTCAATTGTTTGGATTATGGATTAATAAGGGCTTGTACCACTCAATGCTTGACTGTGGGATGTTGCCTTTATATGAGTAATGGCGATGACAATTCCATACACATGGCTTCCTCTGTGTACTGCTCTTTAAGGCTGCATATGTGCTTTGCAAAACTGCAGATTTTTCAGAATTCAATGTTGATGTCATTCTTTTATACGAGTCTCATGTTGTCTATAGTCTTGATTTTCCTGTGTTGGGAAATGGAAAATTTTCCGGGTGAGAAATTCACAATGGATTACTGATCTGGGGCATGGTAGAGCAAAAAAAAAGGTTTTCTGTAGGTATAGAGACAACGAGGTGTTGTCTATGCTCTGTGTTGTATGACTCACATCGCTTGTACTAAAAAAGCATCTCCTGTGTACTTTAAAAGAGTACTATTTTGAGGCAGCAGCCCACAATAAAGGCCAGTGCACAATACACAGACTTTAGGCTTCATGAAGAAAGCAGACATCAGATATCTTTCACAGCACCCCCTAAGGTGCTTGCAGCTGTTTCTCTAGCCTTGAAGTATATCTGTAGTGACTTAAAGTGAATACAGCTCATTTAGATATCCCCAACTCAGCTTTCAGTAGTTGCTGTGGGTGCAAAGAGCACTCTTTTATGTTGCTCAAAAGCTGCCTCAGATGCTGATGAATATCTTTTTTTCCTCTATTGAAACATTCAGCAGTTGCCCTAGACAATTTTTTTGGTGGACAAATTAATGAGTAAGTGTAAGTTAAGTCAGGAAAATCCTGAAATAGCCACTGAGTACTTTGTCTTTTCTCTTCAGCTATTTTTAAAGAGTAGAAGAAAAGAGAGGAACTCAAACACAGTGCTTCTACATGAAATACTGCATCACCTTTCCCATGTGTTATTTCTGTGACTTCATAAATATTTTAGCTTTTCAGTCTGGTATATTAGAACATGCCTTTTTCACCATGTTATTGGATACATTGGATACTACTTGCCTTTCCTCACAAAACATGCAAGAAAGCTTGTTCTTTTGTGCACTCCTTAAGTCATTACCATCCAAGGAATCTGTGCTAGATGAAAAATGTTTTGATTTCAAATAGCTGATAAGGAGTGCCTATAGACTTGTGGAGGCACCATTCATTTCTCTGGCAGGGAGACTAAAGTGCAGTGGCTGTCCTTGGGGTGCAGACCCCCAAAAGTATATTGGAATTTAATAAATCAATATTATTCTTTATAAATCCTTTCAGCAAGAAACTCCACAGCCAGGAAACTGAAATATTAAGCAAACTCAGCATTGGTATGCAGAGGATTTGGGAGAAGAACAGTGACACAGGGGCTTGAAAGCAGCATGGAGAAGGCAAAGTGTGAGATAGAGTGAAGATGTTAAGAGCCATGGAGGTGGGAAGCACTGGGCTTAGATTAAAAGAACAGGGAACAAGAATGGAAGAACAAAGATATATAGAGAAGACATATGCAGAAACCTAGGAATACATGAGAATAAGTGTATCTAAAGTGTTAGTGAGGAAAAGAAATTTTTTGAAAGAACTTCCTGGGGAAATAGCCTCCCTTCCTCTTGGCACTGGTCCTCAGTGTCACAAGGGAACTGGGACTAGCTTCAGTAGTGTTCTGCATGCCTAGATGCTGAAATGGAGATCTGTTTCAGAGTTGACTAAGATTTTACACCTAGTCAGTACTTTATGGTGCTGAAAGCATTCCCACTGATAGGTTTCTAAGGTGTTTAGCTGGCACTAGTTTCAAAGTTGGTTATRTTAGTGATGGAGCACAGCGGATATGGACTGCAAGAGCAAATTCCTTTAATTGCATGCTGAAAGGAAATCTGGATTACCTTTGCTGTGCTTTGTATTTTCTTACCTCTGGGAAGTGTTTTTGGAAGAAGTAAAAACTTTTTACATTGAGGATTAATAGTCCTTTTGGTATAACTGGTTCTGGGCACATACACTCTGGGAGCAGAGTGCCAGCAGGTCCCTTTGACAACTCACACTGGCTGGTGCAGCTACCTGCTTTGGTTGGGAAGAGCAAAGATCTGAGATGGAAGATATCACATGTACACAGTGGTCTATGCAATACAGTAAGTTACAAATTCATGCAAAATGGATCTAATACTATAAAATTGAGCGTGAATTATCTTTAGATTAGCTGCATTTGACTTCATTATACCAGTTCTTTATCTTAGCCTCCCTTCACTCTGCAGTTATGATGTGGCAGTTCAGTTATACCATGGAATGAAAAAAAGAATAGATTTAAAAAAAACCSCACAAAACATATTCTACATTTAATCTTTCTGGTGTATGTCTTTACCATCCTTTTAAGAGGGGTGTTTTAATCGTGCAAGAATTATCTGATATTTTCCAGTCAAAAATCAGGTATAAACTCTGTGTGCATGTGTGTCTATAAAAGACAGAAATATGATAATGCTTCCTGGACTTGCAGCATCCACTGTTCTGACATTTTCAGGGCTTTAGCAGCATATTTCAGGAATTTTGAATTGTACACTGATAATTATTCCACATTAAAAAAAAAAAAAAGAGATTTTTCTGGTCGGGGTTGGGTATGCCACCCAATGTTACTTGAGAAGTAAATCATCCTGTTATTCATCACTGTCTTCTTCCTGCCATTCCAGCTGTCCAGAGGTACCTTCTGCAGTCCTGCAGAGAGGCAGGAGGTGCACAAGGTCTCTTTAGTTAGAACAAATGATGTTTTATTTAACCATCCATCTATGTTGCGCAGTGACTGTGCCACAAGAATTGCACAAAGATTTTAACTGTAGGCGGTTGTTCATTTATTAATGTAAACACCATGTGCCTTGGATGTGCGAGCACTAAAAATAAAGTTGCAGAGTTAAAAATAGATCTCTGGGAGTACTGAGATGCTGCTTAATCAGAACCAGCTGCAAGCTGTCTAGAACATGTAAGTTATATGGAGCCAGATGGCTTTTGCCCTTTTTGCTTTAGACAGCATGTAATTTGGGTAACTGCAGCTACAGTAATGTATTTTCCTAGTCAAACTGTTTGATAAACATATTTGTTTCGAAGAGACACTTCCAATTACAGAGCCACTAAAATGTTAATTTATTTTAATATTTCTCCATGTGGGTAAGCCAAAGGAAGGTTACATAATAACAAACTCCAAGGCATGCAGAATTACTTCTCACAGCTCTATTCAACTGGAGCTGGATTATGACTATGCATCTTTGTATAGGAAAGCTCTTATTCTGGGAACAATCCCACTGAAAGCAAGGGAAGAAGGATATAAATTAAATTAATAGTGAAATGATCAGTGGGAGTTGTGTGAAGTCAGTTTGCAGGAGTAAGACATTACACAAAGTACAGGAAGTGTGTCAGGATGATTTCTGGCAAGTGCACATCAAGCAGCAGCCCGTATGATTTCAGGAAGGCTTTCTTGCACACTTGTTTAGCTGACAGTATTAAAACCAAAACCTCTTYTGAGGCTTGGCAGTTTCCACAATTCATCAGCCTGTTGTTAGGGTCCTGTGTTCAGTCTACATGTGGGCATCTCAGTGACTAGTCTAGGAAGTGGGAAACTGAAGCTCAAGTCTGCTTTCTTTAATTTGGAACCACTTGGGGTGGGACATTGTGCTTTGGTTGGGAGGCTCAAAGGCAAATACCTCAAACTGCAGGATCATCCTAACTCTGTTCTCGAGGTCTACTGGTCTGCATCTGGGGGAGCTTAGCGTGAAATTGGAGAGTCTCAGACCATTGTAGCCATGTGGGTATAAATTGATGTTCAGTCTTGTACTTCCATAGCTGCACTGGTGTTGCGATTTTAGGAAAACCTGTGGGAAGCAGGTGGGATACATTTGAGGAAGTTGCCTCTTTTAGGAATTATTGTAACAAAACCCAAGCCCTACAAACCTCTGAAGTGACCACCTTGAATCCTTTTTAAGCAAGGATGTCAGATGAAGATGGTTGTGCAGAAGATCCAGAAAACGAGCCTTGGTTTAAGCGAAGGCTTTTGATAGATGGGATTTATTAAGGTGCCTGTTTTACAGGCAGATGATGCAAATTAATTGCAGTTGGCATAAAGTAGTCATATTGAGTGATTAAATCTATGTCCTTCTCCCATCAGTGTTTTACATTTTCTGTGAAAACTGCATTTAGTTGCAGTCTTGATGTTCCTTTGATATTCTAGGTTTTTCCCCCTAATCTTACCACTATTAGGTGTAATTAAATGAATAATTAATTTTTCTGAACGAAATTCCTTTTTCTCTGTAATGTTTTCATTCTATTCAATAAAAATTTTTCTTTCTCTGCTTCATCCAATCTCCCATAATCTTTCAGCTTCAGTCTCTTCTATGCAAATTGTCATCATATTACAAATTTAAGCTTCCCATGAGGAACCACACAAAAATTCCAACCTGTTTCTGGAGGTAGCACTAGCTGCCTGAACTAGCTTAGTAGTGGGTTGGTAACATGTGTTTGTTTTATTTTCCTAAATGCTTATATTTAAATATATTTACAATGCAAATCTGTCTGAAATTGATAGTGTGGCATTCTCTCCTCAACTTTAATTCTTTTGCACCTGTCACTCCCATGAGTCATGAGATTTTTTTTTTAGCTGCAAGAAGTAGTTTAATCAGTTCTTTGTGGCCTGTAATTTTTTATATTAATTTATGCAAGCAGAGTTCTAGGTTACAAGGTTTTTTGGACACATTTCAGTATGAAATTAACTTTAAAAAGTGCTTTGAAAATGCAATTATTGACTTAAAAAAAAATAAATTTGCTCCTGTTTGGTTTGTTTGATTATTGGCTGAAACTACTAGTGATTTAAGAACTTGCAAATCTGTCCTTGCCTGAGCATAATTGCAGGTTCAATTTACAAGCGGTTCTTAAAATAGTAACACTTAGAGTCAGTTTCTAAGATGTTTTAGACTGAAATCAAATTATAAGAATTTACTAGTTTTTGACAGCAGAGGTGATAAAGCTGTGCAGATGAATTTTTAAGTAGCTGTATACATGACACTCAGTCTTAAATTGATGAGTGCCTGGATTTAGATCATCCCAGCTGTAGGAAAAGCTCTGTGATGATCTGATTGTTCCAGGCTTTCTGACTTAAATATTTTGTCAGTGACCTAAAAATGGTTGCTACTGTATTTGACTTGGGGTAATTATGACCCACTCCTAAACAGGAGAGCAAGAGAGGAAGGGGAAATAAGATTGCCTGAGCCCCTTGCTAAGACTTCAGTGTTTCCTTTCTTAGGAATGTGGTAGAAGGAAGAATGCATTGCTTACCTACTATTTTCCTCCCTTTCACACCTACCTACGGAGGAGATTAAGATGGGACACAGAATTAGCTTTATGTTGGGTGTACTGTTCAGCAGAATGGGTACAAGCAAAGATGTATGTTGTACCAGTAAAGATATTTGCACTACTTAATGGGAAATAATTGTTTTTAAGGGCTAGGAAAAGCAGGCAGTCATTCTTTTGACCAAATTTAGAGCAAATAACTGACTTCTGAATTTTGTGATTGTGCTCTAACTTCTAAAATATCAAGGAATTTCCTTTACAAATGCCTCATGAAATATCTAAATATTTCACTTAAATGGCATCACAAGGAAGAATTTTTCATTCCAATGTTTTTAGCACAGGAGACACCTTCCACTAGACTGGAAAGCCCTAGCCAAATTTGCCTTGAACACTTCCAGGGATGGGGCATCCACACCCCTCTGTGCAACCTGTTCCAGTGCCTCACCACCCTCTCAGTAAATAATTTCTTCCTAATACCTAATCTGAACCTGTCCTCTTTTGTTTTAAACTGTTAACCCTTGTCCTGTCACTGCATGCCCTTTCAGAAGATTGCTTTCAATAGTTTAAATATTAGGATTTTGCTAATCTAGTGTCTTTTGAGTGGAATAGCCTCAGAAGCATTTTCAGGAGCAGCTCAACATGCACCCAGTTAGGGGATGGAAGCCCCATCCTCAAAGATCATGCCTGGTGCTCAAGTGCAGACAGGTCACTGGGAAGAAGTGCTACCCTTCCTTGCCAACCAGAACCTTCTGCTCCTCCTTTACTTCTTGCTGTGCGTGGTCTGAGAGTTATTGTATGCCAGATAATCTTGGTCTTCCCTGTAAAAGATGCACAATTTTAGACTATCTTACTATCTGCTTGAATTTCCACATGAAATGAAATTAGCATATTAATTTGCTGTGTTTAAGATTGTTTTAGGCCTACATATAAATAAGAGTTGAAAACTGAAAACAGCAAATGAACACACGTTTCACATACTGCAACCTTTGTTTTTAGATTTAAGAGTAAAATCCTGTGTTTTCCTGGAAAATGCTGAATTTCCTATATAAAAAGAAACTTTCTTAAATGTGGAAATGCTGGTTTATAATGAAAGTTTCTAGGCTTAGTTGGAAATCTTCCTCTGTGACTACTTTTWGTATTAGTCTAAAAGGAGATCCTTGTCCTCATTTTAACACTGCTACAAGAAGAGAGAAATTGATTTACTACAGGAAAAAAAATCCAAGTTCAATAATTTAAACACAAATGTCCCCTTTGAAAAAAAAAATAGGCAGAAAAGAAATAAAGCTGTAATAAAGGCTTACACATATTATAGAGGGTCTTGCATGCATTATGGGATGTGCTCTTAAACCTACCCAGGTTCTTCTGCAGTATAACATTTCCAGGATCTTTGGGTTGGTTTACACACAGACAGGCAAAAAATTAATGTACACTAACCAGATTTGAAGCAGATTCATTAAATTGCATTAAATCCTTGTTCAGAATGCTTTTAAAATTAGCTTCCTTAATTTAATTTATATTAATTTTTTTGGAGGTGACCTAAACTCTATGGAGTTAATTTAATCCTGAATGAATATCCATAATGGGGTCAAACAAGTTTAACCATGCTTTTTTAAAAGTAAGTCTGGATTGTTTTCAAATATTTTGATGCACCTTTGAATTTCTTCTTCATTTAAGATGAAATGTCTAGAACTGCTTTTATACATGGGTTTTTTGGTGGTTGTGTTGTTTGGACTTTTTGGATTGTTTCCAACTCACTATGTTTCTGTAAGCAAAACCATAATTTTTTYATTTAAAGTATGTTGGTATTTGTAAGCAAGAGGACCCATTATATCTATTCATAGTGACCAGRAGACAGATGATATGAGAGTCTCAGGCTAGTTCTTGGAAAAGTGCTGAGCTTTTCATTCCATCTGGTAATATATTCCCTCCTGTGCAATGTATCTGTTGAAGTGTATGGTTATCTGCTTTTTTCTAGCTTTCCTTACAACCTGTAAAGTGATACATTTTCCTTTTTGTGTTTGAAAGGATGCTGATCTTATCGCAGAATTTGCTGAGTGATTTCCATATCTTTTGTCACGAAAAAAARAATTAGGAAAAGAAAAAATAGGTCTGTGAGGTTCAGTAAATGAAACAATTTCAATATTACTTAGGGTGGATGAATAGCTACTAATTACTCTCCAAACTAATTAACATTGGAATAAATTTTTAATTAATCAGAGTTTTCCTCAAATATGTATCTTCAAGCAAAAAAAAATTCCCCATACTTCTTTAATAGTATTACATTTTTTAAATAAGGAAATAGCACAAAAAAATCAGTGTGGGCTTTTTCTTTGTTACCATCTGCGAATCATGTTTGGGATGGAAGAGGAAAGTGTTGTCCCTTTTTTGGCCTTTTCTTTATATGCTAAATAATTAAATTTTCAGCAATCTTATTTTGGTATTTTAATATTTGATTTGTAGCTGATTTCATTAACTGTGGTGGTCTGTGTGAACATATTAATTCTGTGTATAAAAGCAGCAGCTTTTAGTTCTAGGTCTGCTTCTGAGTGCTCTTCCACTCTCTGGATATCTTTATGTATGTGAAGCTTAACATGTCTGAGTAAATGATTGTTGCCACTTTTCCTGTCAGACAGAAATAAAATGCCTGATGCATCTGACAGATCTTTTTTCTTTTTTTACATAAAATATCTCTGTGAGGAAAGAGAAAGGGGCAAAAGGAGGGTGCGTGAAAGCTCACACAGTTGTAGCACACACAAAGTCTTCTCAGTCCCGAGTAATCCTAAGACATACCTGTGGCCCTCATATTTCTTACATTCTAAATATTTGATAATTTTAATTTTTTTTTATCCCATGTTATTGTGTATTTGGCTTGTTGATGAAAAAGTTGTAATATTTTGCTTTATTTTCTGATATTTGAAAATTATTGTTGCTGCTCCTGGACAGAAAGGCATTGTGACCCCTGTTGGTGCTGATCTGATGCCTGTATCCTGAGGAACTCTCATTTCCAAGCTGCTACACTAATGCTTCTCTACATTCTCCCTCACGTTATAATAATCATATTGAAGTCTCATTGCAATTTTCTGTGCTCATAATGTGTTCAAAAGATTTATTTGCATTTCTATCCTGAATAAATTAAAATAATTTTGTTGGAAAATGGTTTCACAGGGCTTGAGTTTTCATATCTTTCAATTCCTGCATACTTATATTTTAATCTCCTGGAAATGCCAAAAATTTAAAGGTAAAAGAAATGCAAATACTTCTTAAACATGCATTTAACATGTCTCCTGGATGCTTGAAGAAATAGACCACTTATGTACTCATAATCAAACTCAAATGTTTGAATTTTGTCACACCAATGTACTMTGTTTTTTCTATTGATAGAAGATTTCTTTACCAAAAAATGCAAGACTTGCAGGCGTTAACAGTATTGGTCAGGGTTATATAACAGTAGGCTGAATATGAATTAACAAAAAGTTAATTTTTTCTAGGTGGAAAACTAAATCTAGTTTGTGATGTAGAAATATACACTTAGAATGAATATATTCATGTTTTATCAATAAATGTGTCATTCAAACTCCTAATACTTCTTTGCATGCCAAACTACATTTCTGGTATCTGCTGAATAGTTTGTGATTGACAAATTCTTGGATTATTTCAATGTGAATGKAGGACTGTGAGAAAGATGCTTTCCTTAATAAGCAATATTAATTCCCTGAAACATTTGTTTTGCATTACAAGCTTTTAAAAAACTTTATGCAAGAAATGTAAAGTACATTGGGTTTGTGGTTYGGTTTTTTTTACAGCATAAGAGATGCAATCACAGTCATGTGTAACATAGGGKTTGAAACAGCACATATTTTAGATAAGTGATAGATCAGGCTCTCATCTGAAGAACTGTTCATTTTCATAGCAGGCCAAAATTTATGTAAAGTCAAAGATCCTGAAGTGCTGTCTCATAAGAATCTGAAAATTTTGCTGTATTTTCAGAATTTTAAAGAGCCAGCAGAGCTGGACAACAAAATCACTGAGGATCAGTTCTAGTAAGCCAAGAGAGTGAGTCCGAGACAGGTGAATTAAATAATGATTAAAATATTCTAATGAGTTTTCTTTGGGATTTTTTTTGTTTGTTTGTTTGGGTTTTTTGTTTGTTTCTTTTGTTTGGCTTTGTTTGATAATTCAGGTACATGGACTTGAAGTTCATTAGTCAGCTCTGGAGGTATTTTACAGTCTGCTTTTGYCTCAATTAACATTTTAGGTGTCAGATGTCAGGGTTTTGACTGGCACCCATAAACATAGCCAGGTCCTTTGCCAGTTGTGGTGGGTAGATCCTTACTGGATACCAGGTGCCTACCAAAGSTGCTCTATCCCTCCCCTCCTCAGCTTGTCAGGAGAGGGAAAATGCAGTGAAAGGCTGGTGTACAGAGATAAAGGCAGGGAGAGGTCACTCACCAATGACTGCCACACTCAAATCAGACTCACTTGGAGAAATTAAACTATTCCCAGTTACATCAGAATAGAATAATGAGAAACTAAACCCCAAGCCTTTAAAACACCTTTCTGTCATTCCTCCCTTCTTCTAGGCTCRGTTTCATTCCCAGTTTTCTTTTTCATGTGAGTACCTTGGGCCTGGGTGCTGTCCTTCAGGAACAGGCTGCTCCAGCACACCTGCTCCAGCTTGGCTCCTCTCTCCATGGCTCCAGAGGTCCTGCCAGGAGCCTGCTCCAGCATGGGCTTCCCATAGGTACTTAAAGAAGGTGTCAAGGGAAGCTGGTAGGGAACAGGTTCAAAGTAAAAATAAAGGAAGGCATGACTTTTTTAAAAAATTTTTTTAATAACCTGAGTCTACAGGGATTGTAAACAAGTACCCAAGGAGAAATTCCTGAAGGTTTCTTAGCATACCACAATCATATCTGCCTCAAAAAGTTCCTTGGTAAGGGTTTGGGCTCTTGAAGACTATTTGGGGGATCATCACATATGTTCTGTTRTTTCTTTTCCCTGGACATCTGCTTGAAAATACTGATAAAGCTAAGATATTGGTCTTACCTTATGTTTCGTCTAACAACCACTTGGAGTTGCAGCATGTTTCTTTTGACTTCCTAATTCGTAAACTAAGAGGCTATGTAGTTTATTTATTTATTTATTTATTTATTAAGGAAAAAACTATAATCTGATCTTGGCTCATCTTCACTTAATGGAGGGGGAAAAAGTATTATCAAGGAGTTTGAAGGCTCTGTTAGATGCACAGCTTCATCTCYTTTGAAGAATGAATAGTTTCCATGACTGAACGTGAGCTCTTTCAAACTATGGACCAGAATACTTTTGAAAAAAATGCAGACAGAAATGTCAGTCTAGAGGTTTTTTGGATTGTTTTATTTTTTCAATCAAATGCACTAATTTCAAACAAAGCTTTGATCCAAGCATGTCTGGTGTGTATTGAGGTAACATTGTTCAGTTGTTTTCCCTATTTTTATTCTTATAAGAATTTACAGGTGGACCCATTTCAGTCTACAAGATCATTCATGTACATGTAGACAAATATCTGCTGCTAAATGGATTTTTGAGTTTCCTTTTTGTTGGTAAAGTACTTCTTCATCATAATATGACCAGCAAAGACAACAGTGTTAAAGAAGCCTTCTTAGCTACCTATTAATATCTAGTGCTGAAAAGACTTATTCTGCTAGCCAGCACTGCTATGGCAGCAAAAACATATTGTGTTAACCTTATGCTTCTGTGAGAAGAGAACAGGCTAATTTCCCACTGGGAGGCAGAGAGGGGCGAGGAATGCTCCAGCTTAGCCATGTCTGTGTGGCTGCGTGTGGTTTAATGATAGTGCTTAAGTGATAGTGGCCCTGCTGTGCTGGGATGTGTCACAGCTGAYGCCAGGCAGATAAATTGCTACAATGGGTTTGTAGGAGAGAGTGGATTTCTGATGACTGAATCCACATGATGACTACACTTTTTTGCTTTTGTTCTGATGGCTTTAAGTAAGTCAAGTAATTTACTTACCAGCAGCATGTGGAATGCTGTGGAGTATGGAAAAGGAAAACAGAAGGTCAGTACATYACTGCTGTCCCTCCCTGCCTCCCAGTGAGCAGCCTCAACTTCCTTCTGAGAGCTTCTTGCATCCACACTGTGTAACGTGGAGCTCTCCTTAGCAGGAGTCATGTAACAAATGTGGAAAACTCTGCAAAAGTAGCTTATGGAATAGCTAATGTTGATAGGACAAGCTAATGATAGGACATGTTTAAAAGTATAGTTTTATTTCTGGCAGATGTGGGCCTAATACCTACACTGGTCAGACCTTCTTGTTTTACTCTTCCTGGAGCTCTTGAAGACCTATTCCTGCTCTCAGGCCTTTTAGTGCTCCCCGTGGTGGTTGTTTCCCTTACAACTCATTTGCATCCTGGCACTTTTACTTAATGGTCAATTTAGGATCATTTTTCTGTGGATAACAATTGCCATGCCTGAGGATTATAGGGAAAATAGATTAAAAACCATTGACATTAAAAAGTGGTAAGATGTGCTCAAGGAAAGGTAAGTTCACAATGTTTCGTAGATTGCTTTTTCATGTTGTATATCCAGAAACAACACTGTGTGATGAATCAGCCTCATTTGCACTCARTTTTTAGACTTCCAAAACAATTTTTTTTCCTGTAGCTTTAAGTAGTTCTTGAAAGTAGTGTGTTGCCTCTCAGAAGGTCCCCAGACAAATGGATTTATCAGGACAGAGATTTTATAGCTTCCTGAGGGAGGAGTTACAGAGGAAGGTCAATGGCCCAAAGTCACCAAGTTTAGCAAGTCCATTTTAGGCTTAAAATATTATAAAATTAGGATTCAATACATTTCTAGGGTAAAATTATTTTTAATTTTAGAATTTTATTTACTTTTAAATTAGAAACTATTTACATCCCTGTAGGATAAATTTCTTGTTCTGTAGACTTTAGCATTAGTGAGTAGAATACATAAAAATAATATGATTAAACAAATGAGATTTTTTTCATGAATGTATTACTTTATATTATTAAACTCCATGTAATGTGGTGTAAAATAGTTTTCTAGGACAGAAGAGAAGGCAACAAGTTGTTGGTAAGAAATTTATACMCACTTAGAATGAAAATGAACTAGGTTTTAGCCAGACTAAGATATTCTGCTAAATTCCTGGTTTTTTCTTATCTTTACTAATTTGAATCTATCATGATGATCAAAATGGAGAGGAAAACTGTCAGTTTGTTTTTTACAGCTCAAAGGAAACAAGCTGCTGCCTCATTTTGAAGACTACTGAAATATTTTATTTCTATATGAAGTGTGTGGGGTGTCTGTATTTTAAGAAATGCATAGCAAACCCCACATATCTCTATGATTGCAATAAGTTACTTCTAAAGATAAAATAAGACTTTTTGTTGCTGAATTGTATGTCTTGTACAGTCATATTTTTGATTGAGGGAGGGAAGCGGCATTGGTGTGCTAATGAYAACAGCTGATGCAAAAATGTTCTGGAAGAGGTAGCATGGCTAAAAAATTAAAAAATTGCAGAACATCTGAATGGCAATTAGTGAGGCAATGGTATTTAATTGAAAACACTTGGAATTTTAAGTTGTTGTAGCTGAATGTATCATGTCAAAACTTAGAAAAATGCTTATCATATTTGTGAACAGTGCTGTTAAATCTTGTGAATGTTTAACAATCTCTTTCATCCACCCTTAGATGAGACAATTGTGTAATTTGGACCACTACTATTTTCCATTCAGAAATACTTAAAATAACAGAAGAAGTCATCAGAGTTACTAAGAGGTAGGATATGATACTGTTCCTGTCTGAAGGATTTCTACYAGAGGGGAAATGTGCAAAAACTTGTATTTTTTTCCTCCCCTCCATCCCCTCTAGTCAACTGGGGACTGATAAACAACTGTTTTTGTTGCCCTCACCCAAAGCAAGCCCAAGTTCAGCGGAGGAGGTGCAGGCTTCATTAGGTAGTCTTTTCCCTGTCATTAAAGTAACATGGAAACTAGCCAAAAAGGCTCTAAGTTTATCTGAAGTAACACTTGCAGCTTTGTGGAAGTATGCAGCTGAGTAATACTACAAAAATAGCAAGTTATTTTGAGGAAGAGCATATGTTCTGTAACAATGAGAAATTGGTATACAGATAAAAGAAATTATGTATCTAAATATAAATTTGAGATGAGAAAGATCTGTGGCTTAGTGCTACGAAGTGTTCTGTAGATGCAGCCATTAAAAGTTGTTTAACGCTCATTTTTCTAACATAGTTATTTAAAGATGTGCCATCATTGGTAAATTGCTGTACTGCCTTAGGGATGCATATTTTGTAGCCTGTAGCAGTACAGATAATAGGTACTTTTTATATTTCAGTCCACACTCAGATACAGGGTACCACACAGTGATAATAGCAGGGGTTTTTTCTTACAAGAAAGGTACATTGCAGAGCCATGGTGTTTGCTTACTATTTAAAGACACTGACAGCCAAATGCAGCTGTCTCCTGTTAGAATTAAAAATTAAGACAACACTGAAAGAGATTTTCAGGTGACTCAAGGAAGCAGTTAGGTGTATATGCTTAAACACTGGAAAACAATTCCAGTACCATCACTTGTGCAGCATTATTTAAAATTTTTCATGGTTTGTTAAATAATAGGAAAGTTTGTTTAGAAGRTAGAAACTACTGTTTTGATGATCAAAACTTTTCCTCATAGAAGTTGCTCTATTTCATGGAAGAGATTAGCTTCTTTATAGAAATATGAAGCGTGCACCAGGTCCCTCAAAGTCTTTACCTTTGCTTCTGCATCTGCATTTTTTGTTTAAGATTCCCCTTAAACAATTAGAGATTAGCATATGTAAAAGTCATAGTGATGAGCAGAACAAGAGATTAGAAGATTAAGCTGCAGTTAGATGTTGAATAACTAGAACCTAAGGCATTACCAAATAAAGTCTACATCAAGYTCTGCATAATGTAAAGCTGACTGAATAGACTGAGCTGATTGAGCTTTGAAAGCCTCAGAAGTATTACATAAAATAAAATCTTCATCGCTAAAATTCTACTTTTCAGGAGATACCAGTTAGAAAATATTAAGCCTTAGGATAGTCTTGGCAAAACCAAAATCAGTTCTTATTGGGTTTTGGGCGAGTAATTTTTCTCTTTTCTGAGCCACTTGCATGTCAAAAATCTACATGCTATCTGCTGTCTATAAGAAAGGCACGATCATGCTCAACTTCTGCTTCAGAGGAGGAAAAGTGTTGGCAAAAGAGAAACATACAGAATTTAGGAGTCACATAATCACACAATGTATGTATTTTTAACCTGTTTGTCTTCTTCCCTCTCTCCTAATCATTGAATAAGCAGCCTTGTCTCGATGTACTGCAAAGTACCTGCGTTGTTATTCCTGGGGAGGAATGAGGAGAAAATGYTCCAAAAGGAGAAGGTTCCAAAATTGAGACAAAAATTGTTGAGAAACTGGGAGAAAAGGCTAAGAAAGAAATCCTTATGAGATTTTCATCCTCTGAATTTTTTCCCCGTATATTTTCTCTGTACTGCTGAAAGTATTGAGACAAAGTAAATATAGTAGCTTTAGCTCTTGCTTTTACAATTCCCTGGAAAAGAGGGATCACTTCACTCTGAGCCAGCAGGCATCGCTGCATCTAACATAGTGCCAAAAAAGGGAAGTATAGGAGGTAAGATAGTATTTCTGCTGTTAAAATTTTAATGTACAAATTTGTATTTGGTGCTTGGAGCTGTTTTCGAGAAATAAAAGAAAAAAGATCCTAGTGGTTTTCATGATCTTTCTGTATGTCTGGGATCTGTTTCATGGGTACTTAACTGGTATGTTCTGAAGTTCCTGGCTGGGCTGCATACCCTGGTTTATTTTCTGTGTAACAAAGTATGCAGAGGAATAGCTCATACATGTCCAGATCTCATCCTCATACTTCAGATGGAGCCTGGAAACTTAAATGATAGGTAAATTATAATCAAGAAGACAAGAGAATACCAAAATATCACCAGCCACTACAACTATGAAATCTAGGCATTTAGGGAGCCGTCCTGTTGAGGCATTCTGGCCAAAATCAACAGTTGGAATATTGAGTTTAGAGAGAAATTGGAAGACACTTTTCTTTAAYGAGGGAGAACAAAGTGTTTTGTATCATGGTCCCTTTGTAGAGACATTCCTAGTACTCTATTTTACTTGTTTATTCCTGTGATTTTAAAAAAGCTCCTCACAAAATGCTCCTCCTTTGAAGATTTGTGCATCCATGCCATATGTTAAAAACATGATAAAGAGTATTTGTAGAGTCACTTCAGCAACACTTATCTTTTATTTTTCTCTGCACCCACACTGAAATAACAGACTTATAGTCTGTTATTTTCTGCACCATTTTTTCCTCCTGCWTAAGACATAAACTTTCTGGCTATACCAGGTCAACGCTTTTCAAATTGACCAGAGAGTTTATACTTCTATTTTATTTTTCCGACTCACATTTTGAGAATCTATATTTAGGTTCTTTAAAACACTGGACTGGTATATCTGTAATACATAAACTAAGAATTGAAGATTTAATTGTGACTAAAAGTGAGTACAAAAATTCACTATGAGTTTTTTGAAGTACTGCCACAAGCACCAGTTCTCTAACACATTCTATGCCATTTTTCATATTTTCAGTGTGTCATTTAGAAGTGAAAGGAAATTCTAAGAGGATTTTGGGAGCCAACTAAATACTTCTGAATTTGTTTGAAAAGTGTAGTCTTCAAGGAGAAATAATACCCAATTTGACTTATACATGCTGATACCTTACCTTGTTTCCATATYTGCTGCATACTCTGAAATGTGACAGAGGGAAAAGGTTCTTATCCTGTTTGATCTAATTTTGTTTAAAATATTTTCACATTGAGCATCCTGTGACGGTCATTTTTAGCAATGGAATCAAAGATGGACTTATTGTTTGATTTTTTTCTTCATAATGACATAAAAGGAAGTGTCTAGATCATGTGTCATGAAGTACAATGTGTGTTTTAGAATGGAGAACCTTGAGCTGTTCCACAAAATGTTACGAAACGTGGCATAATTTCACATGAAAATGCCTGTGGGCAAATATGAAACTCATAATTTGCATTGCAAAAATAATTATCACAGCATGTTAGATAGAGCATGTCATCAGTGGTTTGTTCTTGCACATAAGGTGCTGATCTCTCTGTGTTTTGATCAATGTGTGAGAAGATTTCCCCAAAAAGTATGTTTTGTAAATGAGTAGCAAATTTCGCTGAAGAGTTTTACTTCAGAGGTCAATCCTTTGTGACAGCTTCATTTATCTTGCTTTGGTCATCTCTTCTCTAAGTCAAACTGTGAACAATGGCCCAGATCACAAAATCAAAGGTAATGGAATATTGGATTATAAGAGAAAACATTGTCTAGGAAAGATGTAAAATCACTTTGAAAGTTTCAGCACGCTCAGAGTCTTTTCACATAGCAAGGATCCATGAGGTAAGAACAAATATGTACAAAATGAGTTTCTTTTCTGGCTGTGGAACATGGGTGACATAAGAACGTAGAGAGATGCTGCTTTGTGACTATCACTCATGGAGGAGGCAGTGCTGAACCTTCTTGGAGTGACTCCATCCAGGAACAGCTTGAGGGGCCTGTACCAGCAGTGATCCAGACATAAGTTACATTTGTCTCCTAGACTCTGAAAATAAGCCATCTTTGTGAAGTAAATTTACTCCCTGYGTAGCCCTACACAGGATAAAAGGCATTCTCATTTCATTTAGTGCTTGTTTAGTCTCAGAGTCTTTGTGTGTTGAAGAAGCCTCAAAGTGTTCCCAAAAAGGAAAGCTGGCATTGATTCTCCTGTGATGTGTATCATTCTAAAGCTTTCCTCTGATGGAACTCTTGTCCTCAGGATGCCTGGACCCTGGGAACAGGGAAACTGGAAGGGTTTTGCTATTCAGAAAGAAACTTTGAGAAAACCAAAGTCCTCTGGGTAGCTGAAGGGCTACACTGTAGCATGTACTACAAACATTGGGATGTGCAGTCCTGGCATTGTAAAATTAATTAGAAGTGGTTTCAGTCCATTGAATAGACCAAAATGTTCAGGTCAGTTTTTTAAAGATGCCATTTTGGTTTTTCCCATATGAAGACATTTTTTAGATTCTTCTCTTACCCCCCCCTCCCCCTTTATGCAAAGATGTTTTAAAGAAACAGCTTAGGGAAATGAAATAAGCTGTCCATATTTGTAAAAGTTACACTTCCTCATGGAATTTCAGTAATGTATAACAACTGGTCTAAATGGGGATCATAACAGTTTGGATTTTTTTTTGTTGCTATTTTACATATGAAGGAGGACTGTAATGATTTCCCACGAGAGCAAGGATGACATAGTTAACAATCATGCTGGGAGAAAAATAGATACCTAATGTATAAAAAATGTCTGAGTTTATAATGTTTTGTCTTTTAAAATGAAACATGTGGCTATTTTTTCTGCTGCATTGTTGTTCATCTAGTAGAAACACCTAACCAAACAGAGCAACATTTGAACCACGTAGAAGTAGATTGACTGGAGTGGTAGACACTGTAGTTGGCTATTCCAAATTTTGTGAGTTGCCTGAATGTCTGGTATGTTTGCCATGTGGTGTACATATTAGTTATGCATATTGCGACCAATAGAAACGGCTCTGGTACAGTAATTTTTATTTGCTATCAATATTTAAAGTTTACTATTTCTTGATAAGCCACTGTATGAATGAATGCTGAGATTTCAGCAGCTATTTCCTGAAAGGAATTTTTAATTAATTCTTCTAGAGCTGAAGGTAGTATTTTTTTTATATGATGAAATCTGGCAATTTATCTCTGTTTTGTTATTTAAGTAACTGTCTCATGCTGTCCTATAATCTGCAGAAAGGCACAAGCAGATTGAGAGGAGAATCTTAGTATGTGCTAATAGAATCTCCAACATGGTTTCTCTGATGAGTTCTAAGGACTCTGAATTTGTGGATTTTCATGAAAAATGTTGAAGGCTTTTCGTGGAAGTTTGAATAATAGGTTGTTTATTTACCTAAAGATAGTTGCAGGCTGAGAGTTGGGGCTGTTCAGCCTGGTGAAGAGAAGGCTCCAGGGAGATTTTAGAGCAGCTTTCCAGTACTTAAAAGAGGGTTACAAGAAGGCTGGAGGGGGACTTTTTACAAGAACATATCGTGATAGGACAAGGGGGAATGGATGTGAGCTGAAGGAGAGCAGATTTAGATCAGGTAAGGAAGAAATTCTTTGCTGTGAGGATAGTGAGGCACTGGAACATGTTGCCCACAGAAGTTGTGGACCCCATTCTGCAGTGTTCAGGGAAGGCTGAATGGAGCTCTGAGCAACCTGATCAAGTGAAAGGTGGCCCTGGAYAAAAACACACCCACCTGCCCACACCCAGTTTCCTTGGATATGGGTAGGGGAAAGCTGTCAAAGCTGCTCCACAGCCTAAGATTCCTTTGCGCCAGTGCAGTCATTACAAGTGAGGGAAAATCTGTCTTTAAGCTAAAGGACAGTTTGAGCATTAAGATRCAGTGGTTACAGATAAGCTAGGAATGCTCTGTGTGAACTACTCCAATGTATATGTTGAAATTCCATACATGTTTTGACCATCAGGTAAATGAAACTATGGAGACAGTATCTTGATAGACAGGTACAGGAAACRTACAGCAGTAATAGTGTGATGTGTTTCTCAATGTGATGTATTTGCTTAATWTACCAAGAAATTGCAGAAAAACAGGTAGCATCACCTAGTCCACATTTCTACTCCTGCTGAGTAAAGTATTTTTTAATAACCTACATGAGTTACATTTTTACCAGATTTTGGAGGATCCTGTTTTCTCCTGTCTTTTCTGTTTCGTTTTCCTCCCAGGAGAAGCGACATGTTTCTACAGAGTCTGCTTAGTAACTAAATATTGTAGACATTAATAGTACTATTACTATTTGTACTGAGATAAACAGTACTAATGCTGTTAGAATTGAGCTGTGGAAGAAGATGGCAGTATATGTGTGATAGAATTTGTGGGTACATTCAAAGTTCTTACAAAATGTAGCTTCTCTGTAGGGTTGGACAATCCCTATGGATGAGAGAAAGAAATGTGAGAGAAAGTTAAATATGGCATATTCTTGCTGCCATGTGACCRGGTCATTCTTTCATGAAAGCAGGAGAGCTTCTGTAGCCTGCTGACTGGGAATGATGTGTGGATGATGGAGAGGGACACAGAGAGTRCAGTTCCTTCTGGCCTCAGTCACATGTTGACTTTTGGATGTGGGGAGTTTTTTTTTGGTAGGGAGAGAAGTGCAACTTTGGTCTAGTTTRTGATTTATCTCAAGTATGCAAACCTCAGGGGGTAGGTACTAAATCTCTGATGTACTTTACAAACGCCGCAGGAAAACACTGAGTAAACCATAAGACCACAAATGTAAAGATAACTTGAGGTCTTTCTGTGGCTCAGCTTTAACCAACTCATCTAAGTCCATTTTATTTTATTGCACAACAACAAAGGGAAAWATCTTGTTTATTTGTTTTTTCCACTGTTGCTAAAAATGGAAATTCTTGGTGTTTAAAGAGCTTCCTAAAGGCGGACACTGAGATTGTGTTAATTCTTTCAGAGTTCCTTTAATGTGTGGTGTTAAACACCATGTATTTGAAAAAAATCCATGACTCAGCATTGAGTCATGATTGAAGTGACTTTAAAATACAGATTTTTTTGTACGATAGCATCCTCTATTCAGGTACAGATGCATAAGTACCTGAATAAAATTTCCTGTCCCTTGATCAAAAATCAGCTTGATTGGGGCTGTTAGTAATTTGACTAGTGATATATAGAGATAATTTATTTTTCCCACTAATGCAGAATGTTATTTTCTCCAGTCAAAGCAGCAATGAGAAAAACTACTGTTAAGTAGATTTTTGGTTGTGATTTTTTAAAAAATTTTCTCTCTAAGTAAACAGAGATTGCTGCTGCTTTGATATGGTATCTAGTATTTATTATGAATAAAGGTATTGAACATCTGGTTTGAAACACGAATAATCCTGCAAAGGTGTTGTCATACTTCCTTTGGTTTTGTTTTTTAAAAAATAAACAAAATTAAGAACTGGGATAGTGAGCTGAATTATGACCCACAGGGGTAGGTACTGCTGTAAGAAGTGGGAGGGAATAACAGAACCAGCTAGTTGACTAACCACTTCCCTTCATTGTTGCTTTTAATATCAGAACAGCCTTGCTAGCTTTCTAAACCACCATGAGTTACATGAGAGAGACCATGTACACCCTAACTGGTAAGTTCCTTTCATTTTAGATCTAGATTGAAAGTTGAATTGAAAGCGATCTTCAGTAGCTAAAAATTGAGTAAGATGTATTGCTTTGTGTTATTATATCATAATCATTAAAAAAAATATCTTCTATGTTGTTAAAAGTAAATCTGGACACACACCTTCCTTAGCAACCAACTTCATGCAGGGTCAGAAGGATATATTCACCTGACAAATTATAAGCTAATTACCAAAATAATAGTAACAGTTGATAAAACAATGTAAGTTTGTAAGGTCTGCAAAGGGGGTTGATCGATGTTTTTTGAATGAGTTGAGAAATGAACATCCATTTCTCTCACAAGTACTATATCTYGTGCTCTGCTGTCCTTCACAAGCTGAAGCCATTTATGTTGGTTGCTATTGCAATTGGGAAGATTTGTCTTTGATGGTTTCTGTTACAGGTTCTGGTAGTAATAATTATTACACTTTTAAGTCCTAAATAATAGGCTAAATAAACAAGCAAATACATTTTAGTATGGTATAGTTTCACTTTTAAATGCACTAAATAACCTGAAGTGAGGATATCTTACAGTGGAGATGTAAAGTCAAAGCTAAAATAAGCTTGGTTTATTGTTGTTGTGCTCAAAAAACTGTCAACCAGCATGAAGTCTGTATTAAGTTCAAGCCTGGTGTCTTGGCAGCAGTACAATGGAAGGTTCTAGCCTGTATTTGCTGGTCTGAATGGGAATTAGATTGGRTTCCTAGTATGCAGCCAAAAGTTGTAACAGGGGTTTTACTTGCTACAGCTACTTCTTCTTGTCATACTGATCATGTGTCTGATGTGGCTAAATATATCCCAAGACTAGGGAAGGGCACATCAGTTCAGAATCTGTTTTATAGCAGTCATTCAGTGGGATGAGCTAACTTCTGCTGTCAGTTTATTTTTTCACTTAATAGCTTTACTTGAAATGCATTAAGAGCTTTTCAACGATGATTTTCCTAGCAATAGAAGCCCAAAGCCCAAGGCCAAGCAAGAAAGCAAAACAACCCCAGTAAGTGTTCTTTTCCTAGGGAGGGCATAAAAAAAGTTGTCAATCTATCTTGGCTTCTTAATTAATATATTTTATTTTATTGCAAGCTGTCTATCCACATTGGCACTCTATAGTTTCTACAGCATACATTTACAGAGTGGCTGCTATGTATTCYTTTAATATTTGGATATTTACTTTAGAAAGACGAAAACATCAAGCCAAATGTTTGAGGAGCTTCATGAGGTTAACAAAAAGTATAGATTTGAAATTATAGTTTTATTTATAGTCTCACACTGAAGAACATTATAAGTAATTCCATTTGAATCTCACAGAAGAAAACATACTGAACTGTGGATCATTCAGCTGGGAGTGACCTTGTGGCTGCCAGCCATTTGTGCTCTAAGATATGGCTGTGCTGTGATGAAAAGGCTTCCACATAACTCACCTTTAAGGCTGATGCCTTTTAACAGCCATCAAAAAATAATTATTTTTCTTTTTACAGAGCTTATTGGATGTTAAGTCTAACAGTAGAAAAAATGTTGGAGCTGTGATAGCTGCAGGAAGTGTTACTTTTTGAGGCCATCCACATTCCTTATCTGAGCAACATGAGCATAATTAGCAAGTAATTTTGTCTTAATAGGTGACAAAACAAGCTTGTTTTGCAGACATCTGAAYGTTTGATGTTGTCCTCTGCTTCTGTTTACCAAATTTTGTTATTATTCTGTTTTTTGTACCTGGTTCTCTAGCTACAGGAGATCCCCTTGGAATTTTTCAAATGTTTCCCTCGTTCAAGTCATTAACAATTTTCACCTCTTGCTTCAGCCTTCACTGCATTGCAATGCCTGCTGCTGGATCCTCAGGTTCTCCCTAATGACTAGCAAAGGCAGCTCTGCAGTGGGAGCACAACTGACATTCCCTTTCCTCTCCCAGCTGCCATTTTTGGGAATCTAATATGTTTCACACCCTGTCAGACCTGGCAGAAATCACTCCATGAATTCAGAAGTTATTGTGATGAGGGCCTAACGGATAAGTTTCATTTCCTTAGGAAACCAGGCTAAAAATATCTTCTTAGCTCTTCTGTGTGCAGAGGAAAATTTTTTGAATGTTAGTACCAAGTTTGTTGCAAAATATGAGGTAAGAAGTGATTAGAAAAATTACATTTTAGTCAATCAGTGCGAGGAATCTTTTGTTGAATTTTTAAGATATTGGCTTATAATTTCTTTTTCCTTTTCTCTCTAGCACTGAAATATGCTTCGTGCTATTCCTGAGACCATCTATTTTTGGTCTTAGAAGAAGCCATCATGTAATTATATGCGTTACCAGAGCCTAACCTCAGGGATCCTAATTCTGTCCAGTGTTTCAAATCAATGTTCCCAATCCAGTATTTAATCTGAAAGCAGTTGTTCTTTTATTAATTCCAAAATCTGTGGTGTTAAGTCAYAACAAGTGTAGACTTGTTGTTCATATTATTAACTGTTCAACTGACTATCAGTGAAATTAATGAACTTCATTGGATCCTGAGTATTGGGGTACAGGAATCCTTTCAAGTCAAGAATCCCCCTTTTTTGAGATCTCTTTTCAAGTATAGCTTTCTCTTAGACAGTTTTCCTCATTTAGTTCAGATGTCTGAATTAATTTCTCTTGCAGTTTGTTGTACGTCAAAGGGTGTGCCAGCAAATGTAAAATAATTCCAGAGAAACTTTCCCTGTGTCATTTCTGTGCTATGTGGTGTTAATGTTATGGAAAATGTTGCTGCACACCCCCACCCCTTCCCAGGTACATTTTTCTAGTTAAAACAGTATTGTTTCTGTATCCACAACACAGGCAAAATGAAAAATGTTGCAAAAAGACAGGTCAGGCCCTGAAATCAAGCTTCTGACTAGAAAATACCTAGTGCTCAATGAAGTTTTCAGCTACGTTAAATGAAGTGTGAGTCACCATACTTAGTATATGGTGAAGTATATATATGCTGGATATTGTAAATGGTGAAGTATATGGTATGGTATAGTATAGTATGGTATATAGTATATGGTGAGGTATATATATGCTGGATATTGTAAATAATGTTTTTAAAATCTGATCGCATAATAGGAAAGAGAAGGTCAGAAGGAGGAATGGTTGAGGGGGTCTTTGGTATTGCACTATCTGTGTAGCTGTTTCTGGAGGCATGTGGAAGAAATGAAGCTGTCTCAGATTTCACAGTTTATAGGAGAAGATACTTAGCAGCTCCGTTGGAATGTGTTCATGGCAGTTGCACATTCCTTCGTTTCATCTGTCTGTAACCTCCCTGCCCATCATAGGTACTTGCAAGGTCCAGCCTGCATTTGTCATCTTCTGTAGTTGTGGTGGACAGCAAAGGACACGTGCGCARCAATCAGAATTTGAAATAATTTCCATGGTGCACTCCCACCTTTGGTGTCTGGGTGCTTATAGGAAATGAAACTTCACTTGAGTTTAGAGGAATGGTGGGGTTTGATGGTTCCCAGCAATTCTTTTTTAATCCAAAACTACGATTATGGTTATGAAGCGCAAAATAGACAGATTTGAAGGGCTTGTAGCTAATGGGAAATAGTAGCATTTTAAAGCTTCTCTGACCCTTCTGAGTTGCCTCCTCTGTATCTCAGATAATGGCAACATCATTCTGACCGTGTAAGTTTCAAGAGTTAATGGAGAATTTTGAAGAATACAGTTCACTGAATAGTGTGATTAATTTTTTTTCAATCTAATTGTCTACTCAGTGTTGGTGGAAGATGAAATGGAATAGAATTGGTTTGAAGAGTATACAGGAATTTTGTAGGAACACAGCTGAAGTTGTCAAGTAACAACTTGAGAATGTTTTAAYAGAGGCTGGAAAGCATTTGCCCTATATGAGTTTCTGTTTAAAATACCATGTATTGTGTCATATATATTAGTAAGTATTTTTATTTTTAATCCTCATTTTTTCATAAAATATTCTTGTATGAAGCATGATTATTGCACATCAGTGTTTGAAAGCAGAGGAGGCAGGAGAGTGTGCAACTGTGAGAAAGCTTAAAAAGCCCTATATTTGCAGCTGATTTGATGTTCTGTTGCAGTGAAATAGCAGATGCTGCCAATTATCATCACTCTGATGGCTCTTTAGTGTTGTTACATTTTTCAAATTATTCTCAGCTCGCTAATTCGATACTCTTACCAGGGCTGTTACTAGAGCTCTCTTATTTCATTATTTATAATTACTTCTGGCTTTGTAAATGAAAACAATCCTGCTGCTGATTCTGTAATTTATAATCTGAGTAATTGTAGATTTTCATTAATTTCTTATTATTTGCCAAATCTTTGTTGTGCAAAAGACTGTAATTGCTGCCATTTATTTAAGAAATGGTCTTATGTCTTGGGAGATTTCTTTCTTTCGCCTAGGATCTATTTGCAAACTATATGCATTTTTTAAGAAATAAAACAAAAAATTGCAGGAATTAATATGTTGTTTCCATGCAGAAGAAAATACTGAATAAAATTTGGGAGTAAACACTACAATTCATGGAAAAATCGTGAACAGCATTATTCATTTAATATTTGGTATTATGATTCCAGTTCCTTTCTTATCTGTCTTCATAAGGAGAGGGGTGAAGAAAAGAGGTCCTCAAGCAAACTATCTTAGGCAGATGAACAGAGTATTTAGGAATAAACAAAACACTGAATTTTAAAAGTGTGAGGTCATAAAAATGTTTGGGAGATCACAACCATTTTTTACTCTTTTACAGATTTCTGTTTGCAGATATTCTAGCAAGATAGTTAGCTGAGTCTAACATGATGATTTGAAAGGATGAACTTTTATATCAAAATGTATAGCAAAGTGGGAGTAAAGTTTTGAAGTTATGCCAGGAGAATCTTTGACTGACAGATGAAGATTTTTTTCTTATGAGTTTTTTCCCTGTTGTAGTGTTTTCCCAGACTGTGAAGAAGATTTTAGACTGTGTGAACCAGATTTATCCTTTCATGTACTCACTCACTCAGAATTGCTGCATTTAGAAATGTTACAGACAGTTGAATGCTGTTTAATAATAAATTGGCAAAAGCTCTAAAGAATATAATCTTTTCTCAGACATGTATTTTTCTGAAAAGGCCATGCAATAGTTCTTAATGAATATTTATGGTTTATAACCAAAACCTTCTCTCTCTAATGTCACGCATGTCTACTAAGAATACTTAGTGTGAAGATTGAATTAGAAAAGCTGCTTTATTTTCCATGAAGGTATGGCAAAGCTTTGAGTATGTCTGCTGAAGACTGTTCTCCCTTAAGTTAGTTATTTGCTAATTAACTCTAGGTTATTTTTCTTGCTTGAACACATACTTGTAGACCAGAACAAATGGAAGACTACATACTATTTTACAAAACCACATTTGGTGTCTTGAATTAACTCAAAATAAGTTAACTTGAAGAGGAAATAAGGAATCATTCCAGACTTTGACTTGGGCTTAAAAATAAAATTTTATGTTATTGCTGTGTGACTCAGACATATAGCCTATAGTCAGGTATAGACTGCAGGTTATGTATGTGAAGAATATAAAACAAACCTTCACTTGGACAGTAATGTTGAGTTGTGTGTTTGTGTAGGGTGTTCTTTTGGAAGAACCCTCTTCCTTCAAGTACTCTTGTCTGCACTAATCTGTTCCTTGTGCTAGATAGCATTCTAGACTCTGTCTTTAGTTTTGTGTGAATCTGTGAGGATCTTGCTTATCTACTCTCTGATTTGTTGGTAATTAAATTAACAAAGACACAGGGTATATGCATGAAAGTGTGGTATTCTATTGCATTTTATAGAAGACACATTTATTTGACATACTATTTTCCTGTCCAGAATTTTTCTTTATGCTTGGAAACAAAAAAAAMCCCCAAAACCCTGAAACGCTTCTGAAATGATAGAGCTATCTTTCTAAATTATAGACCAAGAAAATCCCTCCAAACCCATGAACAGAGTAAAAAATATCTTTCATTTATGGGAAGTTCTTGCTGAAGCACAGTTCAAAGCAGTTTGGCTATAGCACATTGCTAAATTGCTTTTTTTTGGTGGTAAATGTGCAAACTCCTTTTGGGCCTTTCTAAATCTCATCTGGTTTAGGAGATACTTTGGCCCTATTTTTAATACCAAGATATAGTCATGCACTCCCCAGGAAGTTACCCACTTCTTTCCATCCATCCTGTTTTAACAAGTCATCCTTTTATGTATTTTGTCTGTTTTCCAATTTGATTCTGCTGCTTCCAATCATCATTCCCCATTCAGCAAGATTTATAATCCTAATTCTGATTTTATAGCTCTAACATCAGTAAGTCACTATGTCCTTTTTGGACAGATGCTAGTTTACTGTTTCCATGCTGCAAACAGCTGGTAGATGATTCTTGCTGCATCCTGAGATTACAGAAAGCTGTGTTGGTACCATGCCCAAGTTAATTGAGCTTATTTCTTAGCAGCAAGGGTTCCATGRTGTCCTAATTGCAGGTAAACCCCTATCTCTTAGCCCAGGAGGCATACAGAGATTTATTGCATATGTCTTCAGAGAGGTTAATGGTATTTCCATTTAAATCCGTGGCAACTCCTCTCTTCTGTACCCATCCACATCTATTCTTTGATTCTGAATTTTGAAAGAAAGCATGAGGATAATAATGGATAACCATCAGTTAAGCTTTAAAATAATGGCCAGGAAACACACTCTACCAAGGAGATTCTCAATTTGGGAATTTACAAGGTTATGTACAGGGCAGGACATACAGAACAGTGTGTAACTGGTGTTTGCTGGAACCTGGGTCATAATTGTCTGTTCTGAAGTTTTGCAGCAAAGCTATTTCTCCTTTTGTTTTGCTAATTCCCTCACTGTCCCTCCCCATGATGCCTCATTCTCCATCAAATCTATTCAAAGGTGTAATATATCTGTTGTAAATAAAACCAGAAAAAACAAGCAAACCTTGTTTTGTCTTATTAATGTTCTTCTAAACAAAGAAGAAAATCTGAAGTCTAAATGTGCCTGACCATTAGGAACTGGGGATGTTTTGATTTCTGAAAAAAAATATTAAACAAGTCAATCTTTGTGAAGTTAAACTAAATATGTAAATAAAGACATTTTTCTAATTAAAATACATTTCGTTATTACAGACTGAAYTAAAATGACAGTGAAAGAACAGCCTCAGGTGTATGACTGTGCATTTTAAAGTGCTACATTTAATGTTTATGCAGAAGGTTTTTATATTTTAGAAAGTGATTAGCACCTTGGCTGTACTGCTTTTGGGAGATTTTTCTTTTTTTTTTTTAACAGTGCGCATAAGATTTCAAGATTTTCTTTCAACATTTGACCTACTTAGGAAAAAGTTCTGATTAGCGCCATGTAATATACTCCCTCAGTTTTGGAAGTGCCTTTGGGTAATGTATTGTAGAGAAAAGTAATCTCATCTAGTAAATGGGCCCTATCACATTTTAAGATATAGATTTTTTTTTCCCATCTATTCCCTATGCCTAATTTAGTCCTCAGATGCAGCTCTGTTTAATGAATCCACGTTCAGCTGTTGTGCTTTACTGATAGCTTAATTCTGTTTGCATACAAATCCTTTTCTTCTGTGGCTGATTAAAATGAATCCCTCTCTTTGAAGTCAGGTGGCACAAAAAGAGCCTATAAAGTTTATTACAAAATTAGGATTTTGGATATTCTTTATTTTCTGAGCTCTGTAAAGCACTTTGCAGTTAGCAGGCCCTAAACAACTGTGTCCCCAAAAGGCAAAGGTGACCCATGACTGTGGGTTATGGTCCTAGTTAGGGAAAACCTGTGGGCAAAAAGAACACAAATTGGCTGTAGCCTTCCATCTAGACTGAAGTGGGAGCAGGATAGTGTGGAAAGTACTCCACGCTTCCCATTCCTCCTTTTACCTATTTCCCATAATGTGGAGCATTTGTTAATGAAGTAGTTGGCATTCATCTGGGAATCGAGTGAGTTCCTAAATGTTTCTCATTCCAAGTATTCAATAACTGCAGGAAAGACACTGCTTCCCTGGAAATAAATTTCAGCACCAGACAGTTATTACATTTCTTTCCTTGAATTCCAGGGCTGACAAGAGGAATAACTAATGACTTTAAAAAAATCTGAAAAAAGGTATCTTCTGCMCTGCTTTGCTGCTTCAACTGAGGTTAACAAATGGGCATTGGTGGGTGAGAATCTGACTATTGCCACTGGAATTTGCCTGAGATGAGACTGGATAAATCCTCGTTAATGAGTAGATCATGTAAAGAGTCATAAAGTTTTATGTAATAAGTACTTGATGGTTCCTTTTGTGATTAAAGGTAACCTTCGTGGCTTTAGAGGCTTATGAAGCTACAAAAATGTAAACTAATTTTTAATGGTGTGGGATTCTGCCCAGCTCCTTTCTAAATTCAGGTGCCAGATGTACTCATAACAATGTGGTGTAGGGRTAGTAAAGGATGAACGTGCTTGATAACAAAGCCAGAGTGAAGGCTTGGCAAAAAGGAATAACTCAAAGTCGATGATGTAAAATAAAATGCTGCCCCTTCAGTCCTTGGTCTGTTCACAGCAATGGTTCCCAGCCCTGTGCATTGCTCTCTGTGTTAAATTGGTGGGGAACCCTGGGCCACCTACAAGTCTTTGTTTGTGTCCTGCCAGCTGAATTCTCTTTTCTCTGCACCATCAGTTAAATTATATTTTCTTGTGTATTCAGTGTGGTGCCTGCAAATGTTTTTTCCATAATTATTTTAGTAATAAATAACTTTTTAATGAGACATTAATTATAATTTTTAACATTAAAAAGTATTTTCAGTGTTGTACAGAGTCAATGCTTTTATCATTGGGTCAGAAAATTGTAGATTGATTTATTTGGACTTTTGGTCTACCTGTCTATTTGTGTAAAGGAATACTTCTAAAAGTTTCTAGATCACGTTCCTGATGCAATGTTTCTAAGAGTATCATCTTTCAGGTTTTTAAAGCTGGGCGATAGCAATCATGCAAAGATATATTTCACAGTTTTCCCTCAAAGTTGCTTTTTGCACCACTGTGATCAGAGTCAGATGRCAGATGTTTGGAATGCATATTACTACTCCTTAGGAGAGCTGTCTTAGTCACAGAGAAGGAGTAGCAGCCTGCACAGAAGGGTTCTTATTTTTAGTTTGGTGTCTTTCTCCTTTATTCCCTTCATGTACTAAGGTGGATAAGGAATGCAATACTGGATTACGGTTATTCATACATCTTGATAGATGACATCTGTGTTTAACAAATATTTCTCTGCTTTGTATTTGTCTGCTCTGAATCTCAGATTAATATTACAAATTTGGTCATTCTAATGATAAAGTAGGGAAAACTCTTTCCTATGGGGCCTTTCTGTCATTTCACTTTGCCCTAATCATTTTACCATACTTGAAAATGYCACTTTGGTCATAACTACTTATGTTTTCTTCCTCAGTTTAATTGCATTTAACGGGAATTGATGTTGTGAGTGACTCTCATTTGTTCATAAACCTGACAGTAGGCAACAAAAGTCTCATCTTGTTTGGAGAAGTTAATGAGCACAATGTCGAAGCATTTGAAATAGCATTACTTGCTTCATGTTTATATTACTAAAATATTCTGAACAATGTCACTACTTCCTGGATTTTCCTGACTTTGACTATTTGTCAAAACAGTATGTCATTTATAAAACTGCATTTTCCTTAATGGAAAAGCTAAGCCCATGCCGACAGCATTGGAATGCATGAAATGATGTTCAGGTCTTGAAGTACATCTGAAGGACTATCTAATTAATTCTGTTCTCTTGTAAAATCATGTTCTGCAATAAATGTCTAAACATTAGGCTTTATCAGAAAATTTTTGGTTTCATGCGTTAGGTAGAGGTTTTTCTAAATGTGGATCCATGCAGCTATTGCAGGGATGTAAAAAAAAAAAAAAGGCACAGACRTTCCATAATTATTTATTGTAATGTCATTTCAGTGTTCAGAGTTGTTATTTCATAAAGCAATTTGCACAACTGAAAAAAGAGTTGAAATATTACAAGAATAATCTGAATGCTGCCCAAACCACTAATTTTTTTATCTATTTGGGTTGTATAGCACAAGATAATGAAAGCAGTGGAAGAAGGTGAAAGAATTGGAATTTGTACTGCTTGTATTAAATTTGTGCATCTCTGGATTCGGTGTGTRTGAACAGCCATTTTTACTCTTCAGTACCTCACAATGTAGCTTGTTTGCGTTTTTTTACATAGTTTTTTTTTTTTGGCTATAATTTCTCTTGAAATCCGGTTTGTGAAGGAAATGGGAAATGTTAGATTGATACCAAATTAATTACTTCAAGTAATATACTAAGAATATCAAGGTAGATTGCTAGAGTAACATGTTCTTGATTTATTTTGTAATCTATGTTCCTACTCAGGTATTTTTCAAAAATGGAGACCTAAACTTTTATGGAGGGCTTTTCAATAGCTTACTAAAAGTGAAATACACTAACTGGGAAATKTTAAATGCCTATCTATAGCAACCCATGTTGAAATCTGTCTGTGTATGCTGCTACCATTTAAAAATGTGCAGGAATGTTTGCAGAATTATTTGGTACACAATTTTTTTGATGTGTCAACATTATCATGAGTAGAGAAAAGGATGAAAAGATGCACTCATAAAAGAAATGACATTGTATGCAGAACTATGTATTTTAAAGTATATATTTGTGTAATAATTGCAGTGTTTCTCTAGTTACCTATTTTTTTCAGATTGTCACATATCAAGTTATTGGTCTCAGCACAGGTGCCATATTGGTGACTATCTATGGGGCATTTTATCAAAGGCAGTGATCTGTCTTTGGGGTGGTCACTGAAAAATGAGATTTGTAGTATTTAAGTGTGTGATTTTTAACTGTATGTTTAAAGTATTTTGTACCCTTATCTTAATTTTCACATCAACATAGTTGTGTAGTTGTATAAATGCATAACACAGAAAGAAATGTTACTTTAGTAGTAGGTATGTAATTAATTCATTATAGATGCAAATCATGATCACATTAATTTTTTTGGTGGCTTTCTGACACAGTAGCAGTTTCCAAATCAAGTGGCTTTATTTCAGTTGCTTTGTTGACATTACAGATGCCTACAAAGTATTGCTAATAAACAGAAATCATATATTATGAAGGATTTGTGATTGAGAATGGCTTTTCAGGTCATGGACTCTCACAGTGAAGAGAAACAARTATGCTTTGGTAGTGTGTCATAATAGAAGAATGCTACACAGGCTTTCACAACAATTAGATCTCCTGAACAAAGCAGTCAGGTGCTGGTCTGAATGGTGGTTCCTTGCAACAGTGTTTTCATCTGGATTGCATGAGACTCCCCAAACTACAGTTCTGCTGAATTCTCGCAACCCAGCTGATGCATGCTCCTGTGTGATCTCCCTGGCACGTGTGTGGTCAATGCTAGAGAGTATCTTAAACTATGTAAAAATCATCTCCTTTGTAGTCTCAACTTCAGAAAATATTCTATGTGACCATTTCTACATCCAGAGGAAAAGGTAACTATCTATTTGCTCAAGTGTCTTATYTGTGTGCAGTTTGGTTAATTCTGCTGCAGAAACTGCATCTCTCTGAAATGGTTAGAGACTCCATTCAGGATGATAATCAGCACACTGAAACAGATGAGTTTATCAAGACACAGCAGGACCTGCCTGGGGGAATAATTGGAACCATCCAAAATTCCCACGTGGCAAGCTCCTTTGGCAATTAGTCAAAATACATATTTGCAGCTAGGGTTGTAAATAGGTCCTTTTATTTCATCCCTGTAGAGTGCTCCCTGGGGAGCTTCTGTGCCACACAGGGATTTAAGGACTTGTGTGCAGTTGATGTGCACACAGGCACAGCCCTGCTAACAAGCTGTGCAATGATTAGAATAGAAAAGGGCCTGGAAAGGAGAGGTGTCGAGAAATGCTGGATGATTTCTCAAGGATCTCCCTATGCAAGCTCCATCCTGATGTGTTGACAGTCAAGCAAAACTTCTGGGAGGCCTACATGGATAAACAAAGAGGTCCTAGCAGAAATCTGACATTAAAGGGAAGCAGAAGGGAATCTAAACAGGGACAGGGGATTCTGGAGGAAAAGGGAGATACAAGCTTTGCAAAGCCAAAGCTCACTTGGAGTTTAATCTGGCAAGGGATGTTAAGAACAAGAGTGATGAGAAGTGCTTCTGCAGGTGTATCAGCCACAAAAGGGAGACTACTGAAAATGCCACCCCACTTCTGATTGGCACAGGGGATTTGGTTACAGGGAACATGGAGCATGCTGAGATATTCCATATCTTCTCCATCCTGTCTTTTTTGCTGACCTTCAGGACTCAGGTGCATGGGTCCTGTCTGGATTACAGAAGACTCATCCTCAGTAGAAGAAGATTGAGACGCAAAAACTGGACATGCAGAAGTCCATGGGAGCTGGTGGGGTGCACCCATGAGTGTTCAGGGAGCTGACCAATGTCTTTGTGAAGGCCAATCTTGATTATCTGTGAAAGACTGTGGCATTTGGAAGAAAGAAAATGTCATTCCTGCCTTTATGAAGGGCAAGGAGAAGAATACAGGGAAYTACAGTCTGGTCATCTTCAACTGGATTCCTGTGAGAGTGAGGGACCAAACAAMTGAGGAAATCACTTCCAGGCATATAAGGGAAAAGAAGGTAGTTGAGAATAGTCAGTGTGGACTTAGAAAGGAGAATTATGCTTCACCAGTCTTATAATCTTCTGCAGGAGAGAGGGGTGTGTGTTACATATTCTGTACTGCAGAAAGCTTTGCAGCACAGTCTCCTATGACATTCCATGGATGAAGCACGAATGATTGTGCTGKTTTAGGGCAAATTTGGCAGAGAATTCCCAAAGGAGGGCCCCTCCAGAAAACAAACCCACACGGCCCCTCCCCCCCCCAACCGGTTCGGGAAGAATTCCTTGGAGAGAAGTGGAAAGAACCTGTTTATTTGACAGGCACAGCACCCCCCAGCACACAAAATGAACAATACCGGATGACACCACTCTGAAAAAAAATGGCAAATTCAGAAAGTCTCTCTCGGGGGTGGTCGCTCTGTTCTCAGTCCCTCCGGTGCTGGGCAGCTGCTGCAGCCACAAGGTGTAAACTCCTGGTGTTCCCAGGTTCCAGTCCRGAGCAGGTTCGGGATGGTCGGGGAAAAAAAGAGAAACAGTCCAGGAAGCAATTTGGACTGTTTWGCTAAACTAGCTAGGAGCAGAAGCAGAAGCAAGCAGAAGCAAAGCAAGCAAGAGCAAGCCAGAGAGCAAAAAGCAAAAGCAAAAGCTGCTGTCTCGGTGTGTCAGCCAGACTGATAAGAAAACCAAAACAAAACTTTCACTCCTCAGAGCCAGTCTTAAAGGTACAGAACATAATATCCAACATCAACAGAACACATGAATGGGGATACAAGCATCACAACGTCACCCTAGGACAGTGATGAAGATAGGTGAACAGGGAGGTGGACTACAAACAGGCTGAGCTGCCAGCSTCAAAGGTTTTGTGAACTGCAGCCCATGGTCCAGCTGGAGGCCAGTAACTAATAGAGCTGCCCAGGGGCTGATAACTGGTGCCAGAACTGCTTAGCAGCTTCATTAAGGCCCTTGGCAGTCTGGAGAGACACACCAACAGGAATCYCATGCAGGACTTTGCATTTCTCTTGGTTGAACATCAGCTTTGGGAGGAATAACCACATGTACCCATTCTGACAGGGGGCCAACTGTCTGGAAARCAGCTTTGCAGAAAAGGACCTGGAGATCTTGGTGGAAAAGTTGGAAGAGGAGCCAGCAAGTGTGCCATTGCAGCAAGGGAGGCCAGCAGCCTCTTAGGCTGCACTAGGCAGTTTGCTGCTCAGATGTCTCCCTTTGGAGAACAGTGTAGTACATAGTATTTTAAAAAGCATATAAATATCTATATAAAGTGGGTTTTTTCTTAATATAGCTGAAAAAATGAACATGATGATCTGTATGTTGTTTTAGTCCTGTTAGATGCTTTTTTTTTTTTTAAACGAAGTACGTAGCTATAAGCAGCTTTTCCTAGAGCTTAAAAATCTGCTTTCAGGGAAATTGAGCKTCTTGATTAAGTCAGTTATACTTCCCATTCTTCTTCTTCCCTCAAATATTACTCACAGAAATTAATGTGTAAGAATTAATAAGTTTAACAGAAAAAACAGTGTTTGCTTTAAGTTGCAAAAACAGATTAGCTTTATTGCGTTTCTTCAAAATCTGCTGTATTAGATAAGTTATGCGTCAGTAGCAAAAATCCTTGTCATTTTTTGTACTGTTATAGTGAAACACTGGAAGAAGGCTAATCTAAATGACAGCTTCCATAGCTTGAAGGTCAAAGCCTGTTTCCATGGACCTTACAGTGTGTGGTACAGATTCTGTCTTCCTACAGTCACTGAAAATGAAAGCATTGTTGGGCATGCCCAAGCTGCAGTTCTCAGAGTGCCTCTTTGGCATGAATAACCTCAGCCTTGTTTTGGCTTTCTTAATTACCATCCTTCCCCCATGCCCCCAAATGTGAAAGAAAACCCACTAATCCATTCCCCTGGCACAGAGATTGTGTGGAACATGTGCATCAATAGATATATTTCTGAAAAAGGGTAATTTATAAGTTGTATCATCCAGAAGYTTTTTTTTTGATAGTGCAATTAAAGAGAGAATTTCTTCTCAGTAGTGTTTCTCAAAGCCAAACCTGAGAATCCAACCTTTTTTTCTTGGCAGATTTTTCTTTACCCTTCAGGTACTTTCACAGATGCTTGTTAGAGAATCTGAGTATGTAACTATAGCAGTAAAAATACAGGGAAAGTTTAAAAATTATGCTTCTAAAAGAAGAAAAAGATTATATGGGAAATGATACTGTATGAAATGGCCCTCTGCACGGAGGTTCAGGGAATGACATTCACATCTACSCTGCTTGTCTTGACACATGGAAGAAGCTTTTGTAAAGTCCAGACTTAAAGAGAYGGCTGAGGATTTCTTTGTCTTCAACAAAGTTAAAAAGTAGTTCTTCAAYGACCATTTCACTCTCCAGTTTAGTTCTGAGGTGAATTCAGATGAAGTATAGATATTTCAAAATGTGAAACAGGACTTCTATACAATTCTAAGATCTATGAAACAAATTGGGGAAATTTCTATTTCTTGGAAAGACTCTTTGAGGCCCATTTAAATGGCATGAAATAACTCCTGATCCTGCAGTATTACATGGGAGCAAAAAAGTTTCTGCAGGATCCTAGGTCCATGCAGGACCTGCTTTAGGCATGCTGGGCAGTCTCTGAGGTGGCGACCAAGCCCAGCCAAGAGTTCATAAAGCCCTATCATGGTAATGGGGCACAGTGTAGTTTTAGGCCTTGTTTTGTTTTTGTTTGGGGTTTTTTTGTAGTTGTTATTGTTGTTTTGGGTTGGTTGGTTGGTTGGTTGGTTTTTAGGTTTTTTTGTATTGGACAGTATTTCTCATTTCTGAAAAACCTTGATATTTGGAGAAGCAATACCCTCAGCTAAGTAAAATTTTAGTGGAAAGACTGGCAGGTAGAGACTTGCTCTGTTAACTAGACATGCTAACATAGCATCCATAGGGAACTGAGGCAACACCACATGGATTATGAATATGATTAACTTTGGAAGCTGGTGGAGATACTGGCTAGACATGGATATTGGCAGAGGATAGCATCGTGGTGAAACTGGGGTTAGTGGAACTTACCTGCAAAAGGGAGAAAACTGCTCTGTAAAGGAGAGTAGTCACTCCTCTCCATAATGTAGAGGATTCTCTCATATTGAGGGGATGTTGAAAAAGTAAAACAAGTTTCAAAGTGATTTTCTTCAACATTTTAGGGAGTTCATTGAAGAAAATAATTTTGTTTTCAAAGGAGGATGTAGGTAATGTCTGATAAACTGCTTTTGGAATCTTAATCAGTGAATAAGGGGAACAAAGTATAAAAGCTTTTTGTTAAATGAACAACATTCATCCCTTCTATAAGGATCCTAAGAAGCATAGAAGCACTTAATTAAAATTTTTGCTATAAGCCACATAAGAATAGCAACCAAATTAATATGTCAAAGGCAACCCTAATCCAAACTTTTGTAATTTYGAAATGTTGAATTTTGTAGCCTTAATACTGTTTAAGAGCTTTATGTTTGTAAAATATATATATCAAAAATCTGGAAGTAGAGTCATGAAACTGTGTAWTTCTGATTTTTGCTTTTTCCTTGTAGATAGCTGTTGAAAATTGATAAATTAATGGAYAATTTTTTTATGGTTTTGTTTTCTGGGATTTTTGTTTCTTTTGGTTTTGGTCATGGGGTTTTCTCTGGCATCTGTGAGTATTTTCTGTTGTTGTTGTCTGGTAGGTTTTCTGTTTGTTTTGTTTATATTCTTTTCCTCAGGAGATGTAAATGAAGGGAAGAAGTCTATCTAGAGGTATATATAGCTTCCACAAAGCACTATTGTAATTTTCATTATGTAAGTTGTATATGGTAAACCAGCTTTAGGCACAAAATGGGAACTCAGTTTTAACTCTCTATAYGTTTTGCTACTTACATTAGTCTTTTGCTTAAACACATCTATCATGAATAGAGCTAAATCCTTCAAACTCTTCTGAAAACATTTTGTCTCTTTGACAGCATATTCTAAGGAACTCAGGGAGTTGGGTTTGATTTTAACATCATTTTTGCAATTAAATATTTTGACAAATTACTACCAGCTTTATTCTGCTGGCAATATTTTGACAGATGGGAGAAAACGTTTCAATTTTTAGAAAAGTATTTTAAGGTAATAAAAGAATTGGAAAGACTTAGAGGTACCATCTTTGAAAACACTGCATTCAGACTTCCCTAATGCTGGAATGAACTGGAACTAAGACTCAATATGCTCATTGTTTTGTAGACATATATCATTTACTCAGAATAATTTAAAAGAGAGAAGGAAAGTAATTTTAAAAACTTAGATCTGTGTGAACAACCGACAAAAATCTGATTTTTTTTTGTGACTAATACCTAGAAATGTGTACAACATACAATGCATATACAATATATAACACAATACAATATAGCCTCTGTAGGGAAAGAATGTCCTGTGGGATGCATCAACTTTTATTTGCCTTAGCATTGCTAGAAGCAAAGCCCACAGTGTTTGTGACATTTTGTTAGTAGCTTTGAGCATTAGATTTCTTTTCTCAGGTGGTAGCTATATTAAACAATGTGGTGAAAATTAGGTCAAAAGAGGCAAGAAGCTGATGCTTATTTGTGGAACTGCTGTTGCTGACAGAATGAGCTTCCTGCTTGTGAAAAGTAGATGATGTAAGAGTCTGCTAAATAAATACCTCTATCCAAAGATCACATTGTCGTCTCATTAGTGCTTCACAGCTTCCTTTGCAAGGTGCTAAAATAAGCCTTTTAAAATGGCCAGTTTCATCTGGCAACTGCTGAAAAGAAAAAATCTCTCCTAAGTGGTGTTGCTACAGAAGCTAATGAATTAAAGTGTCTTTTTTTTTTTCCCAAGAATCAATGTTTCTGGATTTAATTTTAATTTGGTTCAGAATCCAAACTGGTRTATTTCCATATAGTTACTAGGACTACAGTTTCACTGTCTTGATGAGCAATGTAGTAGATGGAGTGGGTTGGCCAGCTGTTCACAGGGCATTTCTTTCCTTGGGCTAGGAGTGGAAAGCTTAGTGTAATATTATTGTGAAAGACTCCTGGGACATTCACGTTCTCACCTTACCACTTCCTCAAATATCAGCATGCTCCATAGTTTTCAGCAATGAAGATATCTTTGCAGCATCTGGTTTATAAGTTGTATTCTTTCCCGGGCTAAGAATCTGTTTTACACTCACACATACACAAAAAAAAAAGAAAAAAAAAAGACACCATCATTAAGCAGATTGCTTTTCTCTTAATACAAGCGAAAAACATTTCCTTCATTTCCCTTCTTCTTTRATCACATTCTGTATCTTTAGGTATTTTCTTAATTTAGCAAGTGATTGAGACCTGCAGTAAAAAGTTGCAAGGAACCAGCCAAGCCTAAAATAGGTCTGCCACCAGYTCCTTAATCCGTAACAGAACTGTTTCCCAGTACTTTTCTTTCAATGCTTTTTTGTAGTATTTTGTTTCAGAGCCATGCGTGGGTGTTTGAAGCAGAGTCATTCCGTACTGCCCTGGTTTAGAGGAGAGTATTTAGCTACTTCATAATGGGCAAACTCTGGTTCCTGTAATACTTAGGAAATGAAGACAGCATTTATGCTTTTGTAACTTGGTTTCTTCTGAAGCTGTGCCTTTGCTGAGTGGCTGTTTACTTCCAGGCAGCTTCCCAAGCACTCTTTGGGCTCTCGCTGCTCTGTGAGCATGCCATGTAGTAGCAGCAACCCATTCTTGATGCAGTATTCACAAATGTTCTGTTAAATCTATGGATTGCATGAAGAAAAGGGTTAGCTAAGCCCCAGGAAAAGGGATCTGATTGGCAAAGTCCAGAAAAAGAGGAATTTTTGAAGGGCAGATTTGAAAGTTGGGAAGAACATGGAGCTGGGCCTTGGCATGGCTGAGGGTCAGCCTCTGTGTGCATAGGGGACCAGGGAGTGAACACRTGACCTACTAAAACTTATTTTTCTGTATAATCTAAAGAATGAGAAAAGCAGTCTTTTTTTTCCTGATCATTTGGGTTTTGTTGTCCTGAGTGAGTAGTGCCCTGCTCTGATGCCATCCTTTTTCTGCAGTGATGTTATGTTGTTAGGACGTGGTTCAGCCTGACTAAAGGTGTTGAGTCCTTGCCCAGTCCTCTTGAGTCTCCCTTTTTTGATCTGACAGTAATTCTCTTCAGCTGGCTGTCCTTCTGCTCTAAGGTGTGCTCACCTCACACCCTTTTTGGGTATGGACAAGGAGAGTCTCCAGCCTAGCTCTGTTCCCTCAGTGCTGCTGTACATTGTAAGGACTGGAGTCATTCCAGCAGGCTGCTGTGTGTGGGCTCAAGGTGTGCTAGCTATAAAAAAAAAACCCCAAACCAAAGCCAGATTTTTTTGTGTTTTATATTTATGATCATGGACTTGAATAGGGAAAGCAGAGGAAAGAGAAAGTTTATWGTTTTGTAAGTGTTGAGACTTCCTTCTTCCTACTTGAGCTGATCTTTCCTTACTACACAAAAAAATTGAACGTGTTGCTGAAGTAGCAATGGCATAGAGTAAATACCCTTATCTGTGTGTTCTAACTTAGAAATATAAATCCTGTTTTCTAAAAAATCAGGTTGAAAGTGGTATTTAGTTGAAGAACATTCTGGACATTATTAAAATAATAATTGAATAACAGAAATTCTGGGGAAACTGYCACAAAAGTACTGGCCCATATTTTATGTATGATTGGGGAAAAYGTGTTTTAAGCAAAGAATGAAAACCATTGAGTCTTTTAGATACACATATTTGTGGAAATAAAATAATTTAAGTTTGTTAAACTTTTATTATTTTAAAACTAAGAACACAAGAGAGTGAATTTACCAGCAAACCCCCTTGACCTATGATTAAAAAAACCCCRCAACAACCACCAGAGTTTTTTAATTGGAAATTTGTTAGTGCAATAAGAAAATGCTGAATGTATTTTTTTGAGTTATGAAGATCCTTTTAAGTAGGTTTTATCAAGAAGCAGGATATATATGTAAACACTTCAATTTCCAAGGGTATTAGCCTAGTTTTTAAAGAGGAATTTAACATTTCCAGCTGGTAAGATTAGTGTATGTGCATCTTTACACCTTCTCAGAAGCTATGATTTGTCTCCAAGTTTTGGGTTGAAAAGAGCATTTAGCATCTGACTTGAAGTGTCTTTAAGAATTGCAACACACTTATTTGGTTTTAATTACCAAAGCGATCATTAAACAAAGAGATGCTTTCTTGCCAACAGTAGGATTAAAAAAGTTAGACTCAGCATCTGAAGAGCTGAGACAGTAATAAKTCTTTGGCCACTATTCTTCCTAATTCTAGCCTACTATAACTAAAAATATATGCTGGTAGTGGTATTTGTATTTCAGCTGCACCTAAAGGTTTTAGGATGTTATGCCTGGTATTAGGTGAGTGTAGAAATGAAGTTTCCAAATAGTGAGCTCTTTAAGCACTTCTGACTGCACAGATCTGTAAAGGTTGCTGCAATTGCCATAATGTCAATATCTCTATTTACTAAACATTGCTTTAGTGTAAAAAAAAAAGGCTTAAGTGGCATAAATGTACCGTTGCTCTTCAATAAAAGTATTTGATATATTTATTGCATTTATATGCCATGTAATTAGTTGATATGTCTACTGCTTTCCYATTTCTGCTAGATATATGATCAAATACTAAAGTGAAAACAATTCATACTTTTCATCATATACATACATACATACATACATATATACACATACACACATACACACACATGCACACGCTTCTTCTCACTTATGTTGCAAAAAGTATCTGGAAGAAACTAAAGGTTTCTATTACCACTCCACACTAGGAATTTTAAGTATGCAAACTGGAACTGTGCTAGGAGCAGCAGATCTCAGCAGYGCTGGCAGTTTTCTTCAACAGAGAACATGAGAAGGAAGAGTCATGTTCTCTTTGAGATGCTTGCTCTAGACTGATGTAAGAAATCACATAACCAAATAGAAATTCCAGTGCTCTGTATCCCCATCTCTTACTACCTTCAAGCCAGGGCAAGGCTGCTCTATTTGTTGCTCTGTAATGATACAGTGTGAAAGTCTTGGGGCTATGGCACTCTTCCTTAGGTCTAGGAACAGTAGCACAGATGTTTTTGTGTGAGGTACATTAGCCCATGTGAATGTCCCTAAGCAAGTGAATAACTCAAGAGATCTTAATGACATTCAAAGAAAAATCTATTCTTGTTTGGTCTTCCACTTGAAATTGGAGTGTCTGGTGATCGTGATGGTGTAACAAAGGTAAAAAACCAATTTGCACTAGAACTTGCGTAACAAAGACAGTAAAAGTATATTATTTGGTGTGTCAACAGTAGATACACTGGGCAGTACTCAAATATGTCTAAGTTCAGTGCTACTCAGACCAGTYTTAGTAGAAGTATTATGTATATGTCATAAACCAGTCACTTCTAATGAATTTTTCCATATACAGACATTTTAATTTTTATACTAGTTTGTCCAGTGCTGGCTTGGCAAAGGATGAACCATTGTGTGAAGAATGAAGAAACTCCTCTGCATATCAGGTTGTAAATATTTGGGAGTTATGAGGATGATAGGGATTTTTACCTTTCCAGCTCCAAGCCTTATATTGACTGGCTCTGTTACAGAGAGAGGAGAAAGAGACAATACAAGTTGGAACATTTGGGACTAATGATTTTTCCTCCTTAAAATTTCTCTRACTCTGTTGACTTGTTATATCAACCTCCACACCCCAAGTATTTGCAAAATAATAGTAAAGAACCTATTACAAAATACCACCTTTTTTTTTTGCCGGTTGTGTTTTGATTTTGCAAGGAATGTTGAAACAAAAAGATGTCTCTGAAGAAATTTAGGCTGTAGTTGTTAGGGATAATATTGATAATATTGCAAGTGATTGTGGACRTGTACAAACCAGATACAAAAAACATCTCCAACCTCTAACAGAGGTATTGCTATAGAAATTGTATTAGTTTCTGCATGYATTTGGTGCACTATTTCTATTATTAGAACCTTTATTTCTATGCAGCASGTGGATTTTAGCACTATTCTGGAAGCAGTCAGCTTGTGTAACAAAAGACAGATTGGTGTGTGGTCTGAAGCATGAGTTTGTCTATGAGTAAATTCTGTTTGCCCTAAAGGGAGACTTTGYCAAATTCTAACCCTGAATTCAAGAGTTTCAGTCTCTATAGCTAATGTGTTCCTGAACTTGTTTTGTTTTTTGTTTTGAAATTCACCTACTGTGTTAAGCCACAAGATAATATTTGAAAAATCTGTTTTCTGTGTCATATCTATCTAGACAGAGTTTTGTCAGCTTTTGATGAAAATTGTGAAGTGCCTTGAGACTTGTAATGTGACAGACTCCATTTGTGTTGTACTATATTAAAAACTGTTGTTTTTTAGAAAAAAATAAATCGCATTTTAGTTCCAGATCTGCTTGAATGCTTTTTTAGCAGAAAGCAGACTAGAATTTTCTTTAACTTATTTTCTGGATTTAGAAGTCATAATTCATAAGCATTCAGTGCTGTCAAAAGATGTGCATATTCCAGCAAGAATGAGTTCTCCCAAATGTGCCTTTGCCTCTCATGGGTGCCATAGATGTATGTTGTAGTCACGTGAGTCTGCATGAAAATAGGTAAAAACCAAGTGGATTGTAAATGTTGGGAGGGAGATAGGAGGTGATTTTGAGATCTGTTAACTAAGAGGGTAGCATATTAGAATAGAAGAACAAACTCACTTCAGGAAATAAGACTGGGAAATTATCTGGGTCTGCTTTTTCTTACTGTGTTTCTGWTGTTGAGTAGGGTATTTTATTTTGGAGTAGATTTTCAGTACTTTAGTGCAGTATTTTCAGTACTTTATCAAATGGTACAATTTAACATAAATGTGCCATTGGTGGTAAGGTAAGGTACTGTGTATGTAGATGTCATTTGCATGAAGCTACATCAAGTTTCTGTATTCATTTCTGCATTATGGAGAAACAGTTTTTCATAGCTTAAAATCATGCACTAACCTAAGAAAACTGAAAAAAAACCAAACCGAAAACCCCAAACCAGACTGACAGCTGTCAACTTTTAGTTTCAACTTTCTGAAAGAGATAATTCAATTTTTTTCCTAAAAACCAGACCTCTAACTGCTATAATTTTCATTCACTTCAAAATAACTTGTCAAAATTACTCATCTTTAGACTGCTGGAGCTTAGACTAGAAACCGATACAATATTTTTGCACTATCATTCTGTCAAGCCTTGTAAGATAAAGATTCTGTGCACTCACATGAAATCCAGACCCAAAAGACAGTTTCTGTAATTTGCTAATTTCTTAATAACAGGATCCTTTTACTTAAATAATTTTAGGTTCTTTTTGAAATAAGGTTTAAGGACTAGAYAAAAACAGAAAAATTGACTATTATTAAAAAAATATATGGCATTTAATTTGGATCACTAAAATAATAATTCTGACAAGTTTTAAAATGCAGAAAAGAGCAAATTAGCAAATTAACAAATTTTCCTTAGTAAAATGACATATTCACAAACTTTGTTTAAAGATAATTCTAAAAGGAAGAACATAGAAAAAAGTGAATTTCAAAATCTGAATATATGAAATGATGAGAGAAAATAAGCTATAACATTATGTTATATCATATTAATAAYGCTTGGATTATATGATTTGTCTTCATGTGTTTTAAAATTAGAGTAAGAGTGTACTAGATTGCTTCCAAAAATCTACTCAGAATTAGGACTTACTTTAATCTTGAGGTGATAGGGAAGAATGAATTAAATRCTAGTGTAGCCTTAGAATAGAACTAATTTCTTATGCCTGCTTGGACCCTTGATTTTAATATCAAATTCTAGTACTCTACATAAAAGTGAACATAGGAGTGTTGCAATTGCTTGATTTTGTCATTTTATCTGGATGGGGGGGCAGATCTATCAAGACAGATGAAAACAACTGGGTTTTGTGCAGTTGCCTTTTAAKCTTTGGCTGCTGAGAATGGCAAAACCATTTTCCACTCACTGAGAGTAACCAGTGTCATAGGAGGAAGAGGAGTAGACGTAGTTTATCAGTACAGGATCATTTATTTGTGGATTAAAATTGTGCTGTGATGTACTGCCACACTTATGAACGTTATGCTTTGAATTTTAGCCTTARATGTTTTTCAGATCAATTGCTGAAACTTCAGTTGAGTTAATGTTTCAAAGCAGTCTGTATCATACCTCTCAGAAATACATTTTACTATCTAAACCTTTCAATTTCATCAGTTTAGATCTGTTTTCAGGATTTGTTTTATACATACAATTTTTACATGAGTAGAGAAAGTTATTAATGTGTCTCTGAAAACACATCAGTCCTGCGTTTTTTAAAAACTCAGTAGAACTTTTCTGTCCTAATTATGGCAATGCTAGTGGCTGAGGAGTACATTCAGAAATCTGCAAATCTGCAGTCCAGCTTACCCTGCTTTGGTGCGAGCTAAACTAACTAGAAACTGGTATTTGTGGCATTAAATACTTGAAAATTTTCCCCTGGGTATTTGACTTTAATCTTTCTGGTCTGAGGCTTTCCTGTGTTCTCTTAGTTTTCCAGAAAATATATGACTGAAATCAGTACAAGCTTTTCACTTGCCTTCTTGGCTTAAGCACAAATACCAGTAGGTAAGTAGGTGGGTTGGCATGTAAACATTTATTTTGAGGATGCTTTGCAGTCCATGTGAGCTAGGAATATTTCACACTTGAATGCTTGCTTTTTTTTTTTTTTTTTTTTAAATCTTATGGCTTCATTTGGGAGTTTAAACAAAGTGTGTGTGAGAAAGTGATCACACAAAGTTTAGTCTGAATATCTCTGGTTAGGTTAACTGAAGATGGTTGTTTTGTATGAGCTTACAACACAGTCTTGTTCTTATTGCACAGAGAGATCTTTTGAGAGCCAGGATGATTCAATATTAATTCCTTTGGGGTTTTTCAGTTTGTTTCCAGCAAAGGTCGTGGTTTTTGGTACGAAGAAGCAAAATTTTCTGTTGTTCTACAGGCCTTAAAACACAGAATTTCTATCAATATGAAAATCCTACCAAGTGTTTCCCTTGTCCAAATAACAGGAAAAATAAATCCTTTGTGAGAAAAAAATTTGTTGACAAAAATGGAACGCACCAAAGCTTGGAAACAAATATTACAAAACTACATGCGTGCACCAGGAAATACAAAGAAAAAATAGTTGTACAATAATAATTTGAAACTTTTGTTTCAACCATGAAGAAGATCTATTTAGTACTGAAAGCTTTTCCTTAACATATTATGCTGCCAAACTTCATAAAGTTAAGCACTGCTCAAAGTATCAGATATATTCCATTAACTGGGATGCAGTGGTGGTGAGTCTCATTCTTTAAAGCACTTTCTTAGTAATGTTTGGTGTGTTAACTGTTACTGCTAATAACTTTGTAGTATATTTTTCATTACTTCAAGTATAGGGTTCATTTAAAACATCTTTACTAAGGTGTTGCTGGTGAGAAGGCTGTTTGCAGAGGATGTGAGAATTGTATATAAAATCTTAGAGTTCACAAAGTTGCTTGCCAAATCTAAAGTATTAGACTGTCTTGAAGCTGAGTCAGTTCAGGCTTGACATCACACTGACATAGTTCAGAGCAGAGCAAGGAGGAGGCTTTCCCATATTATGCCATGTGAATGTAGCCTGGTATTATAGTGGAAACAGTTGTGTCCTTGTAGAATTTTAATTATACATTCTAAATGTGCACGTTACAATCACATCTGAATTATTTACCTTTCTTTCTTTCTTTCTTTCTTTCTTTCTTTCAGTTTTCCCACTATATACGTGCAACAAAATTAGTAATTAAAATACTCTTAATTTCCATTGCTTTTAGGTACAGAGTTAGATCGAGGACTATGAAAACCATAAGCAAAATTTAACTTTGCACCCCCCAAGGCTGCTAGAGAGTAAGCATTTGTTTGTTTTTCTCAGTGACAGAATAYGTCAGAGCCCTTGAGCTCGTTGCCCTGTGCTAGGGTCTGGCTGCCTGAGCTCAGTGCCAGTTTTGACAAGGCAGTTAACCAATTTAGTGAAGTGACAGTGAGTCTGGAAGCCCTGCTTTAATGTGGGGGGAAGGTGAGGTAGGTTGGTTGGTTTTTAAGGAGTCTTCCAGGGCATCACTCCTCTTTGTTGATGCCCATTCCTTTCAGTGGCTGCCCTGGCCTGGTGTCAGTGTGCMCCAGCTTCTCAGAGTGCAGGCTGCCTTCAGGGTCTGATCAAGGATTAAGGGACTCAAATCACTTTAACTAGAGCAATAAAAAGGTTGTGGAATTTTAATCAGTGGGAGTTAGTGTCCCTGTATAATGAGTCTTGGCTTTCCTGGGACTGAAGAACCTTTAGGATTGTGAGGCATGAAGGTAGTTCAAAAGGSGTAGCATGTAATAACAGATGAAAAGTCTGTAGGCCCTTCCTCAGGAATGTTGTTGAATGAGGGGGTCAGAAAGTATTCTTATGACACTGATAATGTTTTAGATTTTATAATGTTATTAGTGTGTGATTGCTAGCTAGGAGTCCTGAAATTAGCAAATTTTTTGGAATGGACAAATCCCTATAAAATAGCTCAAATGCTTTAAAAAAATCCTGATTATATTTTCCCCAGTATATTCAATCACAGAAAACCAACCTTTCTAAACAAAATTAATTGTCAATGTCAGTATTTAATTCTTAAACATCCCAAACCCAAGGGCAGAATGCAACAYTCATTACTTCCCTGAAAATAAACAGAACAACAAACAGATTCTTAACCTCTAAGAAATGCTCTAAAAATGTCTATTTTCTATGTGTGTTTTGCATTCCTATAGGTTAATATAGCCCAAATGATTTTCCTCCTGATGTTCTGTTAACTGAATTTCCTCTGAGGCACTGTGTTTTCATATATGATATATTTTATCTCAGAATAGATTTTTATATGCAAACTATAACTCTCATAAGCACACTCTGTTGACACCACTTTAAGTACAGTTGCACTGGCAGTAATATATCTGCATGGGAAGAATCCACTAAACAATAAAATTATGTAAATCAGACTATAGGAAGATTATTCATAAGCAAATGCCTAGATATAAGCTTAGCATCTCCTCTGTGGTTCATGGATTTTGTTAAAGTATGACAAACAATCCTGGCAGAAATCACAAGAGAAATTAAGATCAAAGCCTAAGCATAAACTAAAAGAAATGAAGTATTTTCCGCTGATCAATTAACAATGTGCTTTGCTGCCAGCCTGCAGTCATAAACCAAAGAGGAAATCACATTAGGCTGCTTTTATAATCAGGAATAGAAATGGCACTTATGTATAAAAAGAGAAAAACTCATTACGTTTATCTCTGTGTTGTTTCTTAATTGTTTTTTCCCCCCATCATTGTTATTCCTCATCATTCATATTCAGATTAGATACCTAATTTTAGATGAGCGACCAAGTGTGTAATAAATGCATGAATTCCATTTGGTTTAAATATCCCCATCTAATTACCCTGTACTTTTGTTATCAATCTCAGATGTTAACAGTCTAATGGCAAAAGGGGTTTTAGTAATTAAATTGTTAGTAGAATTATTGTAGAGCACGTTGACATACCAAACACATGGAATCATAACTATAAATAGTCCGTAAAGGCTCTCAGTGGGAGAGAGATTAAAAAGCAAAAGAATAGCAATTCAATATTATATTTCATTCCTCTCCTTGTGTTTGAAACTACCTTATTCTTGCGTCCAGCATTGTTTACCATTTTATGGGGTATTGAGCTTTTCCTATTTTGAATTTCTTCAGCACCTCYTAGATGCTGAAGAATAGGAAGGTCCTGCTGGAAATTGCATAGTAGAGCACAGAAGACTCTTYTCCATTTGCTCCTGTAAACCAACGCTACAATAGTGGTAGATGCAAGTATTAAGCGACAATTGCTTTCTCAATATGTTTTTTTCCTCTCTCAGGAGATATTTTGTTGAAAGAAAGATGTGGGAAGCTATGCTGTTGAAAGGACAGCCATGGTGTCCTTTCACGTAGGACAGTAATGTCAGTATGTGTTTTTGAATGAGATGTGTGGAGTTACACCCAGTTATAAATGGTTGTATTGATTTCCATAGCAGCAGGGGACAAGTATGTTCCTTCTCATCTTCAGAATGAATATAGTGAGTTGAGTTGTGTCTTAGATTTTCAAGTAGGAGGTGTAAGGAAAGAAAAAAAAAAAGTCTTCAGGCCAATGTAATTAGGAAGGGTTTTTTTCTCCCTCTGCTAGGCTCTGGCAGGCAGCTCTTCTGCTTTCCCTGCATTTAAAAACAGAGAAGAGAAAGAAAAACAAAGGGTAAACTTTGGTGGCCACGGTTCAAAGAGTGATATGAAGTCAYCTCCCCATCTGCTGCCAGTCCTTTGCTGTGTAAATGTTCTGTAGGTGAAACTGGATGTCTTCATGAAGTGCAGCCTGGCTGCTGTCATTTCAATCTCTGTGCCTGCCCCATCCTGCCACTGCCTCCCCCTGCACCTCTTCTTTGCACACCTTTTTCTCCCAGGGCTCTCACATCCCTTGCCCTGCCTGCCCYTCCCTGCCCTGACCTTGGTCAGTGTGCTGACAGTGGTGCTGCAGGGTGGCCCAAGTSAGAAAGCTCAGCTTAGCTGCACATCTGGTCAGGAGATGTTAATGCCAAGGCTGGGTTTTGCTGGATGAGGACTGATGGTGTAAATCCTGTGATTCCCTGTGTATCCTGTTGAGTAAAACAGATTAGCTGAAGGACTTTGCCAAAAGAAGGGAGAGGAGGAAAGACCAGGATCTGAAGATACTTGGCTGAATGGCAAGTCAGGATAGACTAATGATTTGGGTTTTGGGATAGGAAGGAATTTTCCTCTGAGTCATATTAGCAGAAATGAATGTGGTTCTTTTTCCTTCCTTTACAGCATAGAATCCTGTTTATTTGCAAGGGTCACCAGGTTTGTTTTGCCTAATAAAATTTCTTCAAGGCTGCTGCAACTCCTTTTTTTTTGTCCTTCCTTCCCTCTCTGTTTCTTGCTCTCTCTCTATCTCTTTCTTCTACTAGCTTCTTTTCAGAGTACCGCTGTTTTGAGGCTCATGGATCTATCCTGTGAAAACTCTGGCATTTGTTCTAAGTATTTTGAGGAAAATTCTGGAARAAAAAAAGAAATTATATTTTCTTTCTGATTTTTGGAGTGCTGAAGGGCTAGCATTAGTTTGGGTGTGCACCTACATGGAAAGAAACTTCCATTAAATCAGTCATTTTAGTTTTAAAGAACTGAATCAAGCCACCCAGGTGTCTATCTTGGATTCCTGTTAGCTACTTTTAGGCAGTTTCTTGGTCGCTGCACCAATTTTGTGGTTTGTCCTCTGAGGTGACTAATTTTTCCATGAATGTTCTGTAATGAGAGAAGAGGGACTTAAAACTGCATTTTGCATTTGAGCCTGTTTACAACCCAAAATCTAGCTGTTACAACATTAATTTTTTAAATTGAGTTAGTCCTTGAATTTACTTGGTGTTTTTTTAAATGTATGTATAAAGTGAAATCAGAGAGAGGTTGCTACAATACACATAGGGTATCAAAGGCTTTTGATTTTGAAGACTTTATTTCAAACCAGAATACAAGAGTTACATTTTTGTCTCCTTTTTTGTTCAATTAAAAAAAATCTGGTTGACATGGAGTTGCTTCTCAGTGTGTACAAAATGTACTATAAGCATAAATGTACAAGGCATAAATCTGTCATAAATCCTAAAATCAMAACAGTTGTTGAGTTGATTGTAATGCTCATTTCATGTTTATTAGGACTTCTATAGTTATATTTCCTAATTGTTCATCATTAATGAAGTTCCCACATCTTGTAAAGGTCACTTCAGTGCCTGTATCAGGAGATATTCAAATGGAGTTAGATCATGTTTTTCAGTGGGCTTTGAAATCTAATTAGGCAGTTAAATTCCACAGCTCAAAATAAACGGAGCTCCATCTTTTCTGTGAGCTATTTTCAAACAATGAAACCTGCTGAGTACAGACTAACTACAACGTGCAGTGCACAGATTTTGTTCATCAAGAATAAAAATGGTGCTGAAGTATGCTGTTACAGCCTGAGAAATGTGAGGGCCATGGTTCCAAAAATTGACACTTAGCAGTAAAATGTACTGTATACGCACAGTGTAGATAGGGAGGTCATGTATTTTGTGCAGACTGCCATTTATACTTGCAAGTGAATTATTATTATTATTTGCCGTGAAGAATGGCAAAGTTTAAAAGAGTGTTTSACTTGCTCCAAGCAGGTCTTTTGAGAGATTCATTTAAGAGCTTAACTGCTATAAATGAAACAATCTGTCTTGCAGAAATGTGAAGTAGGTGATTGCCTTGCCCTGACCTGTAAGTACCCAGAAACTTTAGCCTCTGAGGATACTTTTTAGCACTTTTTCTAAAGCTTACTAGCTTTTAAGGCTTTTTAAAGTGCTAGAATAGACAAATGCAAAGTCTTTTAGGTTATGTTAACATTTGGGTGTGTGTGCACTGCACTTGTGAAGGCACTCATGAACCTTTGCTGGTTGTTGTCACAGGCAGGCTTCACTTGTAATGAGCCTACAATTCTTGCTTACATTTTGTTCATGCTCACCTGAATGACAAAAGATGTGTGCTAGAGGGGTGGATCTGTCTGYAGCACAGTCCACTTGGAAACCGCTGCTCAGCAGTGAGAACATTCTGCTCCAGGGCTGGAAGTTATCCAAGCTGCGCCCGAGTGCCAGCTGCGTTTCCATGTGGCAACACAGGGCTGGGCAGGCTCTCCTGTGAAGAACCAGCAACTTGGTACTTCCAAGCTGTTAACCAGAGTAGCCATTGCAATGAAGTGGTGTTAGAAATTTCTCCTCATCCTTTTGCATCTAGAATAATGTCAAGGTGCCCAGCTTTATAATAAAAAATGGAATTTCAGGAATAAATCATTGAAGATTTTTARTTTGAGACTAGATTTGTATTGGCCCTGAAAAATCCCCAGATTTTTTTCCAGATGATGTTATGCAAATTTGGATGAGGGACAGTTAACACAGCAAGCTTTCAAATGTCCTCTTTTTCATAGTTCTGTAAGGTATTTGTAAAATTGTTTCTCACTTGTTCCTGGGTGCCACTGAAAATGACCAAAACCGGCTTGGTACAATTTCTGTTATGACTAACCATGCTAGCCTCTCTCTTCTCTGACAGATCCTGCTAGATTCAGCAGAATGCATTACAAAAACATATTTATTTCTAAAAAACAAAAAAATACACACACAGAAAGAGATATTATCCAGTATAGAGTTTCAGTATACTGTAAAGCTATGCCAGTCCAAATAACTTCATTATCTGCAAGAAATTAAAATTGTGGYGTTTACATTTCTTCTTATTTAAGGAATTCTATGGGTTTTAGTTGTATAAAAATCGCCTAGCATTTCTCATTGTGCCTAAGTGCTCTGGTCACACAAATGGGCTATTCCTTTTGGGTGTAAGCTGTTTTAAGAAGAAATTCCTCACATTTTTACACTCACTTGCATATTTTGATCACCTTCTCTTTCTCATCCTTATTTTCTTTGATTTTTTTTTCATATGGTACATCAGTCTCTCCCTCCTTTAAATGTCAAAGAAGTTCTGCCTCTTGATTCCTCTTTAAAGTATGTTGGTTTAGTCTAGAAATTAGCTGTCTATCTCAAACCTTTTACCACTGACTGTTACAGTATTACATTATGTTGGATGTAGTCATGTAGATGACTGATTGGGAATTAATGCATCTTCAGTCTTCWGCAAAATCGCCAAATAATGAAGAAAAGCCTACAGATGGTACTTCAAATTAGTATTGATATGATATTGAAAAAAAAAAAAATCTGGTGCACTGAGATTACTTTTGATACTTCTCATTATCACCTACAATCTCCAAAATTATAAAAAAGATATTTTCTTTCCCACCTCGTCCTCCTCCTTCAAAGCAACATCTACAGAGATAATATAAATGTGAGGCTTAGTGCCCAGGTGGCCAAGAAGGCAGCTGGCATCCTGGTCTGCACCAGCCACAGTGTGGCCAGCAGGACCAGGGCAGTGACTGTCCCCCTGTACTCGGCATGGGTGAGGCCACGCCTCAAATCCTGTGCTCAGTTTTGGGTCTCTCACTACAAGAAAGACTTTGAGGTTCTGGAGGGTGTCCAGAGAAGGGCAATGAGGAGCAGCTGAGAGAGCTGAGAGTGTTTAGCCTGGAGAAAAGGAGGCTCCGGGGAGACCTTATTGCTCTYTACAATTCCCTGAAAGGAGAATGTAGCCAGGTGGGGGTCGGTCTCTTCTCCCAAGTAACAAGTGAGAGGAAAAGAGGAAACAGCCTCCAGTTGCAGCACAGGAAGTTCAGCTTGGATATTAGGAAAAACTTCTTCACCAAAAGGGTGGCCAGGCACTGGAGTAATCTGGACAGGGAAGTGGCGGAGTCACCATCCCTGGGGATATTTCTAAGATGCGTAGATGTGATGCTTAGGGCCGTAGTTTGATGGTGGACTTCGCAGTGCTGGGCTAACTATTGCACTGGATGACCATAGAGGTCTTTTCCAACCKAAGCAATTCTATGATTCTGTGGTGGATTCATACTAGTGTGGGGCTTTGATTTTAAATGTTTATAAGCAGATTTCAGACTAGTTCTTTCTATGGCATAAGCTATATATGTTACTTCASTTATTCTGATTGACTAAGTCAAGTATTTGGTGATGGCATTTTTAAGCCTCTTAAGAATGAGTGAAATCATGTTTACTAAATAGGATGTCTCCTGCTTAGCTTTAAGCTCACTGTAATTAAAGATAGTTTCTTTTTCTTACATAGTAAACCCAACAACTGTCTTACTTTCTTTCCTCTGCAAAAATTCACAAACACTTTTCTAAGTGGCTTTCATGTTCTATTGAAATTTTGATTCCCTCTGAAATGACTACTGTGGAGATAAATTCTTAGCATATCTCATCTTGCTTTGTTTAAAAGAGCTTAATATGGAAAAGAAAAGAAAGAAAGTCCTGAGGTTTTGTGAAAACTCCTTCCAGTAACTTTTAAATCCCTTTGCAAAATAAAGTCATAATATGGTAGCAATAAATCAAGAAAATGCTTGTTCTTTAAGACTGTGTGTTTCAGCATATTTCCATTTGAAAAATCTTGTCTGTGTTAACAAGCTGCTGAAAAGAAAATTATTTCCCCAGCTTTTTTAGATCAGCTCACTGAAATCTATTATTGCCAAGATATTTTTCATTTGTTTATTTAGTAGTTTTATCTCTGACTTTTAGGACAGAGAGTTACTGTCATGCCTTACACTCTCTGGTTATCATGACATATTTTAGAGTTCCCTGCCCAGCCCCAGAGAACCTGTGGCAGGTTTTGCCTGCAGTGCTCTGGCTGCTTGGGCCAGTGGTAAGAGAAGGGACTGCAGCAATGCCWCAATGGTAGGTGTTATAGGCACTATTTTGAGGAAAAAGGCAAAGAAATGATGGTGACAGAGTGATTGATGTGTCTTCCTGGTGATTGTGGAAAATATTTGCTGGAGAAGCTTTCTTAGCTTTCTTTCTCTCTTTTCCTATGTTTAGGCATTTTTCGATGTGTGTATAAGTTTTACTTACCATTTCATATAGCAAATAAAACAAAGTCAAACACAAACTGCCCACCCGAAAGACTTCTCTGCTATCTCAATGGCCAAGTGCCATCCAGTTTTTTACATTCCTCTGCTTATAATTTTTTCAATAAATCTATGGCAGATACTGTAATGTGGTATTTTTTATCTCTAATATCTCCAAAATACCTTCTATTAGAGACTCCATCCATGTCATAGCTTCTTCTAGGGGAGGTATTTTAATAGTGACCGAAGTTTTTCATTTGCTTGATCTGCCTGCATTTTGATGCTATCATTATTCCTTTAGAATTAATTGTCATATGTTTGCATGCAATGTGGKTTTTTTTTATTTTCCTCTCTTCATTTTTTAAAATGTCATTGAATATTCACTGAATATTTGCATTTTCTTTACATTTAGTGGTTATCCCTGGTTTTCTTGCAAAAGAAAATTAGATGCAAACACAGATCTTAGAAAATAGTGCAAGTAGCATTGGACAGAAATGTTTTACTGCTGAGAACCCTCTTCAGATTGTGGATTGTCAATATAGACTGGTTCTCTTTGCCATCTTCCTGATACCGTGGCCAAGCAAAGTGGTAGCAGCCCCAGCTGTGGTGCTGACACTGCCAGATKAATATTTTGCAGTACTTAACTCCAGAGAAGAGATGACAGAGTTCATTTAGGAGTCCCAGAACTGTTTGACCAGTCTGAAGAGTTCTATGATAGACTTCAGAGACATCTGTCAGCAAAGAAGAGGAGGAGGGAGAAAAGGGACAGACTGTATTGTTTTATAAAATTAAAATAATTTTTWAAAAGTTCCTTGTGCATTAAATGGCATGAAAGTAACTCCTAAAACAGCAGCCACACTTGCTATCTCATGAATTGCCATAGGAACCATAAGCATACCATCTCTTGTGTTAATTATAATTGCCATTCATAGTGTTGAATTAACAGTCAGTATCAGAAATCACAAACATGTGAGTTCAGTGTAAATGTAAATGTTGTGACCTTGAAAAATGCATTCCCCTTCCCTCTCCCCTCCAGTCTTTTTAATATTTTTTTTAATGTTGACCTTAGCCATAGGAGCATATACTTCAAATAAAGGAGGGAAGCTCAGCAATCATTCTGCCTGCTGCTGCCATCTCCCGGCTGGAACTGGCCCCAGGCACGGGCAGTTCCTTTTCCTTCTGCAGYGAGAGAAAGCTCAGACAGTTCAGCCTCGCGTGCTTGAGGAACTAAAGGCTGTATGGTATTTCCATGCCATATGTATGTGGGCAGTTGATCCTAATGGTGTAAGTGCAGCCACAGACAGTTAATTTGCTTTACACATCGATGGATCAATTCTACATTTTATTAAATATCCAAATTTAAAAAAAGRTTAAAAAGCAAACAAAAAGCAGCCAGATCCTTCCAATTTCTTTGCATTGCTGTAGTCTTTTCTTTGAACAAAAGCTGTGAGGTTTTTGAGCAAAATGCTGGTTTTCATTTCCTTTTTGGTTTCCATGCTTCTTGTTCCCACCAACAAAATTTACCAATTCGATCTGAAGAGAAGGTCATCTTTATCAAATATATGTTTCTAAAATAAATATATACAACCTTCTGTATATTTATAACCATGTATGTAGGAGTGTTTTTTGAACAAAATCCGGTTGAGGCAGATGTCTGGAACTTTCTTTAGTTTTATGTCAAAGACACATGGCTCATACCTCATCTAAATTTGCTCTATCTAATTTACATTGAGCAAGGATCTGGTCAAAAGGTGTTGCTAGAACTCACAATGGCATTAACATGGGAAATTTCTGATTAATATTAGTCATGGGATCACCATGGGGATTTAGTTCAGCCACCCAGATATTACAGAAAAACTTCAAATTTATTTCCAAACTGGCAATGTTGCTTCAAAAAGAAATTAAGATAAATGTTACTTAAGGGCTGTACCATAAAGGTCTAGTAATGATTGTTACAGTAAAAAGGAGAGACCGAGTTAGAAGTCAGTTGCGACAGATCAAAATCATGAAATAGCCTGTATATTATTGCTGCCCTCTCTTTGTCATTCACCTCTCTTTGGCACAAAATTGAGGAGTTTTCTCTAGCATGGCCTGAAACTGCAAAGTAATTTTGAATTCACTGCCAGCTAGCCTAGCATTTGGAGGCTCTGAAGCACTTTGTGCATGGCTGTTTGCTTAAATTCCAGTGTCCAGATAAACTGCAGTGCAGGGTGCTATTGGCAGCAGTATTGATGCAAATTAAAAACTTGTCTCATTAATGACATTTAGTGGTCAAGCTAGGAGCTGAAGCAGCAAATATTACCTAATGCCTTGTACTGAATTTCTCATAATGAAGTGACAAGTCTAATTTTGCAGCTAGAGATGCAGACTATTGCCCATTGTTATCATAAAATAAAGGAGTATTAAGGTTGGGCTGTGGGGCTTTTTCTTTCTTAAATGGCTTGATCYGATTAGGTGTTGCTTTGGCTTGATGGGCTCACTCAGTCTTTCTGTTGTGCTTTTGCCTTCTCATTTTCTGGAATGCTACTGTGAAAGCATCAGGAGAAAGCTGCTGTGTACAACTGCCTCACAAGGGGAAGCAGAGGAGCAGGCACTGATCTCTTCTCTGGGGTGGCGGGTGACAGGACTCTAGGAAATGGCCTGAAGTAGTATCAGGAGAGGTTTAGGTTAGATATTTGAAAGAGGTTCTTCACCCAGAGGGTGCTTGAGCSCTAGAACAGGCTCCCCTGGGAAGTGGTCACWGCACCAGCCTGACAGAGCTCAAGAAATGTTTGGACAATGCTCTCRGGCACATGATGGGATTCTTGGAGCGGTCCTATGCAGGGCCAAAAGCTGGGCCTTGATGATTCTTGTGGGTCTCTTCCAGCTCAGGAGATTCTATGATTCTATGTGAGACTGATGTTTTCCAGCTGCTCTTCTGCATTGACCAGTGGGTAAGAAATACCAGGGCTGATCGATGGAGATAAAACTWAAACATTATTCTTTCAAAAGCAATTTGAATGGAGCCAATTTAAAGAGGCTGACCAACCACCTGACATGTCCTCTTTTACCAACTACCCTCTGGTGGCACAAGTCCTTTGTCCTGCTGCCAAAACTGACATGGGACAGCAAGCTCACCCTCCAGCCATCCTTGGTCACCCTGCTTCCCTATACTGGGACAGGCACTTAAGATCTGCAGGCAGTGGGAAGCCCTTGGGAAGGGGGCACACAGTAAAAAATTTCTGATGACCGTCCTCAAACTGACCCCTGAATAGAAAATTCTTGCAATTGAAAAGCTGCGTGGCTGTTCCTGCCTTGTGGGTCCCTCTGCTGGTCTTGGAGGTTTGAATGAATATTTTCAAATAAAACATCAATTTAGTTTTCTGTATATTGTCATTATTAGGGCTCCAGGCATGGTCAGAAMAACCCCAGCTGTCAGTCCCCCCATCTCTTCTCCAGGTTCAGCTCTCTGGGTAGAAGGCTCCCTGCAGGACCTTTGGGAATCAGGGAGGAAACAGCAGGTCCCCACCAGTCAGAGTGGTTGCATGATGGGGAGGTTAACAGAAGTACAGGATGCTTTATTTAAGTACTTCTGTGTGTTATAGCAGGAAGAAGATACCATTTTCTCAAACCAGTCCAAATGAGCTTCGCTACTATATAGAAAAATTGTGAAATACATTGGAGTTATTGTTTATTAAAGTTTAAGCTTATTCTGTTTGCCAAATACATATTTATGTCTATGCACAAATGTGTGTGTGACAGAGAGGGATGGAAATACTCGYTTGGAGCTAATTAAATTCCAAAGATGAAAAAATGTAGTACACAATCTGTAGATTTTTTCTGGTAGGACTGGGGGGGGGCGTGTTGGGTTTTTGGTTTTTTTTTTACTTCCTTCTGTTCTCTTGTTATATTGATGATTATTTATTCATTTTACATCTCAGTTTAGGAGTTGTATTGCTTCTTAATTTTTTTTCAAGTTTGTATCTGAAGGTGGAGTCATAATTCTAGAATCTTCAGTTTATGAAGTTTTCTTTACTCTTTTTCACTGTCAACCTGGATTGTATTCCTCTTTTCTACAGCTGAACAAACAGAAGGCCATATCCATCAAAAACATAGTCTTGTACCAAATGAGCTCATATAAACTAGATACCTACACAGTACTGAATTAAAATTGATTTGTACTATGGTATGAGWAGTCATTTCAGATATTCTATTCATCTTCTGGGATAGTTGATTAGTTACTTAAATTTAACTTAAACGAGAATGGCCTTAGCAAACTAAGTTATASACAAGAAATTCCTGCCAGAAATAGTCGTGGTGTTTTGGTTTTTTGTTTTGAATGCTGTTGGTTTATTTGGGTCTGGGGGTTTTTGGGGTTCTTTTTTGCTCTGTGGGTTTTTTCCACTTTTCTCTTAAATCTTTCTATAAAACTGAGGTGAGGAAATCCTGTCAGATCTATCTTCAAATAAGAGCATTGGGAAAAATCCAGAACTCAATCCCACAACTTTTGCCTTAGAAAACCTTTTGCATGTCTATCACTTTTTTTCATTTTTATCAGTAAAACCACCATCTGAGCTGATTCATGTAGACTGCTGCAAATACATTTCAGTTGCCAAATTCTGATTAAAACCCACTCATGCCTGAAGGTAGCTTGAGCTTTTCAGGTTATCAGCTATCCTTGTGCTTTTCGTTGCGCTACTTTGCTTTCAATCTAATTTAAAAGAAATCTTGTAGAAGGAAAAAAGGAAAGTGGAAAGAAAAAYCCTGTGACATTAAGGTGTTTTTAACGGAGCAAAGTAGTGATGTAATGAYAGGTCACATTTTACATATACTGTTTATTTGTCTAATAAACCAGAAATATCACAGCTTATGTTTAGATCCAATAGTTGCATTTGCAGTCCCAAGAATGCTGCAGTTCAGAAAGATCTCAGACAAGTCATTTTGCCTCTTCATACCAAATCTCTCAGGATTCTATCATGCTCAGGTTTGGGTTCTCCTCCTTTGTCCTGCTTGTGGGGAGGATCTGGGCCTTTCCAATAAGCCATTCACTGTCTGCTGCTCCTCTAAGCCAAGGCATTGTGCAAGCAAGCATTGGTATTTCTGAAATACAATGTGGATTTCTAAACTTCAAAGTGAAATTAAATCCCACACACAAAAGAAACCTGAATATATTTCACTCCAGTCTTGTTTCACAGCTGAATTTTCATGAGAAAACAAAATTCTCATTGGTTAATATGGGCAGTAAAATGTATTGATTTTGAAATTAATTATAGTAATCTTACATTCACCTTGCTGCACTTTCATTTATGTAATTATATAGCATATTCAAGATCTAATTTTTACGCCATAATTATGTAGAAATGATGAATGGCATTTATTTCTTAATAGAGAATTTTTTTCTCAGTTTGAAAAGCTAGCATTAAATTTTAAAGCAGCCTTTTAATTTGATTTCTAATTATTAAAAAATTTTATTTGCTATTTAATGTATTACAAATTTTCTGTTATTAATATTATTTTGTCATTAATGTCCTGAATATGTAAAAAACACACTTCATCAAAACATATTATGTGTTTATGACACATCAATAGTGTTGATTATTAAAATGAATGGATTGTTTTCCAGTTCCTTCCTGGCTTAGATATCTGAAGTTATTTAAAATCTCCCAGATGTCATGAAAGGATTCTACAGTTAGCTAGGGCACTGCACTGTGTCCCTGCAGTACATAGAATATAAATAACAGAAAGATGTCAGAATAGTTATTGTGTGTTTCCTCACCTCACTCAAAAAGTTATTTTTCYAGATGTGTGGTTCACAATATACTGATTGACACAATCTATTGTAAAATTGTAATTCAAAAGACCCAGAAGATTTCAGTATGAAGTTTTATTTCTATACTCCCTCCATTAAGATTAAGCGTTTTTTAATTTCTGAATGATACCCTCTAAGGAGAAAGGATATTTAAAAAACTATTGCTTTTTTTACCATATGGTAAATAGTATTATTTCTAATAACAGTTCTAATAATTTATTAAAAATACTATTATTATACAAATATGTTTTTATATTTGATATTTTCAAGTTTATGGTAAAGAATAAATAACTGYTTTTACTGTGTTCTCATATAGACTGAACCCGTAATTGGGATCTGAGTGTGAGTTTAAAGGAAATGTTAAGYAGAATATACACAAGCTGTGGCAGGCAAAAATTAATTGTCTGTCCTTGTTTTATAAAGAAAGATGAAAAGCTTATATTCTTCCTGAATCAGACTTGTGGTTTAGAGTTTTTTTGGTATTATACCATAAATATCTAATGAGGCATTTCTTACTGTAGTTCTAGCTGTGTAATCCATAGATACAGTCTGCTATATATTTTTAAGGTTCCTTATTTCACACTTCTTAAAGTCCCTGCTACTTCTTAAGGATTAAAAAAAAATAAATCTTTATTGGTATAGCAGCTTTGAATTTCATTTCTACTTAAAACAGTAGAGAGACATCCTACCAGCAGTGGTTAGCTGAGCGTGGTCTATTGCCATAAAGATAAACTGCATAGGTTTCCCAGCAATGAAGGTCAAAGGACACATGCACAGCTATTTATTTGCTTTTAAAGCAGAAGGAATATGATTTATGCAGGATAWTAGCTAATGTCACAGTGCTGAGCTTTGCAGGTGCGGCCATGGGAGTCTGACCCCCACTAATCCCTCCAAGTGCAGCGGGCATGCATGCAATGGCTTTGTTGTTGCCCTGCTGCTCCATGGCTCACTTAGTTCACTGCTTTGAGAGGTGAGGCTGCATTTCCCTGGACAGGCTTCCAAACTTTTTGTTACATCTGGGCTAAGCAAGTTACGGATATTTGGGCAGCGCATTTGGACAGAAGTGCTGATACCCGGAGTGGCTTTTAGTCTCACTGCGCGGGTTGGGTTTGAGGCTGCTCCTGCTGAGTTTTGTACTAAACTTTTGCTGCAAGTGCGTCATACTCACCCAGCCATCTGCTGATACAAAGCCTGCTAAACAGCCTCAGCTGATGGGCTCTACAAGGGATTCACACAAATGACCCACACACGCTCACTCTTCAGGGAGWKRAGCCAGTGCTGACATTTCCAARAGCTGACAGTAACTGTCAGAAACTCCCTAATAATGCATCTAATAATTCAGAGTTTGTTTTAATGATGCATCATTACCCTCTCTTACCTGCATTCTGTAAGATGCAAAGCATAGATGGCCAGCCCAGCACAAGGAAGAGGCACACAGATTTTTTGGGCCCTGCTMCCTTGTTTAGCATATAAGTAGAGAGCATAAATACTTTGTAACAGATTAAAAMCAGCAATCTTATTGCTTCTCTTTCAAACTATTTTTTCTTATGTTACTCTTGGGCTTAATTTGARGTGGTGAGCTTATTCATTGTGTGTTAGCAGTGTGAAAAGAGTCTTTAGAGTTTCAAGCACAAGAATAAGCTGCAATTTTTACTTTGAAAGATTAAGTAAATAAGGATGTTTTAATGACACTCAGAATAATAGTATTTAAAAAAAGGAAGTGAAGAAGTGCMTATGACTGATGATTTTACTTAAAGAAAAAATAATTAATGATGTTTCACATCAGAGTTTGTCAGAGGATTATTATTATGAAGATTTGGACATAATTTCTTTGGTATAAAATATTTTCCCACAAACGTGTAGGAGATTGTGGTAATTTAAGAACAAATGCATGCTGAATTTCTGCACTTAGGATATAGAAAAAGAGGGCTAATTATACCTTTTGCCTGTCTAAAGAGGGACAGGAGAAACATCTCTTCCCCAAAATGGTTACATGTATTATTTGCATGTGTAATTATTTCAGAATCATATGTTTCATCTCCCTTACCAGATATAAGAGAGAACTATTTTTATAGGTTATGTTTAAAAAGTGTGTTCTGTAAAGACACATRTAGAAACCCCTAGAGGGAGCCAGAAGCCTTCCTTAGAACTGAAACAGCAAACTTTTACAAGGAGCTGTAATATTTTTCTTAAACTTCTTAAACAGTATTTATTCCTAGTTGTTTAGTCTGAGTTTTAAACATACTGCTTTGTGTGCTACTCAGAAATATATTTGACAATTTACATGTTGAATTTCATAGCTATTAACCATGATGTTTAAGGAGGGGAATGTGCAGCAGCAATATGCACTGAATGATGGAGGGGGCTGTGAGTGTGTCCTGCTATGCTGGCACAGCACTTATTGGTGGATGTGTGCTGCTTTGGRTAGTGCTGGAGGAGATGTTCCCTTTCCTACCAAAAATTACATCTGTTTCAGTTTTGAAATACAGGACTAACACATTTCCTTGATTGCCTTACTTCTTTTCAAAACTAAAGATAATATGATTTGCGAATGTTGATATTTTCTGTTTAGTCCARCAACAATGAAACAATCATATCTTTCACTTTTTCCCTCTTTATATAAGCAGAAGCAGAGAGRGACAAAGAAGTTCCATCTTTCTACTTCTCTCCACCTTTTGTAGTTAGCACCCCAATCCTCACAACCTGTTCACATGCTCTTGGTTGTGCCAAGAGTTCATCCCATGAACAAGTTTGTTGACAAGTTCACTATAAAACGTGTCTCCTTCTGGGAATGTCATGCTATGCACTGAGCAGAAGTCTCCCAATACCCTAGCGAATCAGCAAAATATTTTCATAAACGCTTTGCTTCTATGAACCGAATACCGTGATGGTTATTGGATTTGTCACAGGATATAGGATTTCTCCTCTAGCCAAACTGACCTTCATATGCTATTGTGTTGCAAACCAAATCTTAATGTAATCAAATAATTTAAAAAAAAGCTTAATTAACAATAAATGACCACATTTTCAAAAACAAGTAACTAATTTTGTGGACCATCATTAAAGCTTGCTTTTTAAAAATTGTGTTGGTTTATCATTTTCATCATGTGTTTTGAAAACACAACTGAACATTGAGCCATTTTTAATCAAAAAGGTAGCAAATTCCTTTCAGCAGGTCAGCACATTTATGACTAGACTTAGATTTTGYAACTCCTGATTGCCACAGAAATGAGCAAGTCATGAAATGCTTTTCTCCTGGGAAAAAAAATATGTGTGCTATGCAGCCATAAATTCTGATATACTCATTATAGCACAAAGAATTAAAGAACACTAAGTAAATTACTTTTTCTCGCCTTCTGTGCGCTCCTGAGTCATGYTGTAAATGCTGGATTCTGTCCTTGAGTGATGCAAAAGCTACTGTCACAGCCTTTTATTGCCTGGGTGTGAAGCAGTCCTTTGCAATGTAAACAAAGGACATCAATGACTTTTTTTTTGGCTGTATGATGCCTATCAAGAGCATAGAAGCAGGGGGGGATGCAGAGAACCAGTAACCTTCACTACCATTGTGTGAAGGCTTGTGTCAGTGAATATTTAAGTAATTACTTCGTTTGGTAACCCCTTTGCACTGTTATAGTATTCTAACTATCTCTGTRTAATGCTTAACATTATACAGTGTGCTTCTATCCCAAGAAAAGTAAAAATTCAAGACTTAAAAGATGAAAACATATTCTTTGAAGTGAGTGAGACCAATACAAACTCAATTGAATTTAATTGAATTTGGTGAAAACTTTAACACAGCTTTAAATATGGGAGAACAATTTTTAATAATTTGTGCATTAAAAGTTCTATAACTTGCMTAAATTCCTTCAGATGCTTGATACCAGCTAAGAACTAAGAGTGCCTTGATTCAGTGGCTGGGCTCTGCTCTTCAGCAAACAAACTCACAACATATGATGTGGATGTTAAGGGGAAATATCCAGATTTGGAGTATAGCAATATGTTAGTCTGCATTTCAGGTATATAAATTATACTTTTAGCTTGAAAGCACTGTGTAAATGTATATTTTATTAAGGCAGATGAAAACTTACCAGATAGTAAGAAAAAACAATTCACAAAAATACCCCCAATGAGAAGAAAATACAGTGATTTATAAAGGATGCTTTTAGCAGCATTTCTGAATTTCACRTGCTAAACACCTACTCTTGACCCTGAATTGACCTTGAAGTTTRTGAGCTAAAGGTAACARTTATGCAATGGCTAAAATATGCAGACAGGACTTTACAGCCTAAAAAGAATTGCTGTCCTGTGTTTTGTTTGAATTAGCATGCTTTGCTGTTTATGAAGCTTTGTCCTTTTGGGAAGCCAGGGGGAAAGAAGCACCGGTAGCCAGGGTGCAGAAACCTCAGAACAGAGTGGGGCTGAGCACAGGAGGGTGGCACAGGCATTGGGTTAGGTCACTTCTGCAGGAGAAGTCACCATCTCTTTCTTTGTGCCATCTCTGAAAGAGAGAAGTTATCCCAGGGAGTGTCTCCAGACAGAGATTTAATGCTGGAAAAGCTTGGTTGCAATGTAAACTTTCCTGCAGGGTGAAATGGACCTTTTTTTTTTATCTAAAGCGCTTGCTCAGAATAAAATGGCGTTGTCAGAGGCTTGGCTTAATTAATTTTTATCACATCTTGCAGCTTCTAAAAGTTGTCATCGAACTTCAGCCTTTGAGTCCACTCATACAGCAGTAAAGTATTGCATTTGCTGTACATTGCAGCCCTTTTTCTGATCACAGAAATTAGATGCGAGAAAGAATGTCTTTGGACTCTTGYTTGCACTGTAATCACAGGTATCCCTTATAACTTAAACTGATGTCACTGGATTTTATCCTTTTGTTAATAGAAGGCTCATTTTTCTGTTTAAAAGGAAAAAATATCCCCAAACAAAACCACCTTCAAATCTACTGCTTTGTTCTTCTGTTCCTCTGAATAATGCAACAGACAATGATGTGACATTTGGAAAGTAGAGGCAGCCAGACATACACGCATAGTTTTACAAAATAAACTTTCTTGTTTTTCCTACTTTCTARCAGCATGAAATCTCAAAGCAATACAGGCTGTTCATGACATGCATGCTACTAATTTTGGCAATAAATGAAGGGTTCCTCAGATCCTATTTTGCTCTTCGTGTTAGCCACAACCATCTCCTTTGTCATGAGAGGCCTGCTGAAGGTGCAGTTTCAATTTTACTACTGTTTTTCATCCTCTAAGACCTTGGAGCAAGTCACACAGTGTCTTCATCAAGTGCAGAGTGACATTTTTATCTACTTTTCTTGCAGATGAGTTTAGGGAAGATGCTGCTGTTTGAAGAGTATTTGTAAGATACAAAGGGCTGGAACCTTACAGTCTTTTCATCTCAGGTAAAATCTAATGTACTCTCTGCTGCTCCAGCTCTGCAACAAGGAATGAGAAAACKAAGGAATTTCCAGGGCATTGCTTTGAACAGCAGGTGTTAGGTTGGTGTGTCTTTCCTAAACAGATGTTTTAGCTGCAAAAGAAACAGACCYAATGCACATACCCCAACTCTGGAAAAAATTAAATCTGTATTTTTAAATGCATGGAGTTATTCTATTAATGCTAAAAACACTTGAGAACTAATTATTATTGAAGCTGTGAACTCTCTTGGGCATATTACTTATGTTTAGTGACAAATTTMCCTAAAAGCATTGGACAGCATTTTCCTTCATAGTTTCTTTAATCCTGAGGTTTCTAATAGCCGTAAAATCCTCTAAGTAGTAATGAAATTCTCTCTTGTTATATTTTCTGAAAAAATACATGTAAATTTGATTATTCATTAGAAAATTATAATAAAATGAGTCCCTTTGCCCAGCTGACTTTCCTGGGAACTAAAGGAGGGATTTTTAGACAGAATAATATTGTTCTCTCCAGTAGTACCAGTGYGCAATGCTGTTCATCATTCTTGCTACCTTAAAAATTTGTTATACTTCTGTTCTAGGCTTCAYGGACCTTGAGGTAAATTATGACATATCAGATACCATTCTTTTTCACAATTCCTATAAAAATATCTAGTTAACTATGCATGAAAGAATTTTCAATGGGAACAAAAAAGTTAGCCTTTTTTCCTAGGCTCCTTTTGGGGTGTATTCTTATAAGCTATGAGACCTTCYCTGACCACTGCAGGTTAAAGAGACTCCTCACAGCACAATGGGCATGCTTTAAATCAAACCCTGTGTGTCAATTTTACTCTAGTGGAGYACCTAGGAAATAACTTCCTTATTAKATAAGATGTATCTAAATGCTCTGATGACTCTCTGCATTGTTTTCATGTCTTTCTGTCTGCATCTCTTATYTGATAGATCCAATAGGTGACTTWYATCCAGTGCTTCAGGTGTTCTCATGGATCCAGTACAAATTTTTTTTGCAAAAGAACCAATTTACCTAACTCAAAACAAATCCTCAGTTAGAAGGGTTTATGTTGCATAGGGGAGAAATGAGCATTCAGGAGCCCCTCTGGCTGTGGTTACATCTGGGGCTGGCACTACAGTGTCCAGCTGTGCAGCTACTCAACAGTTTGAGGCTGATTTTCTTTTTTTTCCTTTTAAATGCTTCCATTTCACCCCTGGAACGAAGTGGGAAATTTTTTGAAATCTAATAATTTGACAGTATGGCAAAATGCTATTTTTCCCCAGGAGAAGATCTGCAAGGCTCTTCTCATTTGGACAGGAACTGTGTGTCAGAGAGGACCCCAGAGCCCTTTGCTCAGCAGCATCTGGCAGGCTTCAGCGAGGTTCAGAAGCCATTCTGCTGAGCCTTGGTTTTGCAACGCATCACTTATGCTCTTCAAGGCAGTCTCATAAATTATTAGTACACTGTGTGTCAATGGTGTTTCTTGTCCTTAAATCTTTAAGTCATTTGCTGTACTGGCTCTCCAGAACACATCATGTTTTTTTCATAGTTGAGAGTGGGGAACTTAGACAGAATGTCAGTACGCTGTACTGAGTGTTACTAATATTGAAAAACTGATGTAGTGGAATAATATTTTAAATTAGTACTATCTGCAGTAAAATGCAGAACTCAGTAATTAGAGTTGCCACACTTATGTTTTCCATGTGAATGCTGCAACCTTGGCTTCATAAAGCCAGAAATTCCTTGCTGTCCCAGGAGGTAACTCCTTCAGTTTGATGAGCGTGATGATAATGAAACACATCCTGCAATTCCTTATTCAGAGTGCTATGGGGAATGGGCTAGGCATTGGGAATTGAGATCAATGCATCACCTACTCCAAGTAGATTGTAGGGGTGTACACTTCTGCATGGGAAAGACAAGAAAATGCACGTCAAGACACCACTAGGTATAAAAGCATGTAGAGATGAATAACATATATAGCAGCTATAGGGTTTTGCACTTGTGTTCTGTGTTTTTCACAATAATATTTTCATCTTCTGAAAAGCAATAATCTCAGTGCTTAAAATGGCATTTAGGAGCATGAATATAGTTTACGGTTTGGGATTTTTTTTTACTGTGTATGTCAACTTGTTTTCTCAGCTTCACATATGATATAGCCTTAGTTTCTACTGCATATTAATATCACCACATGTGAGAAATGAAAGCCAGAGAAAGGATAAGAACCTTTTCCAAGACCACACAACAACTCAGTAGCAGAACTGGAATGAAACCACAAGAATTCCTGGCTCCTTATTAGATTTTTAAGGCATTTTGGAGGGCCTCATCCAGACATGTAGAGAACAGTTTATGTAGAAAAGTAAATTTTAAACACGTCTAAAGGGTGATTTACATTAAGCTGTGTTCTATRCTATGGTATAAACAGGTGTTTGATGGTGCTGTCTACCTGCTGGCACTCTTCTGATTGATTTTTCCAGCCATTTGGTGGTACCGTGCTTCTGGTAATAAAGCCAAGGTAAAGAGGTCAGTAGTAGCTACAGTAAATGGTTAAAACACATGTCCTTAGTAGAATTCTCAGAATTTGGTTCTTTAGGGGGGTYACTGTGAAAGATAGGACACAAAGCCCAGTGGTATCGGGTAGGTGGAATAGAGAAAAAATTCTTTCAGCAAGTAATGGACATTGCACCTCAGAARCAGAAATGAACATAGATGCTGCTGGGGCGACAGGTTTTTTTTTGAGACAAAGGATGTTGAAAACAACTTGTTCAAAACTTATAATCATCTTTGATCTTCTTGAATGGGAATAATAGATTTGGAGGATGGGCTGGAGTAGAAGTAAAGGCTCAGCATCTTATGCCTTAGAGGAATATTTATTGTCTTTTCAAAAGCCTTCTATCTTTAATCTAAAACATTTGCATTCATTTATATCAGCACAAAATGATATAAAAAGTGATAGCTGTGTTTTATGTCCACTCTCAAATGGTATAATGAAAAAACTAAGCAGAATTAGCCCTATAATTTCTTTCTTTCATGCTCCTGAGTTCTTAAAGCAGTGGTATACAGGAGACTCTCCTAATTAAAAGCAAATAAGTACACAGAGAACTGAATTGATGGCACCATTTGGAGTATCCCTGTGATTTGGAAAGCAGATTGTTTGTAACCCAATGGAAAGTTTAATGAGCCGACCTCTTCCTCAGTCTGCTGCACAGGCAGCCTGGGAGCTGGTGCGCTGTCACGACAGAACCTGGCCCTGTTGTGTGCTTGGCCAGATTCACTGAATACTGAATTTATGCCTTACAGCTTCTTTTTTTTCTTTTTTTTCTTTTTGTAACAGCAGCAGCAAATTTAAACTGCATCCTAAAGTTTGAGACAGTCAAGCATGAGATTCTTCCTGCTGCACTTTTTACAGACTCTTAACTCAGATGCCTTTCAGCTGGGAAAAGGAAATTGTATGTTGTTTCTGGCCTGGCCTACCTGGCAGCAACAAAAACGAGGTCAGAGAACTCAACATATGTAATAATAGATGGATTTTAAGTAGTTGATACCTACTTTTTGCTTTTTAACTGRGTTTTGATTGTTAATAGAGCAAAATAATTCAATCAAGCTACTAAAAGCAGTACTGCTCCCAGGATTTTTAGTTTATCTATATTTCACATGGGCATTTTAACATATGATTTTCTTTACGTAGAATGAGGATTTTTTTATCTGTGCCAGTCCTTTACTGGGAGAACTCTTGTCCAGCTTCTCTTTATTCCTGAAAGACCGATTCCCTTCCCCAGCTGTGTTAGTCCCAGTGCAAATGCYAGCTCAGCGCTGGCAGCTCCCCTTAGCAGGAATGCATTCCTTCCTTTGTGGGATTTGACACTGGGAGAGCAACTGGCGCTCTGGGCTCATCCCAGGGGATCGATAGCTCTTCCAGGGGGATGCACTTTGATGGCGAGRAAGCAGCCTGCTGTGTTAAGCTGTCCAGATGATCTGCTCAGAGTCTGGACTGCTCAGCCCACTGTTCACCAGGCCAAATACCTGTTTCTCAAGATCCTGACCAACAAAGTGGAAGAAATTTTTCCTGTCAGAAAAAAATATTCAGAGAGTTATGGAAAATTTGCTRTGAGAAGTTATTTGTATCCATGAACCTAAGCTTTATCAATACCTCTTCAGGAGTTAGTATTTTTTCTTGGTAAGAGGTCRTGATCTTTTCTGCCAACAGTAAGTCCTGTGAAGTGAATGATGAAGATAAGGAGCTATGTAGTAATCAAAACGACAAAGAATTAGCTTTCATGCATTTGGGAAGTTTTTATCYAATTTAATCTAGAAATAAAGGGAAATTGTAGGAAGTAGAAGTAAAGTAGCTGCTGTAGCTAAAATGTCAGTTGTGCCAGTTATTCCATCTTAGAAAAAGAAAATTTCATACTTCCTTGACTTCAATACAGAAGTATGTATCTGAAATATTTTTTTCTGTTGCTTCTTTTTTTAATTGGAATGTCAAGTCAAGAGTCTTGTATGACTGGAACAAACTGTTTCAGTATAATCACATTGCAAGCTATATTTATCCCCTTCTTTGACTGTTGAGATTTTATAGCAACCAAAGTTTCCGTGCTCAAAATCCTAACAAATGTTCAAAAGATGTATGATACAAGAATTTGAATCTGTGTTACAATTTTTTTTAAAAAGAAAGAAAACTAAAAGCCTATTATAGAGCTGTGACAGTTTTTGAACTTCCGATGAAACAGTAAAAATAAAATAATCTTGAGGTTAGTCATCAGGACCTAGATCTTGCCTTACCAGTCAGCCAGAGCAAGGTGCCATTTTTTGCTTGCTTTTTACCTTGTGATACCCAAGCTCTTAAACTGTCTGAATTCAAGTAGGTCAGAAAGCAGAAGTTACATTTGGGACCTCTCCAGCTGAAAAGCAAACTGGATCTAGGTCTTCTGCTTCCTGCTAAACTGGGTTTTCAGGAGAAGCTTGGCCAGGATCTGGAAGCTGTACTACTTTTCTGGGGCATCTATGCTTTGAAAAGAAAGCTGCTACGCCTGCATTTTGAGAGAAACCTAATTTTGTTGGGGCAGCTTAGTTATGCACAGAGCACAGCTACCCTAAGGGTGATTGGGGTGCTGTTTTGTTGAGTGTCCAGGCTGGCTAGGGGTTGAGAGCAACTGAAGCTCTGCAAACCTTGGACCAAAGATGTGGTTTTCACAAAGACTGACTTCTGTGCACCWGCAGCATCCTCACCCAAAGAAAAGCACTTTGTGAGCTTTGGTGCTGCTTAGACTGTATAGGAGTTCAAGAAAACTTGCTTTGGGGATTTGGAATTTGAAAAACTTTAGTTATTTATATTCTGATCTGTGACATGGCTGAGTATTTGATTTCCTATGTTGTACTCATGGAACCATATCCTAAATTACTGTTTACCCCCTTACCTCTTAAGTAGGTTTTATGCCAACCTGGGGAAGAATGTCTGCAATTGCTGTCTCTTCCTGACCCAATATTCTTACAACAATATAATCTCCATGAACTGCGACTGCAGAGTTCAGAAGTTTTGCTGCGCTTCTGGAKTGTGCTTCTCAAAGCAGACTTCAAAATGCATCATATGATTACTGCAATYTCAGTTAATGTTATTGTTTGGGATATTTTGGATCTGATCCTCATTTTCTATGGATTCATGAAGWTCAGGACTAGAATGGGCAAATTTATTGCCACATTAAACTGCACAAATAAGAAGGTCAATATATGTTGCTTTAAAGCATTTTCTCTAGCATGCCTGTAATTTTCAGCACACATTGTGCACATATTACCTTTCATTATGAGCTAATGCTAGTTTTGCTGTAAGGAAATTATGTCACTTTGAAATGGAAACAGAGGTAACCATTAGGCTGGGGACAGATGTGCATTGTGGTCTTCAATATTGCTGCAAACATACTGAGAAGGCAGGCTGGACTGCAGTAGGCTTTCTTGCATTCAAAGTTCCTTTGATATTTGTTTTTAGAGTGAAGCACAGAAAGACTTGCACTCCCAGTTTTTGCTTTTCAGATAGCCTGGATAGAGCTCTTTTAAAAGGCAGGCAGAAGACGTTGTCTCGTACTCTGCGGGTATTGAGAGACGTGGGTCAGCTGTGATGGATGRGAGTACATTTCTAGACTTGCTTTGCTCTTGCTGACAATATACCTGAAGTTGCTTGGCATATTTTGCATAAAGATTGTATTTAGCCCCTAATGGTTTGTCTAGTAAACTATTAGTCCTGTGGTAGGTGATGCCTTAAACCCTTTAGTGAGATGTCAGGTGAATTGCAGTGGTTGGCACTGATGGATGCGGATGCTGAAGCACTGGTAAGGTGCTGGGGCAGGGCTGSTAAGGTAAAGGCCTTGTTCAGAGCTTCCTTTCCTTTGAGCAACAAAGCTGTAATTACATAAACAGAACTGCTTCAGCCAGCACAACGTGTCATCATGGATTTTCCAGCTAATCTGTCCATTCATCTTAATGGTGCAGAACTTGTGCTTCGTGTCACTCTCTGCCTTTGTTCCACTCCTTCATCTCTTGAAACGTCTGTCATGAAGAAAGTGTTTATCTTGAATTATGTGTTGAAGAAGGTTAGAGAGCACACTTCTGAAGCTTGGCATGAAATTTCCTAAACAAACCTTGCCGGTTGCTTTGTGAAAATAACAGAGGTATGGATTTCAGATTAACATTGTGCATTAATGTTTTTGGAAGCACTTAAAAATAGCGGCTGTGGTGTTGGTGACTAAAGGAATCCCGTTGAAGTGCATGTGACATATGCATTATTAACAAATCAGCTTATTCATTGTAATGAATATTATTATGATAAATGTTATCTTAATGCCCAATGATTAACAGTTATTACAGAGACTATTTATTAAATGAAACATTTACTTGTGTTATGTTTAATTTAATACGGCACAAGATTTAAACACTTTTCTACTTGGATGTTTTTGTATTGGGCTAATGCTGGTATTGTGTTGCTGTACAAACACTTTTAGAACACACGTATGTGGGGAAGTGGAGAGTGCAGTGTAAAGGCTCAGGGACCTGCTGGAGCTTGAGGCATAAAAAAGATTGTATTAGAAACAGCAAAGAGTCTCTGAGTCACAAGCAGCTCACAGCTGTGGAATGAAATTATTTCACCTTAGCCTCTCTGCCTCTCTTTTTCCAATAGCAATCTTCAATTTAGGATGTGTTCTTTTCCAGTAAGAGATGGTCTCTGATGAATTTCTTTGAGTTACATGTAACATTTCAAATTTTTTTCTGTAGCCAGTTGTGCCTATTCTAATGTGACACTTTTCCCCCTAAATTTGATATATATATTTTTTAAAATTTATATTAGCAATATATATGAGTATTTTTAATATATATTTTGAATTAAAATACCTGGACAATTTGTTACAGGGAATGAAAAAAACAGCTAAATAAGAACTGAAACGTATTCAGGAGACCGTTTGGATTCTTAAGGTTGTTTTCACCATATTCTTGTACACAAACAAAATAAAAGAGAAAAGGTTTATTGTATGCATCTGCCYAGTTTACCTTCTTAGAAGTGAGGATGCTGTTTTTCCATGTCATTTAAGATCTCTGCTGTTCAGTTTTCACATTTTATGGAAGTATATACTGAATCTTAAGAACATGAATACTTCTTCTATAAGAATCAATAGGATCACTCMTGCTCAGAACTGAAACTCTGTCTATGCACCATTCTCACAGGACCCTAAAAGGTATAATCCAATTAGTAATCATCTACTTTTTTTCTCACACTTTGTTTTTTTCATTTCAGAAATAACATTATTTTTTCCAGTGGATTAAGGATTTCTGAATGGTTGTTATCAATACTAAAGTGAATTTGGAAGTACAGGTAGTAATTTATAATTCAGCTAGACATGGCAAAAATAATTTCTGTAATTGATACAATACTCACAGTATAAGTTTGGTTAAAATCTAGTCAATGATTCCTCTTTTTGAATAAATTTCTCACAATCCTGTTAATTTCAGTGGAATTTTCATCTTATATTTGAACTCAGAACTGATTTTCTTTCTAGTTCAATGTTAAATTAAGCAGAATATGTGTAAGTTCTGCACCTACTCTAAAAATAATGTCAGGGTCTTATAAATGCTCATTAAACMAAAAAAAAAGATTAAGCATTTGTGAGTTTTTAAATATTCACATTCTTTTCCAATCTTGAAATGTAATATTATGCAAAGCATGGAGTAAAACCAAATGTTTTTTATCAACTCCCTCTTTATATATAACTAAACTGCATAAACAGCAGTGGAAGGCATAAATAATTAYACTCCTTTTTGTCAAAGGAAAAGCATTAAAAAAGATAGAACCAGAATTTTTTWMTGTAATAAAGAGTAGTTAATCTAATGGCCAACAGCAGCATTGCTAATATCTATGTATATTCAGGAAGTATAATCATGTACTTTGGGATTTTTAGGTTTATTTGGATGTTTATGGGGGACTTTTGCTTAAGAGAATTAGAAGGGCAGGAGCAGATGCTTTACAGGATGCTTAGGTGCTTGTTGAGAGACCTCATAACAAGATTTCTCACAAATGTTTATCTTTGTCATGTGTCATACGATTATTTTAGTTTGCTTTTTATTTCTTACGATCAGTGAATTGTATAATTGCCTAGGAAATACAGTGCTGCTGTAGTATTTGAAATGTCAATTTTATTTAGCACTAGACCTCTTGTAAGTGAAAAGTAAGAGAGAACTAGGGTGCCATAAGTGACATTTCAATAATCCAGGTCACTGACACAACATTAGCTCTGAAAGGGATGTATTCGGTACCGCTCCCAAACTTTGAACTGTTGAAGTAAATCTCTTTTATTGATCATTAACATTCCTCAGCTGTTCCTTGAAATTCCATTTATCTCTGGCTGAGAAAGTTAGGAAATACATTATTTTTATTTTAGGATTATAGAACTTGCAAATAAGCCTCAAAAATTGGTAACACATTTACTGTTGTCCATTGAGATTCACTGGGCTACGTTTTGGAATGGAATTTATTTGTCGGTTTAAAAATTTCCTGTAAATTAACACTTATCATCTTTTTTTATTCCTAGTATGATAGTCATTCTAAATAGTTACAAATCTGATATAAACCAAAACCTTAGAATTAAAAAAAAAATAGTGGAAAGCTTTGGCAGACTTCATGCTGCAGAACTCTTCTCCATTCTGTCTATGTGCTGCAGTACTTATCATTGAAATACTTCTCTCAGCTGCTGCTGCATACCAAATTAGATCTTTAACATAGCACTGAATTCAGTGTTTATTAGACTAGATTTTTCCCATGGCAATTAAGCATTGAAGCTGAAATCCTGACCATTAAAATAAAGGCCTGTATTTTGAGTAAGTTTTAGACTTAGTAGGGTTTTTTGCTTTCTATTTTAGTCCATTTATTTGTGATTTCATAGTAAATATGTTAGTGACAAGTGCCAAGTCTGTGTCATGAATAGCATATGAAGAAAGTGCTAAGTCCATGATGCTTGCTTATTAAAATACCTTCTGTACATGAAAACAGTTCTGTTGAAAGCTAGCTTACTAATAAAATCAAGCCTGTTTATAGCAGCTATCTTTCACTGTCTTTGCTGCACCCTCACCCAGTGTGGGTGACTTCACTGATTACCTTGAATGGGCAGTTCCCATGTCTTCAGGACATGAGAATTTCCATTTACACATTTTAATTGAATAGACACCTATCCTTACTAATCATAGTCCAGCCAATATAAACACTGTCCCATTGCTGACTTAGACTAATCACGTTCACTTATTCTTGTGAAATTTTCTGGAATGTATTTCAACAAAACATGAACGTTCACTTTAGTTTGTTTTATCACAGGACAAGAGATCCTGTGATGAAATTACATTTGAGAAGGATTTGTTGGGTGTGGTGAGCAGGGGCTGAGCAGAGGGCACATAGGGCACAGCAGAGTCAGAGGGCTCTCAGCAGTACTGTACAGCTGTAGCAGCAGCAACCCAAGCGCTGCCAGTAGCTGCCTGATGCTGTCCAGGTCCCAGGTGTGAAAGACACCAAAGCAAACCTCTTCTCTGGATGGAATGAGATCTATTGTAGGTTAACCCCAGCCACCAACAAAGCCCCACACAGCTGTTTGCTCACTCACCCCAGTGAGTGGGGCGGGGCAGAGAGCCAAAGAATCACAGTGGCTTGGCTTGGAAAGAGCTTTAAAGAACATCTCGCTCCAAGCCCCTGCATGGGCAGGGACACTTTGCACTTGACCAGGTTACTCAGAGCCCCATCTGGCCTGCTCTTGAGCACTTGAATGATGGGACATTCACAAGTTTTCTGGGCTACCTGTTCCATTGCCTCACCACTCTCACAGTGAAAATGTCTTCCTAATATCTAGTGTAAACCTACTCTCTTTTGGTTTGAAGCCRTTCCCTCTGTCCTGTCATTACATGCTCTTGTTAATAATACCTCTCCATCTTTCTTTATCCCCTTCAGATATTGGAAGGCTGCAGTTAGGTCACCCTGAGGCCTTCTCTTTTCCAAGCTGAGCAATCCCAGTTCTCTGAGACTCGCCTCACAGGAGAGGTGCTTCAACCCCTTACTCATCTTTTTGGCCATTCTCTGGACTCGTTTCAACAGGTCAATGTTCTTCCTGTGCTGGGGACTCACAGGAAGGMCATCAAAAGGGTAACAGTGAGAAAACTTGTGGCTTGACATGAAAACTTGTGGCTTGAGATACTTTACCTATTGAAAATATATCTGTTTTTAATAGGTAAAGCAAAAGCCATGCATACASAAGCAAATCAAAACAATGAATTAATTCACCACTTTGTATTGTCTCTCTGGTGCTCAGCCATCCTCAAGAGAGCAGGACTCCACCAAGTCACGGGAGGCTGTGGACCCTGGGGCTCCCAGGTGCAGGGAATGGCAAAGTCAGGCTCTGTGGGGCAGCTGATGGACCACTGAGCACATTGCCTGGGACAGCTTCTGCTCTTCACAGGGCTCTGAATGTTTGTGCTGTGGCTGGCTCATATTTACTGTTTGGAAATAAATGAAACTGTATGGCTAACTATGGCTTATTTTCTGCATGTTTAATGCATGAAAGTAACTAGCAGGTGACTAGAAAGAGTTTTGTTCTGTCCCTCATGGTGATTTACTATTATGAAAGCAAACACAGATTTCCTCTCTTGTAGACTTGGTGCTTGAGACTGCACACAGGGTTTTGTACAGCATTCCTGAGATGCCTGAATAAATGTGTGGACTCTCTTATATAAATAAGGGTGCACATACAGTAATATATGCATATATAAGAATTTTTCTTTTGAAGTTTATTTCTACATGGATTTTGTGAAAGGTAAATGCAACATAATGCAAACACAARTGGATAACTTTGCTTTTTGCTGGGCAAGATGATCAGAAGATAAAAGAATGTCTAATTAGAATAGAAAAAAAATTGTTTCTCCCCATGATGGGGTTTCCTAAAAGATAGATTAAATAGCATCTATCAACAGATACATGATTAAATGTAGGAATGTAGAATATTCCTGATTTATTGTTAGTAACTAATGAACTGATAAAGTTTCTTACTGTAACTGTGTTTTGAGGCCCTGCATTTGACTAATTTACAAGTGTAAGTCAAAGGGCAGTAAGTTGTTGTCAAGTGTCTCTTGTACCTGGAAAAGCTGAACTGTAACACCTATCAGTGATTCACTTACATCAGTGAGRAAAAGGTTATTCTTTAGCTGTGTTTAAAATTGGAGGTTTTCAAATGCTGTGGCTTTAGCCACATAACACCAATCAAAAATGTTGTGTGAGTTGAAGGAAAAAGTTGCACTTTTTCCTTAAGTTACACTTAGAGCAAGTTTCTGAGACCAGTTGAAWGAATTCCAGCACGAATATGCTACAATATTTAGGGGGAATATGCTTCAATATTTACTCAYACATGGGAACCTGGGAACCTGGGAATTTCTTTAGGGTTATAATTATGTGTCAGTCTGTACTGTAGAGAAATGGTATGTGGCAGTAAATATGAATCCATAATTTACATGCAGAATATCTATGAGTTGTTTTGGAGCACCAGTTTCAGTTATAGATAAGCTTTTTACAAGAGAAAAGGCAACAAAAAATTACATACAGGTTTTTTTTTCCTTCTAGAAGGCTATTAAAAGCTTTAAATCACTCCATTTCACTATTGAGTATTTTATATACTCACCAAGTATTAGGTAAACCAATAAACATTTTAGAAGGCTTTAAATGGTATTAGAGGTATTATTTTTTGTGCTTATATAAGGTATAAGTACCTCAGTTCAAAGGTAAGGCTTAGAGAGTGTCATAAATATAATCCTAAAGGAACTAAAATAGATTTCTGACTCATAAGTATATAACAACTTTTAGAATCAACATAGTCAATCTTCTTAAGCATTCAAAATACCTACTTGCACCTTTCACTGAGAAGTTTGGGAATGTCACATTTTCAGATGCAAAATTCATGCTTTGGGCCTGCTGCTGTTACACTGTACTATTAATACATCCTTTTAGAGTCAGGACATATAACCATATGTGGGTGGATAAGGGAAACAGTTGGTGGAAAGCACAGAAAAACATTTTGATTAAACATTYGAGTGTTTTGTTGGGCTTTGGCGATTTTTTTTTTGTTGTTTTGTGGTTTTGGTGTTTGTGGTTTTTTGTTGTTTTGTTAGCTTTTTTTGAGGAAGGAATGCAAATGGCTCTTTGAAGCTGCTCAGAATGTTGAAAACTATTTTAGAACTGAAAACCCTTCACAAATCACAGATGAAATGCTTACAAAACACAAGATACCCTACTGGTATGCTGACTAGATAATGTGTGCACAAGACAGGTAGATTTATCTGTGTACCATGTAACATGCATAAGCCAACTCAGACGTCTGGAGATGTCTACGTGATGGATCACACCACCTCATGATAAATGAGTTCTCTCTCTGCGTGTAGCTGAATGCAAACAATGTGTGTGTTGTGTGTCCAAAAAAACCCATTGTAAGTCACCCTAGAGACTTACTTTTAGTTCAATGGATTTCACAAAGGTGGGAATAAAAGTGGGAATAGCAGCCTTCTGATACATCTAAGGAGGATGTTACCATGAAGGTAGAGCTAGGATTTTTATGGAGATGTCCAGCAAGATAACAAGAATTGTCATAAATTTAAAATAAAAGGGAAAAAATCTAGATAAGGATAATTAAGCAAACATTGGAGATGTTYGGTGCCCAACGGGACTAAGCCCAAAACAATGTAATCCAAATTCAGTGTTGATCTGGCAGAGCAGAAGGGTTGGCTGGCAGTGTCCCAAGGTCCCTCCAAACCCAACTCCTTCTGGGAATATGCAATATTTACCATAAACTCAGTCATCATCGGCCTCCAAATATATATCATTTCCTGCTGCATAAGCTCATGACTTAACTTCCAACACAGCTTAAATAAAATGTAACTCTCATATTATAAAACAAAATAGAAAACATTTATCTTCTAGATTTAAACATCACATTGAAGATAAATCCAGTATTTTTTCAGTGACTTGTCAGATGCACTCCGTTGAGACATAGTCTGGGATATAAGGTTCTTTTTCATCACAAAAATCCGTGCATGTATTAAAATTTTCCTTATATAACTGGACAACTTACCTTTTAGTTCACAGTGCTTTTGAATCCTAAACTTCAGGTTTTGCTTCTCTTGATCTTCTTTGAATTGGCTGGTAGGGGGAGCTGTTGGTCGGAGTTCAGTCCATCTGGTTAGTATTGTTTTTCTTTGGCATTATTATTTGCTAGAGGACTGACTGTTTAAATGCTTGAGTGAAAAGACCATTTTTTCCAGTCACTGTGTTCAGAAAATATTCATTTGGGTACAGAAAATGAGAAATCAGGAAACATGAACAAGAATCTCTGATGTTCAGCTCCAAACTGCTACAATTTAACCTTGGGAAGAAGAAGTCATTACTAGCATGTTTACCTTGTATTATCATAGCCCCTGAAAGGCTTGAGTGCTGTATCTGTAAACAGGGTGTAGCATTGAACTGATACCTTGATAAAGTTCATTGTGCAGATCATAAACCCAGCAGGGTTCATTTGTGTTTAGGATTGTTCTCTGTTCCAGCATTTGGAAAGTGTTTGATTTGGCTGCAGTATCCTTCCCTGATCCCACCGTGGTTTAAATTGTGCTTTTTCTCCTTTCCTTTTCTGTGCTGGATAGTGCAGCTGAAGCAGTCCTTAGCTTTCCATGCTGGGCTGAGAGCAGAATGAGAGGGTTGTTTCTTCCCTTATGGCTGGTGTGGGAAGAAGTTAGAAATGCCTTTCAAAGAGTCTTTCAAAGTCAGGAGTAATTTATGCTTTTTGAATTCTCCAGACTGTGGTCTGTAGCTTACCAGTAGACATGTTATGTGGTTTTGTCCTCATCTGCTTGTTCCTGGCAATTTCTAGGAGTTTATATGATCTTCACAACCAAGAAGTCTGTTGTCTTTTATGAAAACCTGGAAACCAGGAGAAAAAGGCCAAGGAATGCCAATATTCAGGACTCATAATACAAGACTTTCATTCAGCTCCTGTTCTGGTTCTGTTTCTCGTGTCTGTCACCAGATAAAGGCAGGTCAGGAAGAAGCCTGAGTGCAGTACCCAAGGAAGGCAAGTTAGATGTGCCTCACCAGGCTTGTGCCATGAAGCGCAARGGGGGAACAACTGATTTTCAGAGGTGCTGTGGAAGGTAGCTTATCTTATTCATTCACAAACTATTCATGCCACAGTCAAACCACTGACCTGTTTTAGAGTGCAGATACTTCTTAACGTACAGGGTCTTCTTTATGGCAAGGTTCCCAGCTGCTGCCAGTTCAACACTAAAAATGCAGGCACTTGAGCTCAGAAAACGTAATTCGGTTAAAGAGAAAAAAMCCCTAATATAAGAGATTTGTCTTAGATTTATTTTACAGCCATTAGAAGTGATCTGCTCTCTTGTGCATTTGTTTCCCACTCAGACACAGGAATTACATGCAATTATAAGCTCCGAGGGTGAAATCTGCTGGCCAGAATTGCAGCCAGACCCCTGCAGAGGGAGCTGGCGCAGAGGACTTAACACACTCTCTTCCCTGCTACCTCGGACTGCTGGAAAGATTTGGACTGTGAACAGATGAGCCTTTTCTGTTCTTATTTCCTCAGTTTGAAATGTTGATTCTTTGCTTGCAGATAATCTTTCGATCCTTTTTTGTCTGGCCCACAAACTTGTAAATCATGTCATTCATGTCCTCATGGTTGCCAACTGTATTAATCTTTAAAAATAAAGCAAGCCACTATATTTTCTTATGGCAGACATCCTGGAGCCCTCTGTTTTGGATGTTACAGGCATCATGCTACACAAGGGCCAACAGAAAATTCCTCAGCATAAAGTGATGGAAACAAATTTTTATATAAGATATCCAGTTTTTAAAAAGGGAGAAAAAAAGAAAATAAAGAAGAAAAGAAGAGTTTTGCAAATTAGGAGGCATTTTTGGGGAACAGATCTTCAAATAAATGGCCTTGATTCAACCAAAACTGCAGTGACTCATAATCACATCAGTATAACATTTCTGCCTCCCACTGGGAGGTTTTGGCTTTTCCAACTGATTAATAAGAGTATCTGACAGTCGTCTTTATTTCTGACATACTGGAAATGTACTCAAAGATTTCCAAAAACATTTTTAATACAGGCATAGTATTATCAAAGAGCTCATGGGACCCAGATACTATTTGCTGAATTATTTCTTTTCCCTGCTGTTTAAAAAAGAGCAACAAAGTATTTGAAATTAATTTCAGTCACTTGAAAGTATTTGATGGGCATACTGCTGTTGAGACTCAACTAATTATTGATAATTTATTTTTCAATGATTGTTTATTTTCAGTTCTGAAACAGGTAGGAAAAAATGTAAGCATGATAACACATTCCTCTGTGTCTATTTATGCATGTATGTACAGATGTGTAATTCTGGATTGAACTGGTTGCCACCTTTGTTGTTGGGTTGCCCTACTCTTCCCATTGAATACAATTTCACAGTACATTTTGCTTTGAAAAGCTCTTATACATCCCTTGCTTGTAACATTCTTTAAAGCTGTGCCAGACACAAACATACTTATTATTCTTTTAGCATTATGGAAATTCTAAAGTATCAATAATTACCGCTTGCTTTATGCTAGTTTTAATGCTAAGGAAAACTGTGGCTGATTGAATAAATGGTAATGGCATGTGAGCATTCCAGAAGCCGAAGTCCAAACTGCTTTAGCAGTAGGAGGACCATGCTGAAAGCATCTAAGAGCATAGAGCCACAGAAGTGATTGAGGAAAGGGAAAGAGAGCTGGCCAGCCCACTTCTCTTACTACCTTCAACACCTGAGTCTGCCTCTTCTTGGGGAGGACACTTAGGACACAAACTGTCCTAATTTCTGGTTTGTGAACAGAAGCCATAACAGGCTTCCTGATGATTGTCCTTTCAAATTCAGCAAGTCATGGCTGTGGTGCACCCTCTTTGACCTGTGGAAGGACAGTTTTTAGTTGCAGGGCAGTTTTCTGCTCAGCACCAGTGCTGCTGTTTGGCTGTGCACTGAAGGGCTGACTACTCATTCTTCTTCAGCTGGAATGGTATTTAGTGGGGTAAGGTAGCATGGCTGCATAAACCAGGGTTTATTTTTCCTTTTATTTCTGTAAACGCATTCTTCCGCATTTCGTTTTGCTGTTTTAAAATTGTGTTGTTTGCATTGTGAACTCATGCATGCAAACTCAGGATATGCAAGTTTTCAGGAGCTGCCAGAACCTTATATATGTTTATATATTAGATTGGTCTTTAAATGTATAAATATGCACTAAGGTTTCTGGAGGAATTATGCTCTGTTCAGAGCACAGGGGAATGTAAATAGCTGTTACACATCTTTACATGTTGTGGTAATTTCACTTGCWTAAATATGTAGTAGTGGACTCATAATTAACAAGATAAACTTACYGGAGTGCGCAAGTTGTTCCTGCACAAGTAACTAATTGCAGACTAAGCTTACTAAATGTGCATTTAATTTAACTGTTATATGGTATGTGAGTAATTGAGAGTTGCAGGAGAGAGGAATATCCCTGTGAAAGTTTATTTCAGAAAACTGGGATTTGAAGGATAACTGCTTGGTTGAGTCAATCATGACCTCATCAGATCAAAAACATATTTGTGGGATGTTTTGATTCACTGAGTGCATAGCCATGTGCCACAAAAGTTGGAAAAATATTCCTAAACTTACTGCAAGTTTTGGTGTCTTGGTAGCTTGTATTTGGATTTTGGACTACAATTCATGTACCCAGAACAATTAGAAAATGTTACTCCTAGGACAGTTTTTACACAGCTGTAAAAGGTGCTTTTTCTGAGGCAGCATCTTGAGTCTGTSACACTGTGATAGGATGTTTGGTTAGAGAGGAATGAAAATTGAAGGTTATTGAATGTGGTATCCAATTAAAACAGGAGCATTATCTAGTCCACTTCTACTTTCAAGTTCTTTCCCGTCCATCAGTTGAGAACTTGGGCTGGCCCTTAGCCTTAGTACCCCTCTGCCCTCTGTAGATTATTACTACTGCTTTAGTTAAGCCATCTCATCTCTGTGTTTCAGCTCTTTACTTTTATTACAGAGCTAATAAAACACGTGCTGCTTCTCCCATTCTTTGACTTTTTCATCTATTCTATCTCCATTTAACAGGGGCCTGAGTTTTCTGCCCCTACTCTGTTTTATAAAGAGCCTTTCTTGGTGGTAATCGCATCTCAGGTGGGGCCCCTAACTATTGCTGTAATAAATTGATCTAACAATAAATAATCAAATTTTAAACCCACAATCCTCTAAATATCTACAGAATTTTACACTGTATCTGTGTACCCTACAGTGCAAAAAGAAAAAAGATCCTGCCTGCAATATTTCAACTAACTCATAAACATTTAATCACAATTTATGGCCATAACCATAAMCCTGATGTAGTCTGAGACCTTTCTGTTGTGAATTCATTCAGTTAAGTAGTATTTCATTGTAGATTTTACRGAAGTCTCATATGACTTAAAAATTAATGATTTAAAGGTGAAAATAGATGATCTTCACCATATTATATTCAGTTTATTTTTTATGGATTTTGTTTTTGGTTTTTTTTTACTGCCCTTGCATTTTCTGTTCCCAGTATGTCGATCTTTCCTGTGGCTGGGCATAAGCGCTGCAAATGCATTGTTGGGAGGCTCAATGTCTTGACTTTGTTGACAAATCCTTCAGCAATGGACCAGGATGTGGTTGGGTGTGGTGGCTGAGGCCTGAGCCTSTCCCTGGAGCGAGGTGAGGGTGGCAGGTGTCTCCCTGCTGGCCACCTGCAGAGCAGGGCACCGTGCCAGCCTCCAGGGCCATGGAAGGTGCAGGCTGGCAGGGGTGAAGCCACAGCAGCTGCCTCAGGCACCTCTCATGCTCAAGAACATGCTGGGGAATTTCCAGCACGCTTTCAATAGGTGAGGCAAGTCAGCAAGTTAAAAATATTTATGTTTTCGGTTAAGCTCTGCCTGGAATGATGTGGCAAGTAAAGAACCCTGCCCACTGGTGGGCTTCCTGCCAAGGACAAGCTGCACGAGTACAGCAGATAGATGAGCCTGGTCCTTCCACAGAGAAGGTAGACATGCCCTTACCCTAAGGCTCTTGTCATTCACRTGACTCCTGGTCAATCCCATGTGTCTGCTCAGCCAGGCTGGGGACTTTGTGTAGATCCAGGATTCTTTGCTGATCTGAAAGAATGACCTTATCAGGACTCTGGAACTACACTAAAGGCCTTCTCTCCTCCTTCTGTCAAAGGCAGCTTGGTTCCTGTTGAGCTCAAGCTCGGAAGTAGTACGCCTGTCCCTGCAGAAGTACTACAGTTGTGGCATGATGGGGGGGACAATTCTACTGAAGGAATTCTGTGCATGCCAATTTATTTTAAATTTGCTTCTCTAATATTAGCTTCTGAGTGCTTATTCATTTCATAGCACCATGATGAAGGCAGGTTGCATTTTTTTATCACAGCAAATCATACTTAATAGTGCAGGTTTCTGAGTTGTGTGTAGTGAAAATCAGCATGAGGACATCATCAAAGTTGGGGTATTTTAATTATCACTAGAAAATTGAAAGAGCAACAAATAATTCTGTTTTAAATTAATGATGTTTTTACTCCCCCAGGCTTAATTAGCCAATCAAATCTAACTGCCATTTCATTCGTGGTTTAATCCAAAACAATGACATGCAGATGCAATCTGTAGGGTAGATGAATTCTGGTTTCCACTGGCATCAGTGAAACTCCTACTAATTTGGTGGAGATACCATATGGTCCACGGCTTTGCTTTCCTTCTTAGATAGAATAATGTAATTTTGCAAGAACAATGGGGATTTTAAATGGATGGAAGACAGATCAGAGAACTGAAGGAGTGAAGAGTTTAATGAATTACAATATGAAACTGAAGAAAAATAATAAGCTGAGCATGCATCATAAATTAAGTTTCTTTTAAAAACCCTTTTCCTAAATTATAGAAAAGATATATAAAAAAATTTGTAATTCTATCCTGTCAAGGGCAACCAAACTAGTTTCAAATACAGGAATTTTGGCCTTGATTCTTGAGGCAACAGGGCTAAAATGATAACACACTCTGTCTTTTCCCATCAAGCTTTAAATGTCATTGGAAAATTTCAGCCAGATTTAGCAGAAGAGCAGAAATCTTCAATTCACAATAGAAAGTCTGCAGTGCAATGACTGTGTGACAGCTTGTCTTGCTAATTGTTTCCTGAAATCCTTTGGATTTATAAAGGTATTAAGTGTTAGTTTTTCCTCCAAGATTTCAATTAGTGTTCTTTTTTCAAGCAGAAATCAATTTTCCCTACTCCTTTTCTAAAGTCCATAGATAAACACAAGCCAAAGTAGCACGTACAGTTTGGTACAATTAGAAACTAGCTTGGAAAAGAAAATTAGTAATTTTTATGTATATTTTTTTCTTGCAAGTGGGGACCTGTATTCCTTTTTGCTTACAGTATTGTGATTATGTATATTTTGCAAGCTAAAGGAATATGCATGAAGAATATAGCAATTTTGTCAATTTGTTTTCATGAATCTTTGGTAGATAATCATCCTGCCCTCTGTTGACACTGAAGTATACTGCAAACTCAGAAATTCATACCAGGTAGCAACTTGAGTTTTTCTTTCTTAACTGTGCAAGTTCTTTCTTGCTACTTCCAGCTGCTGAGAGCCGTGTGCAGATGTTCTTTCATGCTAATCATTAAAGAGAAAATAATGTGCTTCATTTCTGTGGACCTAAGCATTAGTCAATTTGAGCAGCAAATCACTATTGTATGCCTAGATCCTAACTCAATTTTTAGTTCTCTTCATTCTCATCAGTAACACAGTAATACTTCTTGAAGAGTGTTGCTTTGGGTTTTTTTCTGAAAGTGCAGTACCTCAGTCTACAGCAATAAATTTTTATGTCATTATGAATGAAAACTATTAAACAAATGTTTTGATGTATTTTCTCTGATATTAAAAATTTGTTTTTTCTATTAAAAAAACTAATTTTTTTTTTTACTCAATAGACATTCCACACAACATGTGTGTCATAAATATATCCCAGTACATCTAAACAGACAGTTCCAGTCACTAATTTGCATAGTTGCAGTCAAAACATTTCCCAATTTGGTACAGATATTACTAACTAGTATCACTCTCTCTTATAAAAATATTTTGTTTCTATCAACTGACACGCTCCTTTTGCTGTACATTTGCATTCTGAAAGCCACTGTCTTATTTACTCCTAATTGTATGATATTTTTCTAAACCATTGTTTATAAACTTCACTTTATTAAAAGATTTAATGACTTCTAAATAGTAAAAGATAGTAATGCTTTGTTAATATCCTCTAAACTAGTTTATACTTGTAGATTTTTTATACCAGTGATGACCCACAGAATAACTAGGCTGATACAAAACAATATACAGTATAAGGAAGTACTTATGCTTTATTTTTACTTCTTATATGCGTTTCTGTAAAGCTCATATTATCCTTTGACTAGTGGAAGACAATCTGTTAATTGAAAACTAGGGTACTTTTCTCTTTCTCAAGGCCCAATTTAGACTAGATTTCAAAAACTAAATAAACAACAGTCTGCCTGCCCATTAMAAAGGAGTGTGTCAGGTTTCTATGTAATTAAGTCTTTTAAATAATCTCCACTTAACCGTTCACAAGGGGCCATGTAATCTTTAAGGATTTACATTGCCATCCCCTTTTGTCCCAGAATGATGGGGATACGTTTGGGTGTTGCAGAGTGAGAAGGGTTTGCTCACTGAAGTACAGCTGCAGGTAAATCATCAGCATGTACTGTATGGCACCAGCACTATGTGCAATAGGGAACATTYGAAAATGGTGAGGGAGAGGTTTTGTCTACTCTGACATTTTAGTTAATGCTAAATAACAGATGCACTGACTAGTTAAAGACAGGGTTTAAGCGGGATAAGCTGTCCCTCTGCAGTTTTTCTCTATTGCAGTGGTTACCTTAGTAAAGGCATTGCAAATGCTGGTGCATAGAGGATGTGTGTGGCCCCTGTGCATTATAGCTCTGCTCTGCTCTATTCCCCACATTCCGGGGATGGGCAGGACTCTCCTGCCATTGTGCTCATGCTGCCTGTGGTGACCACTTTGKTCAACTGGATGGGAAATGAACCTAGGGGTTTACAGGGAGAAAAATCTGTGCAGTGTGGCTTCCTGAACACACTGAAAAGAATCTAGAGCAGGGAAGATTAACAGACCTCATAGCGCACAAGCTGAAACCCAAAGGGTTGGAAGGGGCAAGACATTTGATAAAGGGGAGCAGAGGTGTCACAGTGATCTCCTGGGCAGGAACCCTGGCACTGTCACTGCAGGATTGTAACTTGGGACTCAATAGATGAGGACACTGGGACAGAAGAAAAATCCRCTGCAACACTTCACTGCAGGTGAAATGAAGAGCAAGTGTACTTGGAATGCTGTGCCATGCAATGCTAACCACTGCTTGAGGAAAAGGAAATGTCATGTGTCTCGTCCCACATGGGCAACCAAGCAGCTCCTCTTTATTTTCAGTCTTCTAGTGCTGCACTTCTGCTTCAATGGATCAGTACCCTGCTTCACATCTTATCAGCCTTCACAAAACTAAAAATTGAGCATGCTGCTGCTGTGTGAATTGGAGGAAAACCTGTAAGGAAGTGTCAAGAGCCTGCAAAAAAAGTTTTTAAATCTACATTGCTGTTCCTTGCAARGAATAAGGTGTGAGTATAGATTACATAATGATCAAAGAGGAGAGAGAAAAAGTGTGATAGAGCAAWGACTGCTGTGAGCAATGTGTCAGAAGTTGTGTGGAAAAAGCCAGCACACAGAGGTGGGGTTAGAGGTTTGGTTACAGCAGCCATGCACAAAGATGTTAAAATGAAAGTTGTGCCCTTGAGATTAATCTGGTACTTCCTGCCTTTTAAATCTTTAATCAAACCTTTTAAAGTTTTTTTTGGGTTACCGTGTATGTGTGGTCACATACTAGCGCACATGCATATAGCATTCTCTCAATGTACCTGTACTGAATTATTACATATCATTAGCATTTTATGTGCAAAACCCAAAAAATATATTCACAGGATCAAAATTTCCAGAGAAAAACAGTGAATTTTTTGCATGAAATTTTTACTCTTGCAATGGTTTAAATATATTAGAAACACYGGCTCAAGGAGCTGAGCTGAAAATAGTTGGAGGCTGGGAAAACGGTGTTTGTTCTATTCTTACCYTTCTCTATGTGCACACGAGTTACTGCATCAGGCTGGGTGCAGAGCTAAGCAAACCTGTACTCTGACCCAGGACCTCTGTTCCTGCATCACTATAACTTAATCATGTAAATTAAATAATGACAAGTTCATTGAAATAGATTTTAAGCTTAAATGTAAGAACTATTGATATCTTAAAAAAAAKAAATTGTGCTGTCAAAGTGGAACATGCATTTCTTTTTCTGTAAACAAACTAGAAAARTATGTTTTAATTTAATTGCAGTTTTGAAAAGTATGCACCTAAAATGAGRAATATTTGAGAGAAGATTTGAATATTCATGAAGGTGACTGAAAAGATCAGTTTTTGGAGATAGTGATGCGGGGCTTAGGCTGCCATATTTCTCTTGGTGSTTCTGCTTTGTCATGGGGGAATACTGGGCTTGGTCATGCAGATGGTCACTGAAGAGATTATTTAGATTATTTTTGGCTTTTGGGGTCAGTACTTCAAATCCAGACTCAAATCTTTGCAGGCGTGGAATTTCTTTGAATGTCTGAAACATTACTAAGTTAAAAATAGCTTACAGAAATGTTTGGTGGGTTTTTTTCCTTAAATATTCATCGAAAAAATGCTTCTGAATTTAGTCTTTACGTGCCATATTACAAAAACACATTTTTGGAATCTACAAAATCCCTTGCTTCCAAGGGTGGTGTTACAGTGAAAAGGAGTTAAAAACCAGTTTAATTTATCATAATACATAGCATATTTTATGATGATTTAATTGTTAAAAAATTCACCTTATAGATTTCAATAAAGCAACCTACTGGTAAACTTATTGCAGTTCCTTTTCTTTGCCTGTGACTCAGATTCTCAGCAGAGTGAGCCATAAATGATTTCATGTTAGAAACTGGTTAATATAGGGTAGATTTATTTTTCCTTTGACTTGTTTATGAAGCTGAAAAATGATGAGGCACATCACTGGTGTGTGGCAAGCTAATTTCTACAGTTATTAAACAGGCCATGTTATGGTTAAGCTGAATAACCCATTTTCATTTGTGAACATGGAATGCAATAAGTGATCCAAGATACACATATCAAAATCAGGAAAATCCCATCTTCAGCAAGACAGAGGAAACACATAAGTGTAAAAGGTGCTACCTTTTGGGCAGACTGATCCCCAGGAGTGACCCATACCAGGCCTGGATCAGTCTCTCTTCCTTAATTTGCAGTTTTACATCGAGAGCCACATTTCTTGGCCATACTCCACCTAAACTGAAGTGATGTCAAGGACTGCCACAAATCAAACCAGAATTCAGGTCGACAATTTCCTTTCCAAGTAAACAATTTAACATTCATGATATTTTCCTAATGAAATAAGGATTATTGAATTTTCAGTTTTGTTTACCYTCCCATCCTGTGTAATGTATAAATTAGAAATTGAGAAGTAGAACRTAGAAGTTAGGTGTTTATTTTACTCTGCAATGTTGTATATCACTACTWTATTGGTATTATCAAAGTAGTTTAATTTAGAGGAAATAAAGGTGTTATTTGGCATATTTTTTCAGTGTTTTTTGGCAGACATTAGGATTGCTTCAATTGAAYTTCTGAATCAAACATATGTTGTACACCGGCACTGTAAACTGAAAATGATTAAAATAATGGTAATGCTTTGTATGTAGAATTATGGTAGTTACAGGTGAAGCTTAATACTCTATGCTAAGCCCTTAAAACTTGAGAAAAATTATCTAAAATTACTTGAATTAGTAGGGTAGTTCTGAATTAAAACTCTTATTGAACACCTAGGGAATCAGAAATAAATAGTATTGYTGGTTCCTTTTTAATCATTCTTCTGAGTGTTCTTTCCTGAGAAGCCAAGAATCTCTCCAAGAAATTCTTAAAATACCATTCCTACAAAGTGGAAATGCAAAGTGATTTTCTATTGTTTTTACTGGAATGTGAATTGACCTGATGACTAGTAGTGGAGTATGTGATTGATATTATAGYGTAGATCTAGAATCAAGTTATAAATTAGATATTACCAGGATGTCACTCCCTTGCATTTTTTGTTGTATTGTTTTAATCTGCACTTGTAAATTATTTTGATCCCATTTTCTCTATAATAGTGAAACTAAAATTACAGTAGATAAAAATAACATGAAGTCAAAATGTTTTCAATTAGGGTTTATAGTCCATGTCTGAAAATGCTTGGCGTATTGGCTTTGAAAGAGATTTTTTTAGTTTGTTTTGGTTGGAGTTTCTTTTCAGTATAAATATTGACTTTATTGTAATCTTCATAAACATAGACACAAAGCATTAAATAAAAAACTAAGTGACTGGTCAGGAGTTAGATTTTGTTGTAGTTCATTTTTATTTTGTTTTGGTTTGTTTTTGGTTTTTTTTTTGTCTTAAAAAGCTGGATGATGCTTTGAGCATGCCATAAAGCCCACAGCTATTTCTTCAGTTAGTTTGTGATCAGGTAAGGGAACACAAATGAGTTTCTAGGCAGTATTTCAGTTAATATTTCATTTCAGTGGTAATGGATRGCGTTCTTCAGAGAAGTGATCTTTTAAAAGCCAGTGCACAGTAACCTGCAGACCTAGACTGTAAATTGGCCTGACAAAAATCACAGAAGTTTGAAAACTATTAACAATGCAATCTTTCAGATTGCTTGGTAGTTCATCATTGCCAAACACTTATCAAGTTCTGAAGCTTTATATATTTATTTTCTGCAAAAGCAGAAAAATGGGGAAAAAGGGATAGAAAGGGGAAGAAAAAACCCAAGTTGAAATTCCTGTACAGTAGAATCAGTTCAAACTTAAGACTCTAAGAAAACTGTTTACCCTTGCCCCAATACAGGACTTCATGGAAAAAAAATAATTGCACCTCTTTTATGATGTAAATTTGCTATTTTTAGATTAATAGCGTTTATGTAAATTCTATGTGCCTTTCCTTCCTCAAGTTGACTGGAACATTAAAAATCACATGAATCTTCATTCAGGGTGTTTCCAGAACTTGTGTAGGGCTATTAATTAGCTTCTCTGCATTGCATACGTTATCAGCATTTTTGACAACCTGGGTTCAAGTAATCTTTGACCCAAAGGCAAGGTGTAACTGCAACATTTGAACTTGAAGGTCCCTTGTGAATGCAGCCATGTGCTCTGTTGTAACCCTGCAGTCATTCTGCAGTATCGGCATCCCTGTGGCAGGAGGATGTCCTGTAGATGCAACCCCTTTTCCATTTACTGTTTTGTTTCATCCCATTGCCGGTAGGACATCTTTTGTTTTTGTTTTCATTTGGTTGTTTTTTGTTTTGTTTTGTTTTTCGTTTTGGTTGGTTTTTTGTTTGTTTTGGTTTTTGTTTTCTTTTGTTTTGYAAATTATTTCACTTACGTCCTAAGCAGTCTATGGCTTCTTTCCTCTCTTAGCTCCCTTTTTCTCATTTGTTTTCATWCTCTTCTTGGATACCTCTCCAAATAACTTGTGTTAATTTCATGCAATTCCAGGCTTGCAGTTCTAGCCAAGTCCCACTAACTTAGACTTTTTCCTTTTGTTTTGTCCCACTTATTCATGACATCCCTCCTCCAGTAGCAAAAATGTATTCTCACTTTGTTCAACAGCTTTGTTTGCCAACTTATTTTGCTTCCAGATGGACATCTCTATGCTGTCTCTGTATGCTTTTCGTATTTAGGAGATGGTGTACTCACCTGCAAAACTGTGGAACCTACAAAAAATAAACACCAGTGATGGAAATGAGTTGCTGCCTATTACAGCTGGTGAACAATACTGTCTATGACCTCTTTCCTGCCAATTTACTTTAGAATTTCTTACCTTATCATTAAAGCTCTCAGAGGTGGATCTAGGTTTTTTTGGKTTTTTTATTGTTGTGGGATTTTGTTGTGTTCTAGCCTTACTTGAAGTATTTCTCAGTGCTAAAGATCTGTGATTATCAATGGTAGTACCAAAATATGTACACCCTGATATGTACCTTCCAGTCCAGATCCACATAAGTGTAACTATTTTGCACCACAATTCGCATATTCCTGAAAATTATTCAAAAGTTGATACATTCTTAGCTGTTTTTTAAAGAGTTGCTGAAAACAAAGRTAATGCTATTTGATGTCATTATCTTTTTAATGGAGTGTCATAAAATACRAGGAAAACTATTGCACTGTATTTCACACCTTGATTAACTTGTATTGAATAGGTGAGTTCTGACCCCACTTTCTCTCTCCTTGAGAGGAAATATTAGAATAAAAGTCTCTAATTTTTTTCTTTGATCTCCACCCCTCCACCTTCTCTTAACAAATAACTGTGTTTTACCTAGAGCTGGATTTGGCAGGTCTACTGTTGTATTAAAGAATTGATCATTTTTTAAAATATAAAATACATTTATATTTTTCTCCTACTACCCAATTTCTTGTAGATTAGAATAAAACTCTGGCTAGAAATTTTGTGGAAATATTTTCTGTATTTTGTGAAAAGCTCTTGGAAGTAATCAAAATATTCAACGAGGCTGGAACTTTACCCGGTTGTTAATTGGCAGGTAAAACTTTTATGGGTTTCTGGTACCCTGGCGATACATGACTATTAAAAATTGCAGGTGGTTCAGGGGAAAGGGGGAGGTGAGTTCCTGTGCTAGTAATATATCATAAAACTATATATTTCATGTGCCTGTTGTGAAAGTGGAGACTTTAATACTTTTTCACAATATAAGCTGATTAAAGAATCTTTATGGATTTCATTAACTAAAGTTTTTCTCTGTGAATGATGAAAAATGTAATGCTTATGGATAAGAACAGCGAAAATAATTAGCCTCCATGGTACCTCCTTTGGTTTAACAAAAGCAATGTGGTATCAAATGTGCTTATTTGCTCTGAGCTTAAGTTTGCCCTTTTACACAAAACACTGTCAATGATTTGGCCATTTTCCTTAATACTGGCCTGATCAAGCATAGGAAGTGAAAGGGCAGGATTGTTGCATGCTCCAGCTACAATAAAATACTACAATGTGTTTCACAGAGTCACAAAATCATGAAATTGTTGAGTTTGGAAAGAACCTCTGGAGATCATATACACTCACCTCCCTGCTCAGAGCAGGGCTGGCTACCACAGGTTGGTCTGGGCCAAGTCCAATAACGTTTTGAACATGTCCAGATATGGGGACTTAATAACCTCTATGGGGCACCACGTTCCACTGTTTGGCCGCCCTTGCAGGAAAAAAAGTGTATTCTTGTCTTTAACTGGAACTTCCTGCACTTAATGTCCTTCCACTGCTACTACTGAGAAGAGTCCATCTCTATCTTTACAAGACCATCCCTGCTCAGACTTCTGCAGACATTCATGTTTCCCCTGAGCCATCTCACCCCCAGGCTGAACAGTCCCAGACCTCTGTCTCTCACAGGAGAGGCTCCAGGCCCTTCGTAGACTGCTGCTGGATTTGCTCCAGTGTGTCCCTGTCTCTCCCATACCGAGGAACATTCTTTATCCCCAGAAGAGGACACAGCCTTGCAGATGTGTCTCACCAACGTGGAGCAGAGTGARAGGATCACCTCCCTCAACCTTGTCCACCTCCTTCAGGGCTCCTGGATGTATCCTGTCWGGTCTTATGGGAATGTTTGGCCTTTCCCTATCAAGATCCTCTTCTAGGATTGGTTGATCTTTGCTCCAGACTTTCCCAATGGTCTTAGTTGTTCTCYTCTCCTGAACTCCATGATTTTGTGGTCACTGCAGCCAGGGTTTCTCATGATCGTCACCATCCTGACCTTGTCTGTAAATACAAGTCCAGCAGAGCCCCAGCCTTTGTCCATTCCTCAATTGCCTGTGTTAAGAAGTGACCACCAGTGCCCTCCAGAAACTTCCTGGATTGCATGTGCTCTCCTCTGCTGTCCTTCCAGCAGATTACAGGTGGTTGAAGTTCTCCCCGTCAAGGGTCAAGACATGGCAATTTGAGGTTTATTCAAAGCTGAAAGTTGCCTAAAGRTGACCTTATCTACTTCTTGAGCTGATGATTTTAGAAATTGTTTTGTTCTGCTTTAAATGAACAGAGTCTTAATGCCTCATTCAGCTTTGTAGTTCAGATTTTATATCGCTGGCAGTGTTAATGAAGGATAAGAATAGTGAGTAGCATTTGCAATGATCTTACTGGACCTCTTTTATATAAAATACTGTTTCTTAATATTGTTTAATAACAATTAAGGTTTCCTCTTAAGAGATGGTGTCTGTTGCACGGTGTTAAATTAATGTTACATTCAGTCAGATAYATAGATTCTAATTAAGATAGAACAAAGATAGGCATCCTGTTTTTTGCACTCATAATTTCATCTTATCTAGTATATGGCTGGTAGATTTCTCCTCATGTAAGACAAATATCCTTAGAGATATTTCCTCTACTGTGTAGCATAGGTWTTCAGTGGGAACTATATCCACATATTTTTCTTGAGAGTATTGGCTTTGTTATTTTCTAATATTAATTTTGTTCCTGGTGTCAAGATGAAGACATATTTGTTTGGAATAGTTCACAAAGATCACAGTGGTCTTGCCAATATTAGCCCAACTTCAGGGGACAGGTAGATGTTTACTGGCAAAGGCTGCAGAGGTTTATGCTTGGATTTTTAGAATATTTTTGTTCTGTTGTGTTGGTCCTGGGGCTGCACAGCCCCTTTTGCAGAACACAGGATGTTTCCACTTGTGAAGAAGTGCACCAGGAAGCAAGACAGCCCTGAGCTTTAAAACTCCTCTATCAGGCCTGTACTGAGCCCCGCTCATCTAAATTTGTCAATTTCTGAAACTTAGGGCAGGATCTCCCCAAAAGAGAGGATCCCCAAGGATCTCTTTCTCACTGAGGTGCTTGGGCCTTCTTGAAATCCCTTCAGGACTCTTTGAGTCTGGGAGTACCCCAGGTTGCCTGGCAGAAAGAAATTCAGTTGAGAGAAGAGTCAGTGTTTGGCTTTGTCTCCTCCGATAGGGAAGGTGTCTTCGAAGTCAGAAAAAGTRTTTCACACGTGTCTAGATAAGCGCGCATATCCATCAGAAAAGCCTTTTTTATAAAAAATGATGGGATTTGTAGCTTTATTTCCTTCTTCTCTCCTTAATTACATTGAAATAAATACCCACAATCCTAACATGAAAACTTGAAATCCTGCTTGTTGTTTTCACACGTCACTCTGCCCATCATAACTTCTCTGAATTAATTCACTTTTCTGATCCCAATATAAAGGGTATCACAGGACAGTTGCTGGGAAAACTCTTCATGTCACTGAACCAACTCTTAAATTTAGTTTGCTCCTTTTTGTCTTTACTGAAATTCTGATGATGAATATTGGGAACAGTAACCTGGAATGTGAAGAATGGCAATTCCAGAATGAAATAATAATATTTTGATGGAAATATCAAGATATTTTGGTTAGAGAAAGATCTKGACCTTTCTCTCCTTTTCAAAATTTTTATTATTTTAAATGCAGTAAGGACTTAAATTGTATGTCTCCAAATATCCTTTGAAAACAAMAAAAAAGAAAGGATCATTTATATTTAAAAACAGCTTTACTTATAAAATATAGCTTTTCTCTCATTCAAATTCAAATGCAATATTAATATTCTGCTTTCATAATTTTAATGTTACTTAGTAATTTAAAATTCAATGGCTACAAACCAAAAAGAAAGAAATCTATTGAAACATGTCTGTGAGCTGTCACTGTATTGAGAAGAGAGTTCTCATGCATTAGCACAAAGAATCTATACAAAATATAGCTACTTTGGGTTTTTTTGCTCTGTGATCTTCAGAAAAGCATGTGCAAGGAGTAGTTAAAAAATTAAGGAAACCAACATCTCAATGGAGAATAATATGCTTTTGAAACACCATCAAGATACAAAAATTATCTTGAAACAAAAAGTCGCAAGGATTGACCCTACAGGTATGTGTTTCTTCATGCAAATAGAAATTTGAGTGTAATGCTTTTCCTTCAGAAAGAAATTATATGCTTTTCATGGCATAAATATAAGAATAACTCCCAATATTAGATGAATGGGTTCCAGAAATTTCAAAGAGTGCCACCAACAAAGAACTGGCTTTCATAGACAGAAAGAATAAAATGGCTATCCAAAAACTAGATGCTCCTCAGCTATATTAAATATTAGAAAATAGAGCACTTTCACATTTATTCCATAGGGCCTCATTCCAGGAAACACTTCCATGAAAAGAACTCAAAGGCATTGATAATAGTGCATAAAGGTGCTTATGAGTGTTTCCAAGAATTGTATTTGCTGTCTCTGTATTTGAAAAGCTACAAGAGTTTAATTTATTCCATTTGGAATTATTGTAAAAGCCATGCACCTAAAGCTTGCCTGGCTTAATTAAATAATTACCAATGCAATTTTAATTTTAGAAAAGAACTTTAAAAAAAGCCTTAAATTTATTAATTATTTAATTGATTTAAGTAATTATCAGACAAGTAATAAGTGAAAATGTATTATCTTTTTTATTTGAGTTCAACCAGATTTAAGTTAAAAGACTTGGGATTTTTTTCCTTCCTATAATTAGATATAAAATCAGGGTCTAGTAAAATAAACATGTATTCCATGTACACTTGCTTTCCCTTAATATATGCTGAAATTATAAGGTGTGTAAAAGAAATGTTGAGAATTTCAAATACGGCTGATGTTGCAACAGGAATGATAGTTCTAGGATCCTTATAAATGCTATTATTTGAGCAGTAAAATTTCCTCCTTGAATGATAAATGGCTGCAGAGACTATGAAGAAGGAACACATTTGTATCTTGTTCTTTCAGTAATAGCTTTCAGCTTGTTGTCCTTCAGGTTGYTTTCAGTCGCAGCATTGTAATTTCRATAGKATGGAAAATCAGTTCTTCATTACAAAAAAGCKCTTAGGCAAGTGCAATGACACCTGTACATTACCAGCAATGAACACYAAGCAAATTTGTAATGAAAGAGAACTTCTTGTGCTGCCACACATCAACAATCCTGGCTTGTTTCCCTGATTTGTTTTGCTGTTTAAATTCTCAGCATCAAGTCCTGAATGCTTTTGTTTCTTCATACCCATACATACAGAAATTACTCTTGTTGTTCCACATCTCATTGCTATGAATTTAAATGGGCTATGAACTAAATTCTTGGCTCCTTTATCAGGTGATTTCACCCTGTTCATAATGAGCTGTGCTATTTYTACATGATGGACTGCAATACTGGGGGACCAGGGGAAAAACAATGGCAGTCTGAGAGAGGGCCTTCTGTCTCCTCTGTTTTATCCTCTGATGCATGAGGTGTGTGCACAGCAGGCTGTGTGTCTCAATTTTCACATTTGCTTATCCATCCAAGGAGTAGGAATTTTGCTGTCCATGCTGCTCACTATTCYCCTCTCTGCTTAAGTGCTGGAATGAAAAACTAGAATAGGTAAGACACAGCTGGCATGCAGCTCATCACYGGGGTAGACTCAGTCTAAGAGAATTGGACATATATTCTTTATATGTAATGTCTTTAACAGTAGTCRGTTTTGTTTTTAATATGATTAGAAAGCAGAATTTTGTCTTCTGAGYCAGAAGAATGAGTGAAAAACTGGCATTAAGATTCACAGAGCACAATTCAACTTGCATCACTTTAACCATCTAAAAATCAGGTGTCTGCTCCAGGATAGTCTGCTATGTTTTCCTTCACTACTCAGTTGAAACTGGTGGTCTGAATCACACTCTGAGTGTGCCTACCTCATCTGTCTTTCTGCTATCTTGTAGAGGCACTCAGTGAGATTTATGGTCACCCTTCAAAATGGTGCATATGTAATTCTCTGGTAATATCACTGTAACTGTCATATTGCTTTGCTTTCGTCCTTTTAATTATCTGACAGTGCAAGGCTCTTTGTTACCAGCAGAGCACATACTCATATAYGGACTCCTAGAGATCAGTGGTGTAATTCTATGCAATTCGTTAATAACCACCAGTAGCTCTATGAAGGAAGCAAAAAATTACACAGACTTACTGTAGCAGTCTAGTCCAAATGAGATTTTTCAAGCAGATTGGGCAGCAGTCTGCTGTGGAAAGGTAAAGGATCTCCGAGCACTTTAAACAGAAGAATGCTTTGCAAGAACATGGCTGTGATGGGGGTCTCCTGAGTCTTAGGAGTYTCAAGTTTTCATAATAAACTCATGTCTGGCATTCCTATTTATATCTTTAGAAAACCACCCTTCAATTTCTGCCTGTATTTTGGCACCTCTAGGCAGTTATGTATAATATTATATGTTAGAACAAATGCTGGATAAAGCCATTGACATTCTGACAATCTTGTAAGAGGAGAGCTCCTAGGAAATTTAATATCCTCACCCCAGAACAGGAAAAGTAATCTTCCAGGTTTCAGGAGATGGATGGCTGTATACTCTATTTTATTTTTCTACATTGAGCTCAACAGTCCTAACTATCATTAATCATTTCAGAATMTCTGCATTGCTATTTTTAGAAGCATAAAGAATTTCAATATTATAACATGATATGTGCTAGAAAGAGGTCAAATTAATGGTCAGCAGTGGAGATTTGCTGCTAAAAGTACATTAGAATAAATTTGAAAGTAACTTTATAGTGCAGAACTACTGGGTGAGTGTAAAGAAATTTACTAAATTACACATTTCAGCTGCTGAAACATGTTAAAATAATATTCCTATTTAGTTTTTTCAATCTGGTAACCTCAGAACACTGCAGTTTATTCAAAACAGRTATCCTGGATTTAACTTCTAAAAAATATTTTATAATTTTTAATGCATGTTTAAAACCCAAGTGCTAAAAGTTATATATAGGCATTTTATGGCTTTCTCCCTTCTTGTCACCTATTATGAGACTGCACAAAGTATGTCAGATCACTGAATGGAGGCAGCTCTGATTAGGGAGCAAGTTCTACTTTGTGGGAACTGGTCTTTACCAYGTACGAGAGGATTTCAGCTGATGTCCCTCATTTGCATTGACATGTCCAGTTGTTAAGAAATTAACATCAGCCAAAGATAAATTTAGAGCTCTAGCTTTCATGAATTTACCTAAGAGTATCATGTATGTTAAACACATTATATGTAATRTGGTGAGACTAAGCATGTTCTTATGGTGTCTTAAGGCCAAGGGTAGTTCATTAAAAACTAGAGTTTAACTTTGAGTATAAAGACATCTTTGCAATGCAGAAGTTAACTGCAGAAAACATGTTTTTAACCAGGCCATTACAAGTTTACCAACTCCAAGTACTTTTTGTGCAGTTTATTAATCAGCAAATAAAAAAATAAAATAAAATCACAGGGTAAAAACCAAAACAAAGAACCATAAATTTCTGCCTTGCTAACAGATATCTTTTGGGCTTGGATTAGGTCAGCTACCCAGCTTTCTCCTCTTCTTTTCATCTAACTTTTTGTTCAGTACCAATCCTGCTGCTTCTATCAAATTGCCATAAGAGGCAGTAGAGTCTTCTAGACTTGCAATGCCTTATGTCTGTGTGAATTGAATACACAATAAGATTTAGGATGTGCATGTTGTTACTATTTTTATCAACTTAAAAATATGGATGGTAGCTAAGCATACAGATGCACTTATTTTCTTCATTAAGTAAATCAAAATCATTTTCTCCTTGAACACAGTCCTTGGAGCGTCTGTGCCTTTTTGATGATRTAATGAAGAACAGAACAATATTGGGAAGGTGGCAGATACACTTGAACAGGGATATAGAGAAAGTTTTAATTTATCTTGAGYTGGGAGATAATTTTCTTGAGTAGCTTATATTCATAATGACTATGTAAAATGAAAGTATATCAATACACACTTGGGCTGTGATGTTGTTAGATGCCATAAGTGAAAATGGCTTGGGATTGTGTTTGAGTTCAGAGGCTGACCTAGGAATTGTTTCTCTGAAAGATGATATTTTGCTCTTTTGGGTCCTCACTAAAGCAGTGTTTGATCACATCAGGGCTGCAGTTCTGGACATGCTTTTAGTTCTGCTGAAAACCAGAAACAAGGCGATAAATGTTTGGGACAATTAAGTGACCTCAGGAGTTGAAATCCTGACATAATAAAGTCAATARCAGAACTTCCATTAACTATAATGGGGCCAGGGATCTGAATCATCATCTTGGGACTTTGATCAAGGGTCATGACATTTAACTCCATTTTCATTGTCGGTAAAGCTACCAAGAAAAAAGGTGATTCCTCATTTCTAATTGTTCAGAGCACTGTGCATAGCTTGGAAAAGTAACATATGTAGATTTTTAAAGGATCTATCGAATTCTTTATATATGTCATGTTTTGAGATCTGCTGAAATGTCKCACAAGGGAAGAGAGGTAAAGCTGTTCATTGTTTCCATATTGTTAGCAGCTATAGCTTTTATCATATGTATACATTAACATTCAGAAATAGTATTCTAGACGTAAGTGGATGTGTTATATTTTTTTCCTTTCCCCCCTGCTGTAATATGATCTGTTTAGGCTTTCAAGCTCAGATATTTTAAGTAGAAAAACAAAAGTGCATCACCAAACCACACTGAAATGGCAAATTGTAGCCTGCTAAAATGTTTAAGATGCTGGGAATTTTAGTCCTAAAAACAACAAAAAAGCTCTTGCTATTGCCTTTGTTTACCACCCATGTCTTTATTTTAACTGTATGTTTTATAAATCTACAGATTATTGCCTTTTTTGAAAAGTTTGCATGTTATTCAAGATGACTTGTAAACTTGACTCAATCTTCCCTAGCAAGGGAAACAGGAAATACCAGAGAACACTAGACTCAGTAAACCTATAAAATTTGAGAATGCAGCCCATTATTTCTAGAGACTTTTCACATAACACTTTGGGAAGCAATGACTAATTAGTTTTTGGCTTTAACAATAACAGTTTGAGGGGATTTTTGGTTTTGTTTTTATAGCTTTCATATTAGGTAGRGGAGGGAAAGTGACTCTGAATGATGAAATATTGGCAGTGTATACACTTGCTTCTCAGTAGGAGCTGAGCTCTTTGATCCCTAGTACAATTACATTCATTGCCCAGCTTTTATTGCCATGCTGGAGAGTTAACAAGCAGCCGCTACGCTCATGACAGCATCCTAATAGATTTTTGTTCAATAGGTAATTGAATATTTAAAATTAATGTCTTAGATTCTCTGGATTCTTGGTAGTAATTAAATGTTCACAGCATTTTTTTCTTGACTGCTTCACAGCAGTAAATAGAGTACTTATATTGATCGGATCCATCCAACACTTCAACAATTCCTCTGCGTGTTAACTGCAGCTAGAGAAACACTTTAGTCATTGTTCCTTTTTTCCTGTCTGAATGCTTTGTTGAGTGTTATTCTTAGCATTGATAAAAAGGCAAAGCACAACTGATATAAAGCTCCCCGGCTTCCTGAAGAATATTTAAATTTGTACTCATTTTGGGTTCTTCCTGTAAGAATGGACATCTTATCAAGTACTAGTGAAATTTAAAAGTTACAAATATGATGGAGGCATATGTAAATGCAATTGATAATTTTCTTTTTTGTTATTCACTTCTGTTATTCATTTATTCCTTAATRATCCTTCAAGATTGTAGCTGATAATTCAACTAATTATAGGAAATATTTTATGGGTAGCTTTCTGAAATGGAGTGGAGGAATTAACTATTATCCAATGAATAGAACAAATGGCTGGAAATCAGAAAGACCTGATTTCATTTGCATTTTCTCCTATTTTGCTAAGTGGTCTTGGGAAAATGGAAAAACTACAGCAGTTTAACTACAGTCAACATGCAATTTTGTTCTTTTTAAATAAAGCTTTACACTGCAGAATATCTTAAAAAGTTTTCATGATTTCCCTTTCTATTATAAACTCATAATGGGATAATGTAAAAACATGGGCATGAGCTAAAATATAAATAATTGGTCATGAACATGAAGGGTTTTATCTGCCAAATAAATTATGCAATGTCATGAAGAATAKAGTGCTGGAATTTATGCTACTAGATACAACTTGTATCATAAGTAGAAATGCAAAGAACTACCTTTGTGACAGAAGATTTTTATACCATCTCAAACGAAAAACACTTTCTTGTTTCCAWGTTCAGCAGGCCTTACTGGAATAGACTTCTCTGCAGATGGTTTTCATTTTCACAGTAGTCTAATAGATTGTGCTTTTCTGTGTTCTCCAAATCATCCCAGCATGATTMTCATACCTTTTGGGGAAGAAAAGTAAAAATAATATGCATATGGCTGTATTAAAGAGATGCACTTTCTATTATCAAGCTAAAGCAAGACTGAATAATATTCCATATGTTCTATTTGATCAAGATTTGTTTGATCAGTTGACAAGAAGAGATTCAAGGAAGGCAATTAGCATCAATACAAACTCCTTTCTCCCAGATTAAAGAAAGTGATTACATAATGTCAGGTTTCTTTGTGTTTTGATTATATGGAAAATGATTGCTTGATTATGACAATGGAATTATAAAAGAAGGTCTTGAAAAAAGGCCTCTCAGAACATTTTCTTTACCTATCCTAACAAATCTTTATTTTGGCAAGTGAGGAGGATCACTCCGTGGTACTGAATAAAGACTCAGAATCTGCAAGAAGATGCACTTAAACCTGGGTAGGTTCAGAAGCAGTTTCTGATCAGTATATAAATCAGTTGACTTCACTGCTCTATTAGATAGTGTTTAGAGCAAACCTTACCAGCTGTGAATGCCCTGAATTGGTGGTGCCTAACCTTGGTCACCTGCAGAACTGCAGGACACAGGTAATGGGCTATTCACAGTTTCCTCTTCCTGTTGGATTTAATTTCAAGGTCTTGATTTTCTACAAACAGGTTTAATTAATTTCTTAGGATGTTGTGCATATAGTATGACTAAATGGAATGACTGAGGTGGTAAAATTCCTTGACAGTAGCACTGTGGCAGGCCTTAGAAAAATTAATGTGTTCAAATTCAGGGATTGATATCTGCCTTACATTTATTTCATTCCTGTACTTTACCCATTTTAAGATAAACACTTAGAGTGCAGCCCAAGTAATCTTTGTCCTGATGACTAATCCAGTAATGCTGTTACAAATTACAAGTAGTGTTGAAATACTTTGTCACATGTCATAGGAACATAAGAATAASAGTTTTTGGTGATGAAACATTTTCWGATTTAGGATACTGTCAAAATGAGGTTCTCTGAGTAACAGCAGAGGTAACTGAATAAGTAATAAAACTGAGTCATGCCTGTTTAGATGTATACTGAGAAAGAAAAGTGATTTTAAAAAGCTTTAGTTATWTAAAGATTCCTCTGTCTGGTTTTATGTTTGTAATTTGCCTGTAGAATTACAGGAGCAAGAGTACAGGATATTTGAAGTTTCTGAACTCCTTTATGTTTGTAAAAGGATGTGATACCCCCTGTACTGAGAGTATGTCTATCTTGTAATTCAAAACCTAAATGGTTGAGTTTAGTTTCTGGATGCTGTCTAAAAACCCTGTCCTGTTTGCTGCATAAAGTTATTGAAATGCAGTCTGTTCCTGTGAAACCTGCTCCATATCTAGAGCAGTTTACTTAGGAAACTACTGAGGTATTTATTTTTGTGGAATGTGAGAGGTAAAGCTGCCGAGATGGAAGTGAGTGGCTCCCTCATTCTGAAACCTTAGACCAGTTTGTGCTAATTCACTGATGGATGTACCTAAACACCATTAATAAGGCTAAAATAGACAGARGCAGCAATGACGCATGCTGGGCTGGGGATAATGGACTAGTAGAGGGGTTTACTGAGGATCTGTTCCACTGGGAACAGAGCCTTTATATCCTAATTAGAGCCCTGTAAGCCTCCATTTAGTACTGGAAATCCAGTATCAGGTTTACTGAGCTGATTTTAATTAAAACTGATGTTAGCCTCAACTTCATGTGGGTTTCTGACCAAAATAAACTCGTGTCAGTAATGTGTGTGTGCATATCTATGTGTGCGCATTCATACGTGTCTGTTGGAGAGTACTTGTGCTGGGGCTTGTATTCTGTTGTGTGGGAATCTTCTGTAATTAAGAACAGATCGTCCCTGTTTTTAAACTAGCAATTGTCTGACTTTGAAGGAAATAATGACAAGTTATTTTTACTTCTATGTTAGCACCTKTCATGTTGAATCTAGTACCAGGTGAGGGCTCTGTGACACACTGGGAGATGTGGGAGGGACGTTTGTGCTTCCCTGGTCTATAAATAACAATTTTTGTGTAACCATTGCAGAACCAGGTGTCATGTTGTAGATGAATAGAGCACTGCTCCTACATATAGCGGACTGTAATATCTCAACAAAGGAAATAGGGTTAGGGTTTTTTTTAGCTTGATTTTAGAAACCTGGTGTATGAACCAGATTTTAAAAAAGACTGAACTATAAAATCTGAAGGAAGACAGCTGCTTTTTAATTTCTAGTTAGGTAGAATGGGAAATTCTTAATTAGAAAATGTATTTTATATATTTCAGTATTTAAAGTGTGTGTGAGAGATACCCACATGGAATTGAGGGGGAAAAATAAAGGGAGAGAAAAAGATAAGTAAAATAGTGGCATGTTAAAACAGAAGAATAAGTCTGCAATTAGATTGTCTAGATACCCTTATTTTTCATTCCCTTCTCTTTGTGCATAGCCATTTCACTTTCATTGTCATGACTCTTTTTTTCTCCCCTATGGAATGTGGCTTGTTTGGTAATACTTGATARCTGATATAGCTGTATAGGTGGTTCTGTAAAGATGTCTAATTCTTTCTTTTTTGGGCAAAGCTCTACCTTTATTCCCACCTTCCCTTCAATCCTGCACTGGATACAGGATTTTGTGTGTTTTCTAGCATTTTGTAGTGGCCTTTGACTATTTTATCTAAGTGTTTCACAGATTACTTTTGTCACATAATGGCCTTAAAAGATGAGACTGTGTTATTTGTGTATTTCACTTTATAGCTAGACAAATCAAACTCAGGGCACTGCTGGTGAGTTACTCTGACTAGTTCTGGTTGATCTAGGTAGTCTACCAAGAGCTGTATAGTCAGATGTTCTGCACTGTGCTTCCCAAACTGTCCTGAGAGAAGAAGAAGGTTGTGCTATATTAAGGCAGGATAGCTCTGACTTGCAGACCATTCTGCTGTTCAGACATATCCTCAGAGGTTATCTAAAATAGCAATATAGCTACCCAACCTAAAAAATTCTGCTTCTCAAAGTACTCAGTAATAGTATCACTATGTATTGGGTCAGATCCATTCTACTTCCATTGCAAATATCTCCTTCAGCAGAAAATAAATACTGAAAGCCCGTAAATTTTGAGTATGGGAAATCATACGAGAACATTTAGTTGGAAAAAGCAAAACCCCAGGTACTGCTTGGGATAAATTTGGCTTAAACTTTGTGTCCCAGAGAGGTCCCATACTGTTAAAGCTGCTTACTGTGCTGTCCAGCTCCAGAGCTCTCACAGCAGCATCCTGGGCACACAGACTCTGCTGTCTCCAGGGGGGCAGGAGTCCCAGCACAGGTTCCTGAGGAGCAGGGAGCTCTGTAATGGGCTTCTCCCAGTTACCCACTGAGAAATACTAGTGTTAGAAGTGCAATATCTGTTCCTCTCTCCTGCATTAGCACCTTACTTGATAATTCAAAAGCCTACACCAATCCACTGAGCAACGACAAGGTAGGTGAGGTAGATGTCCAGGCTCTGTCCTTCCTTATTGAGAATAATTTTGTTATTTCAAAGGAGAACCATGGTTAAAGGCTGATGTCTTGCATAACAGAGTGGCAGCTCTCCTGTGGAAACATGAGCTCCCTTCCTAAATAATAAACCTAGTGCAAACCCCAACAATTAACAGCTCAAAGGCAGAGCTGTTAGTTACTCTCYTCTTGCTGTGTGTTAATGGTTGTGCAAACAGCTAGCTTAAACCACCTTTAATTTATTCTAGGGATAAGCTCTCTCTCTTAGGAAGCCTACCCTTAGAATTTGTTAGTGTGGAGGTTGCATTGTGGTGRTACCACCACCAGAGAGACAGCTGGCAGCAGTGAGGATACCTGTTGATCCTCACCACCCAGCTGAGTGCTGTGTATCACATCAGATTTTCACTCTGCTCAGTGTCATGCCAGCTGGGGAATGGAAAAGATCATTAATTTTCCTTTGCCTCGAGAGAGAGAAGTTCTTACAGCCTGTTCCAGTCAGCAAACCTCAACATGCGAACACCACAGGAGASGCGCCCTAGGCAGAGGCTTGGGCCAACAACCTGTGTCAATATACCTTTAGTCTTTTGTTCCGAGGGAAAATGTCTCACATGGAAGCTACGGGGTGCTGACCCATAGCTCTCTCCTTCCCTGGGACTTCAGGAATGACTGGTCAATGACTTCAGCAGGATCTGTTTAAAAGGGCAAGGAGAGAATTCAGATCTCAGGAAGCGTTCAGCTTCTGCAATCAAGAGGAAGACTTGCAGATTCTTTCCTTGTTCCACAAAACTTCCTAACTCAGTAAAAACACAAGGAAGTATTCCTTCAGGTGACAGTCTCCAAGCTGAGCATGGGTGACATGGAATTTGGAAAAGAAAAATACTATCTGGCACAGTGCTCTGGCTTCAGACTGCCTAGACCCTGCCAGGGCCTATGTTAATTTATCCTTGCTGAGCTCCACCAACTGACAGCCAGTAGCCCACAGACATTCTTATGGTCTGGTTCACATTTCTGGCAGCATTGCCAAACAGTAGGCTCAAGGAGAGTCCCAAWCAGATGTGGGCTAGGTGGGCCTTTTTCAGATAACAGAAAGAGAGAAAAATACACGTTGGAAGGGACTTCTAGAGGTCTTCTGTGCCCATATCTGTCTTAAAGCATGTCTGCTTTAGTATATGATCAACAAACGATTTTCTTATTGSCCCACTGAAAGCAGGTTTTTTCCCTTGCAACATATTTAAATTGTGCTATTCAGATCCATAATTCAAGAAAAGATTGATTTGATGGGAGCAGTAAAAGACATTTCTCTGGTCAAGTAATATCTTCTCTGGCAAGTTTTGTTATCTATTTCTAGGACTGTAGTAGTCTCGATTCTAAGGTAGTAAAATTGTTAGTGATAGGGATTTTATCTGGGCAAAATAATTTTTCCTTTTGTCCAGATTTTCTCTCCAAAATAGCTTTCTTAGCTGGCTCAGTTTTATTTATTTTTTTGCTCCCCCACACCTTGAAAATTATGGGAGGCAAGCAGCTGAGAAAAGAAACAAAGTTATTTTGCAACTGTGAGAGCTAAGTACAGGATAATATAATGAAACCATTGGATAATCTGAATGGTAGGTTCTTCACTCACTCTATTCCTATTCCAGAATGTTCAACATCATGGTTTAATTGGAGTTGTAGTCAGTCTCTGGTAAAGTCATTGGGAGCTGAAGGGGCTGAAGCCTCTCTTTGTTGACATGGGATCAGTTCTGAAATGGCTTAGGAAGAGGAAAATCTGTTCTGATTTACTGCAATCTACATCATGCCTGTAAAAATGATCCTGAAATCTATTACTCAGAATGCACTTTCACATGACATAGCATGTACAAACTTTTTTACAAGGGACTGCAAGGCATATGGATAGTATGGAAATCTCAAGCTCTGAAACTTGTTTTTGACTCTTGTTTTAGAAACACATAAGAAAATAATGTAATAGTCTGGACTCCATTACAAATTGGTACATCTCAGGTAACTTTATGAACTACATTATAATAACTGGCTATATATTGTAAAAAAGACTAGCATGTGGACTATAACTTTAATGCTCATTTATTGAGAGGCCTGGAAGAATTTTATCTATGTGATATGGAATGCTGACCTAACTGCTACATCCAAGATCAAAGCTTGCTTGCTGTACTAGATCAGCCCAATAAGAGTACAATATTTTTTATGATTATTATATTATATATCCAGTTTATTTTACATAATAATAATAATAATAATAATAATCGGTACATTTTGAATGTCATAGTATGGCATTTTGAGGTTTGTATTGTAAGGCTCCAGCAGATGGCAGAGGAGACAGACTTTGTATAGGTGAAGGTCTCAGGTACCCTGTTAAATTAGTACAAGAATATAAGTTTTATTTAAGCTTCAGCAAACTTGCCAGTTTCCCTTCATTTCACTCAAGTGGAACTAGTGTGTAGGGTTTATGGGGGCTCACATGCCCTTCATGGTTGTTGGACCTTAGTTTGTGAAAATAAAACATGCTGTAATAGGGGTTGCCCCTTTGGGATCTGGAAAGATTACAAAGGTCTTTTTTCTCCCGTAAATTTCAGTCATTGATTTTAGATTCAGCACCTGAAGGAAAAATAGCCTATGGGGACAGTTCTGCTCTCTAACTTAAAAATATTTCATAAAAGAAGCATAAACATAAGGGGCTCTGATGTTTGTAGGCAGGAGCCAAGGCCTGTCTCTGTTCTCATTTAAATCACAGTAAACCCCAAACAATAAAACTGACATAGTCCATATGCATTATTAGGAGACTCCATTTGGTCAAGGTTCCCTGTCTAACCCCATAGAACACTCAATAAAGCAGCTTTAGAAATCTCTATGTAAGTAAGAAATTGCCACGTAAATTTGTAGCCTATACACAGCCCTAGGTAAAACTTAGAAAAGCAAAGTATTTTTCCTCTTTTGAAATGGGTTTGTAACATGTTCTGTGYTCACCTGAATGAGAACTACAAACCTCTCACCTGTAGGAAGAACAGTGCAGACAGAAGTGTGAACGTACAGCTTGTGAATTGTGGTCTAAATTCTCTGAAACTTAGCATGAGGAGATGTGAAATAAAAGGAGAACACAGAGAGAAAAGAAAAAATATTGCAACAATTATCATATTATTCTGGAAGAACTATAGTATAACATTCAAAATCTACTATAACATTCAAAAATACTATACTATACTATAGTATAACTATAACCATACTATAACATTCAAAATCTACTGATTATTGGTCAGTGAGATAAGAGAATCCATATTAGGTTATGCTGACATGAGAAATTACATCCTCAATGTGTCCCCTGGTATATCTCCACTTTCTCACTCAGCTTCCTCACTTAAATAACTATAAATGGTTCTGCATCTCCTGTGATCTTTTTGGCAAAGCAACATCTGTGGCTGCAGCAGTGTTTTTCTGGAGGGCGCTCCCTTCCCAGGGAAGTTACTTTATTCATCAGCTTGACAGCTAAGTTAGCAAGTTTTTCCTTGGGAAAGTCTGTGCTACTTTAAAAAGAGAACAACAGAGCAACTCTGTTGAATTCCTTCAGGGACCATGAACAGCCATAGTTTAATAGGAAGTACTGTTCAGGAGAATAAAATTGCTCCCTCTTATGTCAAGAGCTGAAATTAGTTTTATTTTATGTTTTTGGTAGGATCTCTGAAATAAGTTGTTAACTTTAAATGAACAAAGAGAGGACTAACTTTTTCTGATGCATGCTGCACAAACAAGGCAGAGCTTGCCTTGTTTACTGAGGCCTTGCATTGTAGTAGCCTTACATTGATGGTGGAGAATTCCTGGCAATGTTTATCTGAAGAAATTGTTGTGCTGCTGGTAACCATATAGTAGAAAAACAACATATGCACAAGCAAAAAATTTAGTTGAAGGAACTACAGCTGCCACCTTCCTCAATAATATAATATCTTAGTTAAACTATTTCAAGTCTTTCTTTTCCTCTGTTAATTCTGATGAACTTGTAAGTCCTTATTCAGTTAGTAAAACCATTTGTGAGGAACTTTGTTGAGTATTCTCAATGGGGAATTGCTGTCCAATCACTGTGGGATGCCAGGGGTTTGTCAACTTCCTTGAACAGTAGATGTCATCAGCCCTTCCTGAACTGCTCTAAAGATCCATCTGTCTTATTTACCTGCTGCTGTCTAATCTTCATTCATGTTTCAGTCTGAGCAATCAAATAATTTGTCATGGGAGTGAATGAAACTAAATGGAATTGTGTCTAGGTAATTTCACAGTTACCATATTTTGCAATGTTTTATTATCAAGGGAAGCCTCTGCAAGTTTTAACTTTCACATATTTTTGTGGTATTATTGACTGGGATTGTGAAAATGTGAGTTTACTTTATAGTTATATGTGCTATGTTTGAGTATGTAGATCCAAAATCCACAGTTTTTCAGTCCTTCACAGAATTCAGTCCACACTGAACAATGACAAAAGTTCCTGAATTCTACACAGAAGTTTTGCACATTATAGGAGAGCATAATAATGGATGAGTAATGGAATGCTTGGCAGTGTCGCTGAGCATACCTGTTAAACAGAAATCTGTAGCTGCAGCAAAACTAATTAGGCATTTTTCACAAAGACAATAATCGTGTCAGAGCCAGGAGATAACATACTTACTTCTAATCAGCTTTCACTAATCACAGAAGGTAAAATTAGTTATTAGTGTTGAAACACAACTTTCCTTAATTAGCAGTCTAAATCTAATTACCGTAAGTTACTTTACTTTCCACTTAATACTTTATTGTTGTCCACAACGGTTTTGGTGAACCAGAGGCTATTTATACCTGAATTGATGATGTGCTGTCTTTTTCTTCAGTATATTTGTCCAATTGATGTGGAGTGATCAGACACTAATTCAGATACTGATTTTGCAGCTGAAAAGATCATGACTCTCATTAGAGGRAAGTCTGGCATCTTGATTAATCATTTGATGTATTTTGAGGTTGGTTTCAAATTTGTGTAAACTGGCATGACTTCATATTTCCATATTCAGTGAAAYTCATATTTACATTTGTAGGAAAAGAGTATTAAGCAAGAAGGGGAGAAAAAAAATAGTATTAAATTACCCAATTTTATTTCAGCAATGTATTTAATTTTTGAAATATTAAGGTGACACAGCTTAAGAGAGTATGTCACCTTCTACCAGGTTCCTGTTGTCTTCAATAATACTATGACTGTAGAGTCTTTAGAATAGCAGAGCTGAAGTCAGTGGAAATAGAATTAGACCAATGCTGAAATCTTCCAAAAATTCTGTCCTAAAAATACTTGTGGCATCTTATGAGTTCATTCATGAGGTGAGGTCATACATTTGAACTTGAACTCAGTGCTCAATGCCTTCAGCTCTCTWACTGGGAGTGTTCGAGGGCTCATAGAAGAGGCTGCCTGTTGGAGCTCTTGATCATGCACACACACAGCCTCCAGGACAGGCAGCTCACCCCGGCCTGGAGAAGCCTCTGTACCTGGAGTGTAGGGACTGCAGGGTGACAGGGCTGGGAGCCTGGGCTGGCCCTGCTAGCAGCTGCTGCCCAGCTGTGGTGATGAAGGCAGCTGTGCTATGTTGGGTACTGCAGCATGTGTTGGACTCCAAGTGGCATCCAAAGCCTGCAGTCCTAGGGAATGGAATACAAATAGACAGATCTGCTGCCAAGTCTATGTTGGAGATGGAAACCAGCTCAAGGCCTTTTAACTTYGGTGATTCTGGAGCAAAATCAAGATCCCCAGTGTGTAACAGAGCCATGGCCTTGAACAATTCTGCTGCTGACACATTTGGACACAATGAACAGGTCTAGTTCAGACTGAGGGGTGGTGGGGTGAAAAGGCATGACAACAGTACTGAGATTTTCAGTTTTCTCCTACCTTTCATCTAATGTTCATAACATTAAAAGAACTTTGTATGTATTTGTAGTTCTGGCAGCAAATGCACAATTTATCCCTAGATGTTACAATGCTATAAAGCAAATAAAACAATTTTCTGGCTCTTAGCGTGGCTGTAGTAAATATATACTGGACAAAACCTWGAAAGAAATGTAAACTTTAAAAAAAAAAGAATTTTATCTCCCCAAAATATATGTATAGAAGTTTCAAAAAAATTTTAATTTTTTCCCCCAAGTATTTAATGGAAATTTGTTGGGTTTTGTTTTGTGCCTTCTTYTTTTTCTTTCTCTCCAAAAAGCAATTTGTACTTTACATTTGAAAATTACTGGTGCCAGCATTTGTAAAAAAGAAGGTTAATACTGCTTGTAAGTTGTGAGAACAGATTCCCTTCATCAGTCCAGAAAATTGCTGAGCTTTTCTCCTCCAGTCTTTGTGGACTTTATATGAAGTTTTATTATTGTAAGATTGCAAGCTCTGATCCCCACATATAGTTTACAAAACCATGCTTCGACCCAGCTCAGGTAAAGTGATTATCCATGTGGCAATTTCTTCACTGAAGTGCAAAGGGTCTGGGTTTAGGTATGTAGAGTAAAAAGGGTCTTTAAACCTGAACTTAGCCTGAATTTAAACCTCTGAGAGATTGTTTGACTTGAGATTGTTTTGGTTTAACTGATGCCCAAGGTGCCTTTGTCTGCTCTACAGGACACTGTGCAGGTTGAAGGGCACTTTATCTGTGCTAGAGGCTTGTAACTTTCCATCTGGGACTCATTAGTTCCAAAACTTTGCCAGAATAAGGGTTTGTGCTACTTCTGCGCTGAAGGCAAAAGCTTGTAAGATATTCCAGTAGATCATCTGACTGGTGTTCTCCTCAAATGAAAATACCTTCTGCTAGCAGAGYTCTGCAGGCTGTGGACACCAGTGGCCGGATTGCAATGGGCTCTCCAATACATCAATACCAGCAGGTAGTCTATTCATGGCTTGAGTTTATTAGCTATGTGTTTAAATTCACCAAAATAGGCTGCTTAAATGAACCTGTCTATGGTTGACCCACCATCATAACTTACTTGTAAAATAAAATATAAAGCCTATGAACTTGTAAGTGTAGATCTCAGGCATAAGTCTTGCACTGAAAGGTGTTCAGGTGATTTCCTGACTCTTGTGGGGCACCACAAAGATGGAGAATCTCAACGTGAGCACAAAGGACCATTCATGCATGGGGTGTCTCAGTAAATTCTGACTTCACAAGAGAAGTTTTATTTTTCCCATATAAAAAGAAAAAAAAAAAAAAGTCAGTTGCAGCAGGTTTCCAGGAGTGTGTCCAGTCAGGTTTTGAATACCTCCTCAGATGGAGAACGTACCAGCTGTCCTGCCAAACTGTTCTACTGTTTGATAACCTTTGCAGTGTATGGGGGATACTTTTTATTTATTTCTAGACAGAACTGGCTGTATTTCAATTTGTGCTCATTGCCTCTTGTCCTTTCACTGAGCACCTCTGTCTCCTTCTTTACTAAGGTATTTATATACATTCACAAGATCTCCCTAATCCTTCTTTTTCTCCAGACTAAACATTCCCAGCTCTCTCAGCCTCTTTTTGGATGACAGATGCTCTACTATGTGACCCAAACTGTACTTGTAGATAGCAGATAGTCCATTTTAATCAGCTACTAGGTAATAGGGTTTTACCTAAACTCTGCTTAAAAGGACTTACTATTTAATTCAGTCAAAAGAAACTACATTCTTTGAAGAGTCAGAAGAATCCCTGTGCTATTATTTCTTGCAAGGTTTTTTTAATTTGTTCTGTTTTCTTGGTTTTGTTTTGATTTTTTTTTTCATTTTCTTATTATTTTATTTAGTTTTTCTTGTTGGTAACGATCTACACTAAACAGGAGAAAATTGTACCTCTTTTGCTAGTCCTCACCTTCATTCCTGGACAAGTGTGAGAAAATCTTTCACTGCTCAGTTCTGACTTAACAGTCTGGTTAAGGAAGTGCATGAGATACAGTGAGGCTGTATTGCCACCCAGAATAAAAGTCATGAGTCAGTCCCCAAAACTCAGTCAGCTCAGGAGCTATTTACTGAATAATTATATGTTGTTTGAGTATCTTTAGGACAGTCCTATGTTTGCCTTCTTTTTTTCAGGCTGAAGATTAAYGTCATGTTCTCAAGCATTCATTTGGACTTGTGAGATTGAAGTGATTATACATATTACRAACAACATTTTTAGCATTGCATTTTTTATTTCCATATGTTTATATATGCATATATACATACATACATGTGCATATGAGGATAAAGTTCTAACTCTTCAATTTAGATATGTGGGGAAAAACAGAGATACTATGCAAGGAATCTGTGATAAGCTTGTATGACATTAAGTACTGCATGATGGATGCAATTCCGTCAGCCAAAAGATGGAATAGACAAATATAATTATTTTGCTTCAAGATTATTTGTCATGGGACATTTTGTGGAATTTGTCTCCTTTTTAGATTACGTAATCCACTAAGTACAGCTTTGTGGATTTTATTACTTGAGAAAATTTCGTTTACTTTCATGTTTCTTAGATTTGATTATATACAGGTATATATGAGACATAATTTATGCCTCTAAACTCAGTAGTACAACCCTGAGCAGAATAAAACCAAGTGATTTCTCTGTCATAATCTGCACTTACATCCCCTTATCTCACCTCAGAGTACTACAAACCATGCTAATATTTTATGACCAAGRAATGCAGAGAGGTAATTCTTTACTAACACCAAGTAGAAATTCAACACGTCTCTGAATTACATTTAAGGGATTACAAAGGAGCTTTTTTGGTTTGTTTTATTTTTCTTTGGTCTTTAATATTTTCCCAGTAATTATTTTGCARTAGATGTGAGCATCCTTGCTACCAAGCAACTACTTTCCTGGCTAGAATGTAAATGCATGATTCATTGTCCCTATGGAGCCTCAAGTACAAGCCTTTAATAGCATCACAGTTAATTATTAGTATAATGTTATGGTGACATATTTTTCCTTTTGTTGGCTGGGGTTGCCATTAAATGAATGAAGATGGCTCACTTAGCAAAACTTGTTAAATGTTAATTTACTTTGTCTTGGGGCATAGCTTATCTCAAAGGTGACATTGCAAACACTTCATTCAGATAACATTAGATTTATTACATTTGTGAGGTTTTGAAACTCCTGAAGGATAAAACCTATTTACATGCAGTTTGAACAAACAGTGCCAAATACAGCTGCATTTCAGAGGAAAAAAAATCTTCCTTTCTTTTTCTTGATTTACACACACACACACACACATATACATGTGTGTAAATATATACATTTTTTTATCAGACTGTAAATATTAGGTCATCAGCTCAAATACTTTTTTTTTTTTTTTGCACGTGCTATGCATCTGATTTTTTGGCTCTACCAGATTTTGCAGAATGTAGACCTCTCCAGAGCCCACTGCATCCTTGGGAAAAATGAAATAAGGCAGGTGGGATTGGATAGTCCCTAATGGACTAAGTAATCTATAGAAAGGAGCTGCCCCTGTGTTTGAAGGCAGAATTAATAAGTCAGTATGCTAGCTGAGCCTTATACTTTTTAGTGTGGGAAGGACAATTATTGTGTTCCTATACTTAATTTGCTCTATGATTTTCATCTGGACACAATTTCAGCTTACTGAAGGATGTTTTTGAGTTCTCAAGTTCACCTTACTAGGTGAGATTCATTAGTAGTGTGTTTTTAAGTAGRTGTTTTTCCATTTAATCCCTCTTCAGCCTCTGAGGATTTAGCACTTTCTAGTGTCTTGTTTCTGTTTCATCTGTTCTTATCCTTTAACATAAATATCACTTTGGAAAAAAAAAAAGGAAAAAGAAGAGGGAGAAARAAAGAAATCTACCTTGTTGCCTTTGGCATTAGTGTAGTTGGATCAGGTCCAGCCGGGACCTGGCTGCTCAGATCAGACAATTACTGTTTGTAGTTATATCCGCTTTTGTGAAGTCTTGGTGTATCAGACTTTATACGTCTGCCTTTGCAAAAGCCACAGCTTTTTATGTTTAGGAATCCATAATGTCCTTACATGGTGTCCTCCAACAAGGGATTTCCCTGCAATGAAACTGYTTATACGTGGGACATTTTTATGAGAGGTGAACTCTTAGATTATTTGGATGAAAGATGGGTTTTTCAGTAACACAAGTTTAAATGGTGCATTGCCAGCTCCTACCATGGCATTTGCAGCTATGCTGTCTATTATGGACTGAGAAAATAAGCAGTGTAYACAAGAAATGGCAGAAATACTTGATTCATTAGAGATTGTCTAAAGCATGAAGTTCAGCAGATGAACCACTGCGTGGTTTTAGAGGCCCTTTTCTTATGCCTGGATGGGGAATTGTAAGTTGGCTGCATGGTAAAATTATGAAGAGCCATCTCTGTGATCTGGCAGGTGTTGCAAGTCTTTGTCATGTTTTTTCCACTTTCAGTGATCCACCTGGTGCTGAACTGGTGATACTGAGCTGTGGTCACTGRCTGCAGGTGGCTTTGGCTTTCACCACACATTGCACCTCTGAGCCTTGTATAGCCAGCCATGCAGCCAAACCTGGATGCCAGGCTACAGTGCTTTTACCCCAGTGGGTATCACAGCTCGARCCCATGGCACTGGGTGCATGGTCACTTTTTATGGCTTGAGGCTATGCTGCAGAAAATTTTGGATATAATTTTAAAGAAATAATATATAATTGGAAAAGTTTTGTTTTCTTACAACAAAGGAGCGTCGTGCCTTGTGTTTGTGTTATACTTTCTTRTATTAAGAAGGTGATTATACCTGATGCAAACAGCTGTTTTACTCAGACACATATTTTCCATATGGAGTCCTTTGTGGGACGCCAAGGCAGCCCCGCTGAGGACTTGGGGTGCTGGTGGATGAGAGGCTGGACATGACCCAGCAATGTGCACTCACAGCCCAGAAAGCCAAAGGTGTCCTAACCTGCACCAAAAGCAGTGTGGCCATCACGACAAGGGAGGGGATTCTGTCCTTCTGCTCTGCTCTGCTCTGCTCTGATGAGACCCCACCTGCAATGCTGCATCAGCTCTGGGGCCCCAGCATAGGAGGAACCTGTATCAAGTGGAGTGAGTCCAGAGGAGGGCCAACAGGGTGATTAGAGGGATGTAGCAGATCTTGTATGAGGAAAGGATGAGAGAATTGAGGTTGTTCAGCCTGAAGAGGAGAAGGCTACGAGGAGACCTAATTGTGGCCTTCCAGTACCTGAAGGGTACAGGAAAGATGGAGAGGGACTTTTGCATGTTAAAGTTCAAGGGACAATAGCTTCACACTGAAAGAAAGTAAGTTTAGATTAGATATTAGGATGAAAATTTCACTCTGAGGGTGGTGAGGTGCTGGAACATGTTGTACTGAAAACTTGTGAATGCCCCATCCCTGGGAGTGTTCAAGACTAGGTTAGATGGAGCTCTGAGGAACCTGTGTCTCTCTCCATGGCATAGGGATTGGAACTGGATGATCTTTAGAGTCCCTTCCAACCCAAACCATTCTATGATTTTGARATGCCATAACATGGTAAAATCAGGCTCATACATGCCTTCTACTTAGTTTTAATAATAAATTGTCAAGTTGGGTTTTAGTGGTTTTGATAAGCTTCTGAAACAGCAAGAGAAATTCACTTTTTTTCATTTATAACAAAACTGTTTATGTGGCAGATTTTTATTGAAGCAGTAATTCAACTAACAATTGCACTGTCAACTCTTATCTCTAGGTAGGAAAACAAAAGCAGGCATTTGTATTGAACACATATTTCATTGCTAAGTGTTATGTGAATTTTAATTTGTAACTTCTCAAAGAAAATAAATAACTCTTTTTCTCTTTCTCTTTAATGATTCCCCTTCCCAATCAATCAATTTTTCCCTTTGACATCAATTTTATTCTATTTTTGGAGCTATCAATTGTAGGTGGCAGCAGGCAATTTCCTATGGATTCAACAGATGTGGAGTTTTTATCCTTCAAGTCAAATTGCAAATGCAGGGAGGAGACTGAAGAATTTGCACTCTGCCTTGGGAAAGCTCAAATAGTTAGTATTTGATACTTGACTCCATCTTGTCTGTGCCACTTTTAAGCTGGAACAGAAACATCTCCACCAAAGCTTCTCTCCTATAGGTTCCTCTTCCCTAGCAGTGAACACCATGAGATAAATTCAGATAAACTCCCAACATTAGTACAAGAAGCTTTATAATTTGAATGAAAGCTCAGATCTTGCCATAGTTGTGAGCCACATCCTTTGAGAATATAGTTCATATAACATATCTTTATGAAATATGTATTCTGATAAGTAATTAAATTTGTTTTTTCAAGTTTTCCTTCTTTGTATTGCAACAACTTTCAGTGCTTCTCACTATTTACTGTGATAGTGGTTACCATAAATGTCCACTACAGTAAAATAAAATAGAGATGTCTCCTGATTTTTCACTGGACCTGTGAGACACATGTACTTCCCTTGGCTGTATGTGCTCTTTTGGATGGGATGCTGGGGTGGACTCCACTGCTGCTTGAGCCAGTGGCAGGAAAGTCCAGTGTCTCTACCAGGAGAAACAACTCAGGCCRTGTACTTTACTTCATAGAGAAGTATGAGATACAGTGGCAACTTTCACAGTCTCTCCTGGAAGTCAGACATTTTGAGCTTTGGACATCTGATATTCAACTTCTTGTCAGAAARTGTATAAAAATTACATTTGAAAGGTGTGGATGCAGTGTAATCTGAAGTAAACAAACTTCATAAAAAGAGTGATGGTAAGATGCATTGCACATCTTATATATGGTAGAAATGTTGTCAGTCATAAATGTTCTATCAGTACATGTTTTCAAAAGAAATCTCATGCTTCATGCAACCACACATCCCCACTTAAACATAAGTAAACAAAAGTGCTTTCCACACAACTTTAGACAATTCAACTAGCTTTAAAATTGATACTGGTAAAGATTGAAATATAGTGAAATATCAGTCTTCCTTGCTTAATGATRTTATGGTTATGAATTATTATATTTATTTTTAATCTGGTGTATTGATCATACTGAATAATTTGCAAATGGGGTTAGTTACTGACCTGTGTGCAAAATTTCTGTTTGGAGAGGAAAGACAACAGAAAATAATGTGAAGTGTAATTCAAACATTTGCAAAGTAGCTGGAGTTAGGAAGTGTTTTGTTAGTTTCATAGTTTTGACTTAGGTTTTTTTTTTTCATATTTCAGTGTTTCCTCCTCCCCCCCTTTCCTTTTGTGCTCTGGGATAATTTAGAAATAGCTAGTGATCTCATCGATCCTGTCAGGTGGTGTAGTGAAGTAAATAAGGTCATTTAAGGCTTATCTTTAATATGCAATGTCATTATTTTTTCTGTGGGTCAAATCTGCAGGGCTTAATATAATTTGAAGCAGGTTTAGTCCTGCCAGCCACTGGCTTAGATTTTGAATAGAACTTTAAAAACTAAGAGTACGTTAGTCTTTAGAAAAACATTCCCTAAGTATTATATATAAATGGATAGCACTAATCCTGTCGCTTTCTACTCTGTTTTTCCACAGTACCTTTCCTAAATTTATGTCTATTTGTTTTTGTTGAGGGGAGGATGGCATGTTTGGTGTTTTTTCTATTTTACTGCTTTTAATTTGCTATCCTGCATGCAAAATCTGTTTATTTCCAAAAACCCTCAAACTCCTTTTCCTGCACCTCTTGGAAGGCACTCAGCATTTCTCAAGGTTAGACTCAGTGTTAAAATCATCACAGTTGAGATTTGTTTCTAATTTTAGGTGTGACACCATCTTTTGTGACATGATGTGACCATATATGTGAGGAAGAGGTTAGGACAGCAAGACCCATATCTTTAGCTTTGTACTTAATATAAAAACAGCAAAGATGAGAAAATTCTCAAAAGAGGTGATTTTGCTGTCTCTTTAATCTCATATAAATAAGAAAAAACAAAGCTATCCAGGAACTTTTGCAACTGACTGTCARGATTTTCCTCAAATAAGGATAGAGTGGAAAATTGACAGAATAGTTATTAATATATGGAACTATGGAAAACAAGGGGACAGTTGGCTTGACTCCAGGTTTAGTCATGATGCTTTTCACACCAGCTCCACTAGTGAAYGYGTAGAGCTCATAAAGGAGATCTTASAGCTGAAGGCAATGGTACTTTGTAGGCATGACCCAACCTTCACTGCATACCTCTAACATTAGCTCACTACGGTTATTTTAAGCTTTGCTTTTTATATAACCTAGTAATTTCTTTGCTATTTTTTACTTAGTTGGTATAAAGCACCTGTAAACACCAGGGCTCAATGTCCTGGTAGAACGACAGAACTCACTCCCTTCTGTTATTGTTACTTCTAGAAAGTTCATTTTATYGTGAAAACAAACTGAATCACTCAGATAAGCTTTTCTAAAAAAAACCCCAAACCTTGCATGCTGATGTTATATCTTCTTGAGCAGTTTAGCTTTCTACTGCTTAAAATTTGTTAATATTCAGCTAATAAAGGAAGACTGATGCCAGTCTTGAGATCCATGGGTGACAAATTCTGTGAGCTCTTTTCAGTCGTGTGTCAGGGTTARTGCAAAGGTAAAAGCTGTTTCAAAAGAGTCTCCTATTGTCTCCATAGCACCATCCATGCACATTTTCCTTAAAGTAAAAATAGAAAGTGCCCCTCCACCAGAAAACACTCTTGAAATGAAAATGCAAGGATTTAGTAGATTTTTATAGGAAAGAATCCATAAAAAATGATGAAATTGTTGAAATTTGGAGACCTAGATATGTTCAGAAAGCTTTGCTGTATGATTTGCAAGCTCATCCTGTTTGGTGACGTTGAACATATCCTTTTAAGTCATTGCATCTTGTTCAGTCTCAGACTAATAAACAATGTGGTTTTTCCCAAAATGCCATTTTTCTGTGTTTGTTTTTCTAGACTTCCAAGTTGCACAGTAACCATCCCTCTTCTGCAACCATCTTCCACTCCTTTTCTATTCAGGGTGCAACTGCCTTTCTGTGCACAGTGGAAAGAGCGTTTTCTGTTATGGAATAAAAAGTCTTCCTTTGTTTCATGTTTGCCAAAAATACAGTTTTATACCTCTCTGTTTTCCATATAATAAAGGCTAAAGCTGCCTCTGGAGAGATTTCAAATGGTGAAAATTAAGTATATAAGCCTTATAGTGTCAGTGTCCTTACATCTACTTTGACATGGTGAGTCAAAAGGAAATTATGCTTTTTGGATGCTTTCCCTTTCAGTTGGGATTGCACCAATTTATGACATGAAAATACTGAATTCAAGTATCACCTCTGTAATTTAAGTGGGAAAACAGAAGAGGTATCTACCAGTTTGTTGGCTTTTAAAGAGCTAGACATTTCCAGGGGAAAAGAGACATAAGGATAAGAGCAATGAAACTTAAAATGTGAAATGATTTCTGAATACTATAGCCACCATTGTCCTCTCCAAAAAAAAAAAATAAAAAAAATTAATGGGATGTGAAAAAATTGTCTGTGTTTGAAGTTTACTTTGAATTTGAGGACTCAGAGGGAGAATTTCAGTAATTGAAAGAACAAATCCTGCAGCATCTCTATAGACAGAGGAAAGATGAAAGTTTACAAGTACAATAAGAAAACAAGCAGTAAAGAACACATTCTGAATTAGATTTGATGAAGAATGCTTGGGCTGTTAATAAGTAAAGAAATTGCAGTGCACAATGACTATTAAAGGATCAAAGAGGAAGAAGCAAATGTGTGAAATATAGTGATAAATATAGACTGATGAAGATTAAAACAAAAAATTAGTGATCAGAAGCTTCTGGGAGAAGAGATTGTGGAACACTCTTTGCAGAAACTATAGAAAGTAAATACAAGAGAAAAAACCGTAAATGAGAGAGGCATTCATCTATGCATGAAAAGAATGGCAGAGCTGATAAACGTTTGWCATGAGCCATTTTTCAAGGAATGCTTTGCATCTCTTCTTGAGTTCAATATTCAGCAGAGATTATGGCAGTTAAAACCTTGTGAAGTGAATTCTGAATTACTGGGTTTGGAATAAATACGAATTGTAATGATTACAGGGTATTTTCTTAGCTGATAGCAGACCAGTGGAAGAAGCAGAAGCTGTCGGCGAATCTGTGAAATATCTCCCAGCACCTGGCAGTACAGGAAAGGAGCAATGGCAGTGGTAGTACAATGCAGTACAAAGCCACAACTCTTTTTTTTTATCTGATGGGGGGCACTTTATCTTTATCATCACCTCAACAAGCCTCTTCCAAGTAATTTTTTCAGCCTGGTTAGAAATACCTTGGCTGTATGTATAAAATCCATGCTTTGTCAGACTGGGAGGAAAAGAACCATATTACCTGGTAATGCCAGTGATTTTCTGAGCAAAGGAGCTCAAATCCTTGTATTCTGTGGAGGAGAGTTTTAGGCCATCTTTTGGGAGACTTCTTCACGAACAAGAGAAGAACATGAGAGAAACCTCAGAAATTACTTCTGTTCGAGATTTTAATAAGTGAAGCATGGAGTCACCATTTTATCAGTGCATGAAAGATGGAGTTAAAGGAGAACAGGACAGTCGTGTTTGTGCAATAATGAAGAAAGAATAGTACAAGGAAGGAAAACTGTAGAAGAGATGGTCCTCAGTTACTAATTTTTCCCTTGGAAAACACCGGCCTTTTTGATTGGAGTAGCAAACRAAGAAGGAAAGGATTACATTTATAAATGGGTCCCACAATGCAGAGACTCTTCTGGTCAGTTTGAAAAGAACATTCTAATGGAAATATTTACCCTATTTGCAAATGAGGTTTCCAGACTCATGAGAAAGGTATCAAGAGGACTGGTTAATTTAATGTTGATGAGAGCAGAGAAAATTTATCATGGTCAATCATTGTTTAAATATTCTTATTCCAAAAATAGGCCAAAGCTATCTGACCATGCCAGGTCTGGGTTGGAGATGAAATAGAAGGAGCAGGGTGTGTATGGCCACAGCTTCAGCTGAAAAGGAAGAAAGGTCCTCTCATTGATCTCATTAACTTGTCAACGTACAACAGACTAAATGGCAGAAATGTTTACTCAAAGGCATATGTTTGGTTTTTAGGTATTTGTTGCCTTTTTTTCTTTTTGAATTCATTATCTTGAGTGCAGATTGATGGGCTTTTTTCTTTAGAACCAAACATTTCGTGTCTACATGAGTCAGATTCRCTGCTTACCACAACTATTGCTAAGCTGTCTTGTTTCTCCTTGTGAATGGAAATATCAGTAAATTGTAAGCCTGGGAATCTAGAGAGACATAAATTTTTTTTAGTTGTAGTTGGTTTTTTTTTTGCAAGTGGCAATGTTCTGTAGTTTACAGAACTGCATAAAATGTTCTAAAGAGAAGGACAAGTTAAGGGAGCACAGGTAAAACCAAAAAGCTTTTGAAATATGAAGACAAGCAGAGCCTTTTTGTACTCGTCTCTCGCTTTTGAAGAAAAAACACCTACTCTTGTGGTTTAGGGAAGTCACTTACAATTTTATTTTGGTAGTAATCAGCTATCTGAAGTAATGTAGGCTCTACAAAACATTGACAGTCATGGGTAGTAATCAGTGTTGCCAATTCCCTGTGGAAGGATGCAGATTGCTAACTGACTGTGTGCTGTAGAAATAGTTTGGCAAAAATATTTTAGCCTAAAGAAAGTGTATGTTCTCCACTTCCATGATGTCTCAGCATCCTTAAAGCACTTGTGTTCTAAACAATAATGTGAAACATACTGCTGTCTATTCCCATTGGACGGATGGGGAARTGAAACATGGGGTGTATGGGATCTCTGATCACTGGAAACCTGTGATCAGCAATTGCGACTCAAGATGACTCAATCCTAGTCCCCTAGGGGTTTTTTAAATGTTCATTAATCATCCCTCATGGGCACTTTTAACAAATATTCGATGAATAAATACATTGATGTAAAAATGTCACATAATCTTTTTGAATGCTACCAGAGGAAAAGTAGAAATCTGTAAGAAAAAAAATAGTACAAAAYGTCTGCTAGTATTTTGTATGTATCTCATAGCTATGTGAATGAAAAGCGAATTTTCTTCTTGGSACTGCCAAACTAGGACTGCTGCAGGTCTCTCTTTCTGCCAGTGAAAAATTACATTGCTTCAGGTAGAGGAAAAAATGTTACTTTGTCAAATATGGGAACTGGTCATCCATGAGAGTTAGAAATAGATTATTTCATGCTCTGAAAGACAGTGAATGGTACAAGCCATGTTCAGGCTGGTTTGCTGTGTTGTATGTGAAATCAGGTAATGATACTGTACTTTCCATAGTATACCCTCTTACAGATTGGGTAAAATAAATCTTGCCTGCAAATTGAAAATCGAAAAACTAAATTATTGCTTTTAATTATGAACAAAATTAATTCTCTTCAAGTCTGTGTGTTGAGCAGAGTAGCACATAACAAGCCTCCCTGTATACTGTTTTTCTATTCCAAAGACAATAAAAATAAATGTGAGCCTTATCAAATGGGGTGGTGATTGTTTATCAGCCTCTCCTGTGATGCCAGCAGTGTTGAGAATGTCCCTTTGTCTGYGCAGTGCATAAATGGCACACTGATTGCTGCCTCCTCTGAGACAGGAAAATTACAGGCTGGTGGGGGAGTTTTCCACACAAGCATTTAAAGATGCGGAGGAAACCAGAGTCCATTAGCTAGTCTAAGTCCTAAGGTAACCTAAATTTTGTCTGAATYTCTATGAAAAGTAAAGGCATCAGCTGAAGTCTTGTAGAAATCGCCTAACCCAGTATTCCTTTTTCTGCACCATCGGAAAATAGTGTGTTCTGTATAGAAACTAATTRAAGAATACTGTTCTCCTTTTCAAAGGAGACCTTAATTGTTTCTTTAACTAATGCAATTTAGATCTTTACCAACATGGGCACAAATTTTTAGAACTTTGAGGCTCTAAAGAAACCTGTTTTAAATTCTAAGTTTTTTTTTTTTTTTGCCCCATAGTGTCCAAAAGATATTTGAGTGCTGTTGGCTTTCTGCATATCTTTAAATGGTGTTGGTTAGTTTGAGTAGTCAGTTATGCTAATCATATATATATTTTTATATATATATTAGCATGGCCATATAGGTTTTCTGTGATTCATCAATGTCTTTGATATGCAAATCTTCTTGAATACCTGTCAAATCAGTTAGTAATAAGAGTTCTGCGTTAGTATGGCACTGTGAGGAGTCCTTTGAACTTCTGTCACTGTGCTTAGGGCTTGGACAGGGCAGAGGATCTCATAAGGATAAAAAGTTCTTGCTTTTTGTGCTTGGGCTTTTGGGGTCTTGCTTTTTGAGCTGTACTGGAAAACTGATCTGATTTGATCTGATCTAATTTCCTTTCAAATGACGTGTATAAATATGTGCAAAATCCTGCCAGAACAAGAACAGCACAGTAGCAGGAGCACATAAGGAACTCCTTAACRTGATGTTACTGGTGAAACCTGTGTCCCATCCAAGTAAATACCATTTTACTAATCAGCACTGCAGCCACGCCAAGACTGCAGAAATARCTGTTTTGCTTTAAATGTTCCACAAATATATTGTTTAGCACACATGATCTTCTTTAGAGGATGGTCATATTCAGGATGCTGGAGAAATGGCTGTCCTCAGATTCATGCATGAGAAACCCATTCTTTTTCAGCGCCACTTGAGAAAGACTTACCATGATAATTTGATCCAGCCCTCCACAGCTGCAGGTCACTCTGAAGGAGGTACATAGCCACTAATGATCTACTGACCACCTCTGTCCTTTCCTTCTCTTCCCACTGCACAAACCCCTTTGTGGCATCCTGTGACAAGCTTGTGGTCGCTGGATCAGAAGGCAAAGTATCACAAAACAGCTGATTTCCAGAAAAAGCATGTGAGAAATGAAGGCACATCCCAAACTTGTATGTTGCTGGTGCCTGCAGTTCTAAATAAGTTGGCAAAAAAATGAAATGGGAGCCATAGGACTGTAAAAGATTGACTGATGAAATATTTCTRTTGGCAACCATCCTGGTGTATTTCCAGCCTGACATTCTTTTTGGTAGGTATGCCTTGGAGATTTCCCCTTACAAATATAGTTAGTTGCTCAACTTCTCAACTTATTCATTCTCTGTTGGATCCCAGAATAGCATACTGTCTCTCTGAATTGCTGGAGGCTTTCTGCTGCAACTGAGAGGACACTAAATGAACAAAAGTACATACAATGATTTAGGGCCCAAGTCAATAAAATACTCAATCATCACATGTTTTAAATGAGACACTTGCTTAGGTACCTTTTAGATTTGTTTTTGTTGTTGTTTACGTCAATGTACTTGTGCTTTAGTATTTCATCTGTGGTGTGTGACACCAGTAGCTGAAAGCGCTTTAAATCTGTTTAAATTTTTATACACACACATAGGAGGTTTATAYATAAAATGTCTTTATGAGAAATGTGCTTTGTATCCCTGTAAATAGTGATTGAAAGAAAACTGTGTGATTAAATAGCTTACAACAGCATTTTATTTGAAGTTTCTAAATAAAACCAGCTCTGCTGCGTTACTTCAAGTAAATTATTCCTTAAATGCAAGCTTGTCATATTTCTGTATAGTCCAAAGTTGGAGACAAGCATTTCTTTAGAATGGTAAGGAAATTAATATTATAAAACACAAGAATGTTATTTTTAGATACATTCTTACTGGCAATTAAAGTGAAAAATAAAGCTTGACCAAACTTAAGCCTGTTTCATCACACTGGTAATTAACTTATGAGGGTTTTTTTCAGACCTATTATTACAGSACATCTATTTTTAGTTAAGGTGGTGCCCAATTTTGCTGCACCCCTTTTTCAGAAAATACAAAACCAGTCTCATGGCTTTAGTTATCATCCTTTGTCTTCTGAGATGTGGGAAGCTGCTAAGTCATGGCAAGTAAACCGTTTACTGACTGTATGTTCACTTTTCAGTTGCCCAAGTTTTCTGCCTCCACCTTTTTAGCTTTTATTTTTTTCTGGAATTCCAGTAAAGGTAAGGAGAGAAGATGGAGAATAATATTAAAGATAAGCTGGGTTGTGATTTCTTTATTCATTCCTGTGGACTCAGTTCATACATGCCACCTTGATCTGTCTAGCTTTTGTCCCTCGATATTTTTAGCCAAGACTGTCATTTATCCTGCATATAGCATTATTTTGTGGGCTGCTGAAAATGCACTCATTTTTTTCATAGACTAATCATAACATTTTGTTTGGATTATATTCAGATTTAAAAAAAATCCCAATCTCTGTACTTAGTACGGAAATGTACTTAGCAGTTTATTTCACTGGCAAGTGCTTTAACAATAGGAGAAGGGACTGGAAATGAAGTGCAATCATAGCACGCACAGACCAGTCCATCTGTGACTGACARCTTTTGTGAGACCTGGTTTGTAATAGTGCAGATCTTCGGATTTGTTGACTGAAAGGAGTTGTTTTCCTGTCATTATCACCTGCCCTGTCACCCTGTTCTCTCCACTACCAATCAGCAAGGTATGAAGTGCATAGAGGACTGCTATGATATTTTTAGAACCGGCCTTGAGCCCAAGTTTGATCCAACATTTTGAATGGTCAGAAGCTTAAGGTCATTGAAAATAGTCTGTCTTCTCTGCTCATGGCATTGGGATTCCATCACTAGCTAGTTAATTTTCACTTATTGCTTCATTTTTGGACTGCCCTTTCCCAGCAGCAATTAGGGTTGAAGTTATTACAAGAGCATTCCCCTCCCAGATTCTTTGTAAGACATAAATATATCTGATTGAAGTTGATTAGAATGGGAGTATTGTCTGAACCTGGATTCAGTGTTTTATCTTCCTACACCCCATGCTTTTAATGCAGATTATCAGTTCTGACCTGTGCATATTTTAGCCATTGCACAGCGGTTTAAGGCTCAGAAGAATCTGGCAGGTTTTTTGTGAACAGTTCTCATTCTAGGAAACTAGAGTTTGGGACCAGCCTAGTTCCTTTGTCCTAGAGAGCTCGAGCACCCACATCCTTCTCCTTTCAGCCAGAGATGGGGCAGATGAGGGATATGTGGGAGCAGCAGCTGCAGCGGCCCACATCTGCCTGCTGAGGTGTGACTTTGCTGGGCATTTGCTGTGGCTTCCCTCTCCATTTGYTCCATCCCCTCTGTGGGATCAAGAACCTAGTCAGCTGAACATTGCAAGATTTGGCTAAATCAGCTTGAAGGATGGATACAAGCCTTCTTAGGGCTGGTTTGGCCTTAGGATTACCAGTTGGATGCCTGTATTTACAAAAGTCAAGTTTGTGACACATTTTGGCAGTGCCACAGTGCACACTGTACATAGTACACACTGCCTTTACATAGTGTAAAGGTATTTTCAGTTGAAGTAAGTAGCTGCATTAAGATTTTCAGAGGATTTTCAAAGTGGTTTGCTTAGCCAAAGGAAGAGGTTATATTTACTTGAAATGTGTTGTAATTTTCATTTCAGAGCTATGAAACCTTGCTTTCAATTGTATTTTAATTTTTCCCCCTCTCTTACAATCTATAAATTTGTTACAGAAAATTAAGAATGTATTGCTCCTCAGAAGGAATGCTGRTTCTACTGGAGTCAGGAAAAATATTTACAGTTTACCCAATGAAATCACAGTTTCATCATTTTAACATTGCCCCAAATTCACCAGCAGTATAAACTCAGCTCCCAAGCCRGTGAATATTGATTACATTTTGGGTTGCAGATTTATTCCTTATAAAAGTTCAAGAGGATGAAAAAAAWTAGATGAAAACTGGATCTGGGTTCACTGAAACATTTTGATAAAAACCCAGAAGAGGGTTGTTGCCATCCTGGCCCAGCTAMCCGTGAGGATTTTGTGTGGTTTCATAACAGCATTATTGACCAGTATGAAATACGACCTTTTCAGAGCGCAGCAGTGGTCAATTTGTTACTGCTCTCAAGGGCATGTTTGTGCATCCACCACTGTTTCTCCATGTGCTTGAATGCTCCCCTGTGAGGGGTGCAGATGCTGGCAGAGGAAGGAGATCCAAGCTGGCAGCAYAGTGGGAGAAACCGGTGTGTGCCCACAGCCAAGCACATGGTCTGGTATCTCAGGTCCATTCTTTGGCCCRCACATTAAAGGAGGCCCTTTTTAGTGCTGTATGTAAAATGTTTTTTCTTGGCCAAGCTTCCAGTGGATTAAAGTGACAGTTCTCTGACTTAATTTCGACTTTTTTAAATTTAAGAAAATGTATTTTTTTTTTAATTTAGAAGAGTAATTGTTTCAATCTACATTGGTATCTATCTACTAAAAATCTGCTTTAAATCTACTATAGCTTTATAATCTGCTTGTAATATATTATGTAAAGCCACCTCATTGCTTCATGAATCCAAGCCTGTATTTAGAAAGACCCTATTTTCGAAATCTAATTATTTGATGTAAAAGGGCGACTTTGAATAGCAAAATGAAGCAAACATTTTGTGGGTTCTTTTTTTTCCCAAAGGCTTTTTTTCCCAAGTTATTTACAGCACACTCCATTGTTCTACTCTTCTAAAAACTTTTTTAGTATTATCATAGGAAAGTAAACATAGTTTGGATTAAAAAAAAAAAAGAAAAAAATTAAGCCTTTGTTTTTCAGGAGAGGGTGATTTCAAATAATAAAATTATTTCTGATAGAGGAATAATTAGTTTAGTTTAGTATATGACTGTGGAATTTATTATTCCATCAATTCAGTGAAACTTAGTAGTTCTTACTAGTGTTGAAGGTACCTGAAGTGGGAACTGGCTGGTGGACTTGGATATACTTACATTAATGATTRAACTCAATGATCTTAGAGATCTTTTTCAAGCAAAACAATTCTGTAATTCTACCCCCATGATCTGACCTTTTTAGACTCATGAGATAAGACCTGTCTTGGAGTTCTACAACAAAAGTTGCCTTAAGCTTGACATACAGAACTGTTAAAGTTTCTTTTCAGATACATGATCARTACTGATGTAAAGCTCATTTGGAAGTTACTGCAGTGTTTGAAGCATGCTTAAAATGCACTTCCACCTCTGGCTTGAATTTTTCTAATCAATGGATTTTTCTTAAGGCCTTATCTATCCCACTGGATGTCTTGCCCTGCACATTGTAGACAATGCCAAGCCACCCCTGAGCTTCATCAATAAATTTAGTATCCCAGGTCTTTAGGTTTCTGGTTTTCAAAGGTTACCTATTTTATGCGTGTTGCATGTCTAGCCATCCTTAGTTTTTCAGCATTCTTTTTCAAGTATTTTTACWGGGAGAAGCTACAGTACTCCAAGATATTCTATGAATATATATCACCTTACTGCTGTTATTCAGTACAAACTTGTTATATTCCCAAGGATTTTATTAGCCTTTTTGGTCCTGGTGTAATCMTAGGAGCTTGTATTTGGTTGGCTGGCTTCTGCTATGATTCCAAAACCTTTGCATGGCCATTGGTTTTCACAGTTCAATTCTCCAGGCAGCATGCATGGCCTACATTTCTTGTCTTAAATAAAAAAAAAAAAAATCACTCAAACATATATTACAAGCTAGAGATGGTGTTTCTATTGGTTTTCTAGACATAGGGATTTAGTAGTCTATTGTCCATGAACAGTGACCAAGTGATCTGGCCTGCCAGACTAGCCACGATTAGGAGATGCAGCGCAGAACCCTGCATGGAGGCTCAGATTATCTGCTCATTAGGTGTGCAACAAGCTTGAAATGCCTGAAGGATGCTGAACATATTGGCAGCTGTCCCAGGTGATGTGCTCCAGGGCTCCTTTGTGCATGTGCACCCAGGTGTGCCTGGTGGAGCCAGGAGCAGCCGGCACAGCTCTAGTTCTCTCTAAGGAAAGTGACCATAGCCATGAAGAGCCAGGAAATCTCTTATTGCTCATATCTCCTCTCAACTTATTAATGGCATAAAAGGGACCAAGTGCTTTGCTGGTCTGAGGCATTTATTTGTCATTAATCTGATGTTACTTGGGTATGTGTTGTTTATGTGAAATTTACCTCAGTCTTGCCACAAAACATGGAGATTTTAGTTCCATCATGATAAATGACTTTGTCAACAGAATAAATGAATTTTGATGTTTTCCCTAACCTAAATATTTACTTGCTACATAGCTCTATATTAGTGTTAGGGTCTTTTTATTACTTGAGCTTTGTGATTCAGGAAAGTTGAATTTATGAAGCCCTTAAGGTATGCTTAACTTAAGCCTTGTGCTTATAATCAACTATGTGCTGTTGAGGTGTTGTCCTGAATCTAAGACTTAATTTCTAGTAGATTTATTTATGTGAACAAAAAATTGTATTTTAAGAGGAGAAAGAAGTGATGTCATCAGCTAGTTACAAAACCCCTGAGCTAATTTGCATGAGAAAGATGCAATACTCTTTGTATTCTTATACAAGAGATGATAAGAAAGCCATACATTTATCTTACATAGCACTTCTTATCCTCAGAACTTTGTAAAGTTTTACTCTCCCATTGTTTGTCACAAAATCCCCTAAAGCCACAGATATGCCTTTCTTTGTCCCAGAAAATTCCTTTGAAGCTTGAATTGAGCTAAAACACTAGAATTGCAGTTTTCTCCTCTTAAAAAATGTCCATCACATGGTTTCCCAACCCTGCAAAGAAAAGCACCATGTATTCCGGCACAGGCAATGCCAAGGCTTGCTACATAGAGAATTGGTTGGAAACATTCCTGTACTTTGTATTTCTAACCAAAGCACATGGATTAAGCAACCCATTTGAACTCCTCCAGGGACTTGGAATATGGTCCCTTAGTTCCAGGAGAGAGCAGAACCAGACTATTACAGCATCTCCCCTGATTTCTTGCTGCTCCCAAACCATCTGCTTCTCTGTGGTAATAGTCTTTAGCTGTTCGTTAACATGGTTAATCCTCTAGCATAAGCTGCAGTAATTTATGTTGGATGTTTGGGTTTCATGTGGTACTAATGGTATCTAATGAACTGTGGCTTCAGAAACATCTGTTCTATACAATAGTTAATTTTTTCTTCCTTTTTTTTTTTTTTAATCCCAATGATTGGATACACAAAAATAGTTAGGAAGTCTTTAGGCTGCAAAGATTAGAACTCTAACCTCCAGTACTGAAATAGGCCAAATTAAATTCTACTCATGCAACCTTAATTTAGCTCCCACTTGTTTATGAATTGTTTGACATTGATGCATGCTATTACTCCCTGCTTTTTCACTTGCCAAATGAAAAAGGGGCTGAAAAAAGGTTGAAWGGGACACCTGTAAGACTGCAATGTCCTCATTTAGGCATATGACTAGAAGCTAGAGAACATCTCTTTTTTTAATGCATTCAATATTTATATGATACAATTGAGCAGTATGATAAAAAAATCTCTGCAAATATTCATTTAAAAGTAAGAAAACTGCAAAAGTTGAGACTAAATTATTAATATGAATGAAGGCAATGCTCAAGAACGGCATGTGAGAAATGGGATATGCTAAAAACAATCAGTAATATACTGTTTGTACTTTGAAAGGAAAATAGAAATTAAAAAAACCTCACAAAAGTATTATTTAATTATAATATTGCAGAGTTAATAACACAGTAGAAATCCTAGCTCTTTCCAATTTGAGGGCTTCATTTCTTAGTCTTAATATTGCAGTAATGGGGTTTCCAGATTTAATTTCCTTATATTTATTTGTTTTGAACAACTCAGAGGGAAAATAACAGAAACACGTTGTGAAAATGCTATAATGAGATCACAGTGCTACTAACATGCCTTAAGTTTACATAAAGTGGCTGATTGCATTTCGAGTCACCTCAGCAGCACTAAATCATTTCAGCAGTTTACCTTCACTTCCAGCGTCATTAAACTTCTCCAAGTTTAGGAAATGCATTTGAAAAAACAGAAAAAATCCCCTCATGTTCCTGTATGAAAATGTCACCTTATAACATCCATAGCTTTAAAAATAAAAACCAGATTTGCTTCAGGCATGAACCCTTTATCCTTCCCCCGTGGGACTCTTAAGGAGCTCTTTAAATTCACGTGATTGTGYAGTTAAAGTCTGGGCTGACTCAGCAAAGTGTTTAACTATGTGCTTAAATTCTATTGCAATCAATAGAATTTGAGCATGTGCTTAAATATTATGTTGAAAAGAAAAGGATTTACACATGTGTTTTAAACCTAAGCATGTACCAAAGTAGGCTTATACTATGTCAAAGCAAGTCGGAAGAATTCAGGTTGTAAAAACCCTACCTTTGTGGTGACTGATTTCATAAGTAAAATATTTTTATATAGTTTTTATGTATCATCTAAAATGTATAGCATCATGCTGTAGTTATTATGGTCTTTGAGTTAGTGAACATAAGACAGTTTATGTGTCTGTCAGTTTAAAATATGTACGTCGGAGTTWAGAACACTTGCAGCTAAATATCTAAGTGTACATTTTCTGCTCTTGAATATAGTTTGCTTTTAGTTAGTTACTGCAGTATTTTAAGTCATTTAGAGCTGTGAACACTATCTTTTAAAATGCAGCTGCATATATAAGAAGTTATAAACACATATGGGTACCTAATACCAGATCCTACACTCCACAGTTTTCCATGTTCTGACCTGTTTTTAACTTATTCCTCCCGTGTTTCCCTGTAATATGAAACTTGATTATTTTGAGGCGCTGAATCACCAAACAGCGTCATGTTCTGTTTGGCTGAAGGGCATAAGCAATTCCACTTTTTCTATTTACTTCTGTCTATAAAAAGCTTTTTCTGCATTAGAGGAGATTTCTGCTTCTGCCAGTGATGCCTCTTGCGCTGTGTTAATCTGCTCTGTGCTGTGGAAAGGCCACATATTTCCCACAAAATATTTGGGTATTTTTATTTTCCAGAGAAAATGTTTATGATACCAAATTGTCAGCAATTAATGATGCAATGGTATGTGTTGTGCTCACCTGAAATCTTGCACTGTAACATGCTACCTGTCACTGTGCTGCCAGTGCCCCTGCCCCTGCTCATGGCCCTTTGCAGAGCTGGGTGCAATGCCATCTGCAGGGCTTCACTGCTTCCTCAGTAGGGAAGAGGGATGCCAAGGAGAGCAGGGTAGCAAGAAGTGATAGGTACTAACTTGAGGATCTTGCAGGAAAAACCTCAGAGAACCCAACCAGCTGCTGCGGTCTCTCCCTGTCTAGGGGCAGGCCTTAAGTCTCATCAGGACCAGGTGATTTGGCACATGGAAGAAGAAAAGGTTTGGGATGATGGGAAGACTTGAGCCACAGACTTCCTAGGTGCCATCAAGTAGCCAAAAAACACAGGAATTTCACAGTACTTTGTTATTGCGAATATTTTCTTTGGTAACACAACGGTGAGAAGTACATTAAAAAACATACTGCCCTTAGCTATCATCTGCCACGTAAGCATACAGAAGATTCTTCACCAAAAGGCAGAGGAGAGCCCCAAATACTTGGCAAATTCTTGTGTCTTTAGGACCAAAATATTATATTGATAGTTGAGAATTCTGTGGATTTCTAGAAAGCTCCAACATGACTTCTGTGTTGGCTTCTTGATTTACAGCGAGGAATTACATCCCAGTGGCCACTGCTGCTCCCGTGGAGCAGGAACATGGAGCAGACTTATAATTTTGGTATGAGAGTAGTCAAGCTGCTCTATATTATAGGTAGGAACAGGCTTTGGTCACCTGTATAAAAAGCGCTGTAAGGCAGAGTAGGGCTCTGAGAAGTACTGTCTGTAACACTGAAATGAAAGTTATCTGTGTGTAGGCATACTAATGATCAAATGAGATGCAACTTCTGAAATACCAGTATGAAAAACGGACTTCACATGTGTGAAACGTGTCAAACCTCAGAGGAGCATGGTGCTGTTGTCTGATACGCTGTCAAAAGCTGCTTTTCTGAAACCACATCATCTTGGAGAACTGAAAATACGCTGTATAAATTGCCTAACSCTTCTAAAAATAAGTGTGAACTAGTGAGCCTCTCTCCAAATTTTAGCAAGTCAACCAAACAGCGCATAGTCCGTAAGCGCGTCTAACACGCTGCGCCACAATCGGTGACTTACTATAAGAATTATATGAAGCGTGCTAAATACGGAAAGGCTGCTTATAGCTGCACGTACAAACCCCGGTCCGCACTGGCTTCTGCCCCCGCCTCCTGCTCCCCCCGGCCCGAGGAGCTGCAGAAATCGCCTCTCTCTCCCTCCGGCGGCGGGTCCTGCCGGGAGCTGGCGGCCGCCTGGCTCCCTCCCCTGCCAAAGCCAACTGTGGCGTAGCCAGAGAAACGGGCAGCAAAAATAGAACAGCAGGATGGCTGCGCGTGGGCGAGGCAGAAACCACATCGCCAGCAAAACCTCCCAGCGTTATTTTGGGACCGATACGGGCAGAGGCCGTGGCGTTTTGCTCTCCTTTCACAAAACACTCCCCGGGGGAGGGTGAGGAGGGAGAGGGGCGCAAATCCCGGGCGGGGACCGTCCCTGTCCCACTCCTGCCTCCTCCCTGGCGTATCCCCAATGACACTGGGCAGGGGGAAGGGGTTAATTGAGCCCGAGGCCGGGCGGCGCGCAGAGGACGGGCGGCAGTTTGAAAGACGGAGACTGGACAGCTGTGTTTGCTGTGGTATTTTTAAACGCATTAATGCAGGCTCCAATCACCCGGCCATGCTTGACCTATTTTTGGCTCAGGCCGGCCATTGTTCTATTTCTGCCGCCGCTGGGCCACGAGGGTGTCAATTCAAATGCAAATGAGTTATCGCTGCTGCTCCCGCCAACATCGCCCAGCCGCCTGGCCGAGGGACAGCCGGCCGGGAGCGAGAGGGGCGCGGGCACGGCAACGCGGGGCACGGCTGGGGTCAGCTCGGTTAAACCCTCCGCGGCTCCCGGTGCCTGGAAAGGTGGCTTATTCGGTTTGATGGTTTGTTAGAGGCAGTTTCCCCCCCCTCCCCGCCCTGCCAGGAAGCCCAAAGCGCAGAGATATTTGTTCATTTCTTCTTCCACCTGCCGCTGGCTGCCCGAACGCAACTGCTCCAACTCGGCAGCGCTCAGCCCCCCGCACGCTCACGGCTCCCTTCCTGCGGGCGGGGGCTGCCGACGGCGGATTTGGGCTTTTCCTTCTCCTCATAGATACTTGTGCAAATGCTTAAACACTGCTAATTGCCGAAGCACATTATCTTACGACCCTCGCTGAAGGAGGTAGGACCGCAGAGGGTCGTGCCCGACGCCTATGTGCAAGTACAGTGATGAATCTCTTGTGTAGCTGAAGTGCAGACCAGTTGGAATATGCTGCAGACAATTTACGAGAGTGAATCGTGTTTTTCCTCAGATGGGGTTTCTGGACGTGAACAGCTCTTGGCTCAGCAAAGAATGCACAGTATGATCAGCTCAGGTAAGAGACAGCTCCGTGCCTTAGACTTGAGTGGCTGACCGGGAACATACAGCCTAGCATGAAGAGTAAACACCCTTCCTTTCAAGAARTGACTTGATTTTTGTGGGCTTTGTCGAAGTTGTTGTTATATAATTCTGGAAGTATTTTAGATTGCAGCTGCTGCTGCTGCTTTAGCGAGGAGTTTGTCTCCTTTGGTCTGCTGCTTTCCAGATGCAGCAACATGCTCCCAACTGAAGTCGAGTTTGRGTTTCCTTGTTTGTTTTGTTGCGTGATTGCAAAATGGGGCTCATGGTAGAGGCTTRTTCACAGGAAGAGGCTTCCTCAGACAGACCTTGTCAGGAGGCTGCATTTAGAGCCCCTCATAAGCAATTCTAGTCATATGTCTGTTGTAAACAGGATTTGCTCTTTCTGTGAGTTTCCTTTTCTCTAGTTTGCATATGAAGGGGGCTTTATACCAATACCTTTCTCTTTTCATCACAACGCTACTGCAAAATGTCTTTAAACTGCATGGTTTATTTTGTTCCTTTAAAAATATTTGTGAACCTGGCAATGCCAGTTACAGGTAACGACTCACTGAGATGTAAATTGGATGTGTTTTTTCATGCAGGCATTTCAAAACTGCTCAGAAAGAACACTGCATATTTCCTCATGTATGTTTCCTCACAGCTACCCCTGTGTTTTCTAGTTTCCTTCCTAGCTGTGTTTGAGACTTGCTACTGAGGATAAATTAACTTGGAAGAATCATTGCCATTTAATTTAGATGGGCTAAAAATGTCAACATTTCAGGTTGTCTACCCTTGCCTATTCTCTCCTAAAGTTAATTCCAGTACAGTTTTCATTGCAGTGAAACTCTTGTATATTAAGGCACAGTGTTTTTCAGTTTATATCTAGTTAAACCTTACTTTGTTTTTCAGGAAGTGTTAGTTTTGTAGAAGATCTGTATGTGGAATACAGGATTAATTATTTGCATGTATTTTAGTCTTAGTTGTGCCCCCTTTGCTTTTTTCTTTTTCTTTCMTTTTTTCTTCTTTCCCAAAACTTGAATGACCTCAGTTTCTAAAGATAATTACATGTGCAGACTATACCTCTCTTCACATTTTACCTCTTTCAGTACACCTGTTTGTTTTTTTAAAACTGTTTATTTTCCTGCTTTGTAGAAGGAGAGCTAAACGTTTTACTTGTGCTCCATTCTTGCATACAATTTTAGGTTGTTGATCATCAATTTCACCTCCTTTGTCAGGGACACAAATCAGGTGAAGGCACATTTAAAATTATGAACAGTGAAGCTCTAGCAAAGACTGTGGGTAAAAGCAGAAGCTTTCCTGGAAGTGTGACAGTTCTTCTGTAAAGCCATCTACAGTGTCAACGTCTTGTTCAAGAATTGTTGCCTTGCTTCATTGCATTTCCTTAGTTTTCCTGAACAGCTCAACAGGTGTCCAGTGCTTTTAAATTGGTTAGAGATAAGGCTGATTGTGTCCTCTCCCTACTGTTTTGCYTTTTTTTTGTTGTTGTTGGGGTTTTTTTAGTACTAAATCAAGTTGAAATAAATGGTTCACAAGTGGAAATTTGGGGGGTTTATCTCACTATGCTACCATTTTAACTGCCAACTAATATAATAGCAATTTTTTCCTTTGAAACTCAAGAAAATAAGGTGATTTTCTGCAAGTTTATGGCTCTGCTTATCTTCATTGGAAATAGGAATGTCATATAACTGTTGATTTGTWTCTGATAGTACATTAGATAAGTCCATATAATATACACAACTTCCCCTGTAGTGCCAAGTAGAGTAAGAGGGGAGGCTTAGACTAAAAACAATCCCTACAAAAGCTTATTCAATAACATTATCCAGATAAAAGATGTTTAAGTATATATTTATTCTGCGGAACATAAAGTATTCCTCTGTGTTTCAGTTGGCCTTTAAAATATGCAGCTAGACTACAAGTAGTTGACATTATACATAGTCTGCAGTTTCAGTTCATGTCACATGAAACCTCAAAGCCTGGTGCTGCTCTTGGTTACCTTYATCTCCTGCATGTTCAGCATCTTGCGGGATCAGTTCTGGTAACTTTTCATTCTTTCCATTTATGATACATGTAGGGAAGAAAGAAATAGCTAGGGTGTGACAGCATGCACTAGCATTTGGAGAAGCCAGAAACAGTAATTTGAATTTTCCTTTTCACAATGCTCTTACTTTAAAGTTGTCTTTGCTTAAATGTATGTGATTTATACTCAGCATGTAGTTAAGAAAATAACAGATCCATAGAAGTTTGTGCTTTGCATCCTTGATGTGCTTGCTCCAAAGACTTCAAGAATAACTTAAAACAGACAACAACAGTCAGATTTTTAAGTTTGCTGGTATCCAGATACAATGCACATATATTATGCAACTGATTTTAAGCTGGGCTGGAGAGATCCCCCAAAGAGGACAAGGTCACTGGTCAATGGATTGGATTTGCAAAGCAAAATGTCTAAGAAATTTCTGACAAGAAAGGGAACACTTTAGATATGAAAATCAGTTCTCCTGGTATTCCCTCAATTACTGCCTTGCCTGTCTGTCTCCATCCTTGCTTGTAAGTCATACTATGAATGAGATGATCTGGATAGGTACCAATCAAAAGTCTGATTATGAATGGAGCAATCTAGATCGGCGCTGACTAAGAAGCTGTGTAATTTGCAGACACCTACACCTTACTGCAGAGAGCAGTTTCAGCTGTCTTTAGGAGACTGAACTAAATTCTCCCATATGGTACTGTTGCTCTAAAATGCAGCAGCAAGTGCTGTGCATCTTTATATGAGAAAATGATATTGATGTATTCTTACTTGGTACCATAGTTATTTTAATGTCACATTTGCAAAATAAATCTGGGGTCTAAAGCCTCTTATTTACCTGGAATTACTTATCTATTCAGTTCCTTTTACTTTACACAAAAAAGACTCAATTTCCATGTGTGTGCAATGCCGCAGTGGATCCTAACACTCAGCCTCTGGCTCATGGCCTCTGATCTTTTCACAGTACAAGTAATAAACTGAAAGTCCTTGCAAAAAAGCATTTGGTGCAGCACAGTCAATGGGAAAAACACTCATTAAAATGTAGTTAATAAATAACCGATGCAGGACTACATTTCTTAAATAGATGGTAGCTGTGTGAAGGAGAAGGAAGGACCTACCCAATCCTGGTATCTGTAGATGTGGGACTTCAGGAAGTAATGCCAGCTTTTGGTGATTTAATAGACAGTGCTGGTTTTTCAAAGGGTAAGGTTGTTAAGTCTTCCCCACCGGCCATATCTTGATATACAGTCTTGAAGTACCCTGCCTGAATTCCACCTTGGTTTTTATTGGATAAGACATCCTCTGCTTCCTGCCCAAAGCTGTTCYGCTGAAAAATCAAGAGTTCAAGGAGATAGTGAGCTTAAAGCTTGGCTTGTCCAATGAGTTGACAGGTGACCTGAGTGAGTTACACAATCCTGCTTATGTCAGCTAATCCTTCTGTGAAACACAGTAAATGATACCTGTCAGGACAAAAAATCAATAGAGCAAAACTATTCTAGAGGGGATGTAGCGGTTCAGAATGATTAATTTGATTGGCTTCACCTACCTACAGGCTTGTAAAATACCTTCAATTTCACAGGTGTCACAAGTGGATGTAGTGAATGTTTATTCTCTGCACCAGTCAGGAAATGTAAACTGTGTCACTTGAATATAAATGACAGAATTACTGCTGCATGCATCGTGCTGTACGTGGGTTGGCAGGAGCTCATGAGCAATCTTCCCTCAGTAAACCCCAGTGTGCACAGTGTGTCCTGTATGTTGTCTCTGTCATGTGTCTGCATGACCTTGTATACGTGGGGTTTGCTTTACACATGGATTTATATTGCCTTCAGGGAAAGTTCTTTGATATTTGCCCTCCTATATTTTTCTTCTTTTTTTTTTTTTTTTCCTGAACAAAACCTTTACTTGCTCACCTTTTCCTGTGGAGAACCTGCAGAACACAAGTTCATTTAAAGTTTTGCTCTGATGCTCATTAAAAACTTGACATATTTGTGTATCTCAATCAGGTGACATAAACTTGTTACAGATACCAAATGTTTCATTTATGGTGTTTCAGACAGTAGCACTTCAGAGAGAGCAGAAAGAATGAGAAAGAATAGATGTGCTGAGTTTTGTGGTTCTCTTCAGAGCAATGAAAAAATTGAGTGTGGAAATACAGTGTAGGGAAGTTTTGGATAACAACCAGAGTGGCTTTTTCCATGCCTTTTGTAAAGGCAAGGTATAAGATAATCTGGTTCTTCACAGTAATAGCAGAAGTATTTTAATTAATTGTTAGGAAAGTGTAAGGCCTTAGCCATATACAATTAATACAAATGAGAAGAAATAAGCAACATAGACCTGCAGGTCATACGTAGTTACAATGTCACTGATTTTGAGTAGAGGCTTTGCCCTGCAATATATGCTGGGCAAAACTTTGGTTGTTAATTCAGTTGAACAAAACGATGGGAAAATGGAAGTAAGCTGCTTTTTCTGTTTTGTGTTTGAGACGACATTGAATACAGACTGATGTTTCCAATTTCATGTGTCTAATGCTGTAAGAACTAATGCTATAACATTGCCTTTTCCTACTTTTTTTTTGGTGTTTTTTTTTATTCTAGTTGTAGCTTCTGATGCCATGTGGTTAGCTGATGGTCTTGCTTTATATTAGGTGGTATATTTATAGGTTGTGAGAAAAGCCTGAAATTCAAAGTACAAGACTGACAAGAATAACAAGTTAGAAAAGCTGGAAAGTAAATAAAAAACTATGCAAAACATTACTTCAAAACCCCTTTCGGTGCTTTTCAGAGACCATTAAACACTGCATTTAGTACAGATGTCCTCTAGTACTGGTGCTAGGACACTAGCTCCCCTCTCTTCAGTGTGCTGAACTAAATCTCTTTATTGGAAAACAGCTTTTTACTTCAGTCGTTTATTGCTTTAGCTGTTTGGCTTTATAACATGTGTTGGTTTGCACTGCACTCAAACACACAGCTCCAGCTAGTCTTCCCTTCTGTAAAACTATGAGCAGAATACATTTAGTTCATTAAGGTTGCACTCAATACATGGAACGCCTGTAATTCTTCTACTGCCAGATCCATGTTTCTGTGCTGACTGCCCAGCCCCTCTCTTCTGCGCTGTCTTTGCAGAGAAACCAAAAGCTGGGAGAAAGCAGAATAGATAGATAGCCTGCAAAATATGCACATTCACTTCAGGTTTTGATGATGGGGGGGGATTTCAGATGTTGTTGCATTTTAACCTTTCCCAACTGCTGCTGGGGGGTAAGAGTTTTACATGCTGGGTAAAAAATACCATAGAGAAACCAGTCGGCAGATATTATTGTTAAACACATGAAAATCTAAAATGCCCTGTTCTGTGGATCTCTTTAACAGGCTGACTCCTCTGGGTCAGTTATTCTTAGCCTAGTTATTTTCATCTTATGGCATTACAGGTCTAAGATTAGCCTGTTAGGCGTTATCATGCCATCTGAGTTACCTCCTAATATAACTGTACACCGGAATGATTATTTATAGACAGAGCATTCTGTCATTTTTGCTTTATTTCTGGTAGTTTAAATAAAGAAGGGCAACATTCAAGAAAAACCACAGATTCCTTCCTGCTGCCAAAACAACATGATAACTGCCTGCTGAGGGGCAGGGATATTGTTTAAAATGTGTGCTCACAGCAGATGCAAACATCTTACCTCTCCTACAACAAGATACCTCAGGGTACCACTGCTTCTGTCTGTTCTGGAGGAGGGAGAGGGGTGCCAGATTGATGCGCCAAATGACAGAGCTGAGATGAGCTTGTGGCTGCTGATGAGAACAAGGATAACCAGGTGCTATTTTTAGAGGTCGGCTCTGTCAAGCTCCATGATCAGTGTGAACGTGTCACATATGCACAAAGCTCCTCCAAAATGGACCCATCTAGTTTTGTTGCATAAAAGTGATATTTGCTGTACAAGTAGCCTTCTATGTGATCTTCACAAGACATAACAGGAAGCTTCAGCAAATCGACAAATTTTATTAAAGTGTTCTTCATGATTGCTGCACAAACATTTCTTCTCAGTAGAAAAACTTTAAACCTAAAGCAGAGTTGCTGTTCAAGAACACAGTGAGGCTTGTTCTCTCCTGAGGAAGTTCSCTGGGATTTTTGTGTTTGTATGGGTATAACTAGGAGGAAGCTTTTAGCTTTTAGTGGCAGCTTAGTAAAGAGCAGCAAAAATAGGAAAGTAGCAGATCTTCAGCTGGGTGTCAGAGCAGCCTCTGCCTGCAGTTGTTGCTCAGGAAGCAGGCAGCTGACAAAAAATGGAAATATTAAAGGATTATAATTATCTAGTGAATTCCATCTCTTTTAGCTTTCTGCTCTAAATAAATGGCATGTTTCTGTCTTCGTGCAGATTTTGTGTGTAATCAGGGGGCACCTGATTTGTTCTACTTTAAAATGTTACTGATGTAAAAAGGSTTGCAAAATCGGTGGAAGCCTCTGCATGGTTGAGCCAGTGCTGCTTTAACTCCCATTATATAATAAGCAGCTCGGTTTTTTTTTCAAAAGCCTGGCAATTCTCTGCATGACTGTAAAGGTACTTTGGCATTTAGTATAATCTGAGCATAGCCAACACATCTGTTTTATTTGTTTGATGTCTCATGGTTGTAAACTCCTTCCAGCTTTTGGAGTATACAAACATGATGAGCTCCAAGAATTCAGGCCTTTTACAGATGAATATGCTAAAAATGCAGGTTGCTTTATTCTAATGATAACATGTTCCTCCTAGTAATAAGACTGAATATCATCAAAGGGAGACAAGAGAAGTAACGGAATGAATTCTTTGAAAATGTCAACTATATAAATAATGTTTTTACAATCAAAGACTATTGTTCCTCTTTCATGATCCCTGTGGTCAAAGGTATGCATGCCGCAGAGAGGAACCACAGTTATTCAATTTCAGTGAAGTCTGGAATGGAATAATGAGCAGGCTTAATGTTAATTTAATAATTTCCCCCAATTGTTCTGTTCTTAATCCAAGTCTCCTTTTTCTTTCTTGGTGCCCAAGGCCACCTCCTTGTTGGTGTTGTACAGCAACAGTATGAGAGAAAGCAAAGAAAACAGACTGTTAGTGCTTAATCTTACATAGAGACTCTTTATGGAATTTTATACTCATTTAGTAAAATGTTCGTGTTGGCCTTTTTATTTACCTGTTCATAGCTCCAATTTTTGCAGAGACAGTAAGTTCTTACTTTTCTACATCCGCTTGCTTGATCTCTAGATGAATATCCTSGTTGAAAATGTGTATTTTTCCTAAGCCTTGTAAAGTCTTTTTTTTTACAGACAGAAAAATATAAAACTCCTGGACTCTTCAAATTTTTTATATTCTAATTTGAATTTGACCTTGAAGTTCTGAAGTGCTTAAAAGAGTATGTGTTGCAATATAACAAAGAGTCACAAAGTAAAATACCTAGATTTTTTGAGACTTTATGCTAACATAAATAGTGATGGAATTAGTATGAGGCACAGAATGGTGTTAGAAATAAGAAAAGTAAAATCATCAGTATTCATATTTTTACTGTCTTTATATTAGCATATATTTATTTCATGTAGGCACATAATGTTAAAGGACTATATAGAAATTTCTAGGATGCTTCAGAAGGCTCATCCTAAAAATCCTTGCACAGCAGCTGTTGAAATCTAGTGAGACCTAAATTCAGGAGAGCATTTTACCTTGATCTAGTAGCTCTCCAGCCTGTGTCATGTGTATGCTCAAAACTGCTCCAGACTCCAAGTAGACAGTCACTCGTTCCCCTGCAGACATCTGAAAGTTTGTGTGGTTTTATTTGCTGTCACTGGTTTTTTCCTACAGGATCTATATCAGAAGAGGAAGAAAGCTTTACTCTATTGTTTCTATTAAGTATTATCAGTAGTTATCACAGTAATAATTCCATAYGAAGTATTCCAATTACATGGGAATAGGAATAAGTTTTACTTAGGTTTTCTCAAGGAGCATGAAAGAAGGACTGGTAGAAGAGAAAGGTTTGAAGAAATTATGAGGGAATTTTATAAATGGAGTAGTAGGGCAGAAATGAGCTATACAAGCACTTCCTATGTTAAAATGCTGTTGTGAGGGAGGGTGGGAAAGGCTCTGAAGATGTAAGAGAACTATGTGGGAGGTGGAAACCAGGGGATTTTGAAGCACAGTTCTAACTGTCCATGAACACAGGAAAAATATAGTTGGAAACAGTTAAGAAACAAATCAACTGAGATGAGAGACGTTTTTGTCAAAGAAATCTCTAATGCCATCATAAAGAATACATGGGAAAGTATGAATATTTTAGAATCAACAACCCAGGTTGTTTTTAAAAACAACCCAGAGCTGTGTTACTCTTGTAATGACACATAAGATAGTATTCAGGGATTTCTCTTGCCATTGTAGACATTCTTTTTCTGTTTTCTTGGTCTGAGAATGAGGTTTGTGAAAGTGAGCAGTATAAGACACAGATTTTATTTATGCACATACTGCAAATTCTGCTGCATCTCACCATCCTGAACTCCTTCCCTCCAAAGTAGCTCAGCTTTCTGGGAGAACCTGCAGAACAATCTCAGCAGAGCTTTGCCAAAAATTTCCATCCCTATGTCAGCTGCACCATTCCTGTCCTGCCTTTTCTTCTTTACCTAGTAAGCAATTTTCTGAGCTCTGTGCTGATTTTCTGGTTTGTTTGTTCTTTTTCTTCTTGTGCCAGTGTATACAGGGTGATAATGGAGCATCTAGAGAACTTACTAAGAAGCGAAATTACAAATGCCAGAATCAAAAGGACATAGGCAAAGAAATAAAGGAGTGCTAATGTAACTGAACTAAGTAATGGTGGTGCTTTGAATTATTAAGGACACTAATATTGATACAGCTATTTTGTTTAGAAAATACATGGTTAGAAATGGGAATATTTAGAAAAAATTACCATTGGGATAAAAATTTTAAACCTTATCTAAGAAAGAGTGCCTCTCTCTGGTTATTGGTCATGCATATCTACTTGTCACTGGTACATATACATATATATAGCCTTATCACCAGTCTTACTCTGCCTCTCCTCACCGAGGACACTCTGGTATGGCTATATTAAAACCTGTCAAAAATAAAAATTTTGGGAACTCTGGGTTTAACGAGTTAGTTGGGGTAGGCTTGAATGAGTGCCTGAGGCAAAGTGGTTTTCCTTCTGCAGGCCTAGTAGCCCACCAGAGGCAGACATACATTCCATAAACCTCCTCAACTGAGTCTGCTGTTCTTCATCTGCAGATACCCAAAGGTGTGCAGCAGCACATGTTTGTTCCCAAGACCTCAGAAACTCATTCTTAAGGACCTGTCTTTGTTATTTCTTCTAGGGAATACTATTACAGGTTTCTCCTGGTAGTGCTTAGGAGATCTAGGTGCATGGCTGGTTTTAAAACATTAGCAGCCAAATAGTCTTCAGTGTTGTCCTGCAGACTCAGAAAGACATGAGTGAGTGTAGAAATATGGACTCTTCCTTTCTTCCTTTTTCTGGACCCTTTTTCTTCTGCTGGACAGTCGCATCACTTGTACCAGCACAGGTATTTATTCTTGTGTCCTTTGGGGCTGGTGGAATAAGGAGCTGATGTTGGTTAAAAACATGACCACCAGGCCCTTGTGCCAGTGCAGTAGATGCTGCAATGTGGGGAAGGAGGGCATCATCCTTGGGGTCAGAGGAGCCACGAGTGGGGATGGGAGGCACAACCACATCTCAGCTTTAGCTATGGCGTACAGTGGCCTCAAAATGTATTTAACCTGCTGCCTGGGAAATCTTCTGGAGATTTCACCTTGCTTCTCTCAGCATTTTGCAGGACAGAGCCTAAAATTTCACACTTAATTAACACGTTGTTAAACTCCAGTGAGCTACATAGCACTTTACCATTAAGTATAATTTCTGCTAATTTTGTCCCTGTGAAGCTGTCAATAACTTACCTTTCATCATCCACAGGGTACATTTTATCTGAAGTGAAAGGAAAATACCCTAAAAATGTACATTGTTTTGCATTAGGTAGAGTATTATATCTCTGTTTACCTTAGCAACCTGCACCAAAACTGAATGTACTGGAACCAGTAGCTGTCTTCATCTCAAAGCTGTATCAGTACTAGTGCAGTGTCTGTTCCAGGAAGACCTTCATCGCTCTTGCGCTCAATTTCTGGTCCATTCTTTATTTGTGAAGAAAATGTTTTGCCAAACATTCTCCCACTGGAGTCCCTCCTATCTTCTAGTTTGGTAACCCAAGTGTGCTTTTGTATGTCCTTAGATTTCCTAGACAATCTGAAAATCAGTAGAATTCAAGTTATGGGAGAAAAAAATTTCCTTCGTCTGATGCTGTTTCCTGGTTGCTACTTAGGTACTGTTATCAAATACTTCCCAATGTAAACCAAAACCACAAAATAACTAACTGACAGGCTGACATGTTAGCAAACACAGATCAAAAGGACCATATAATTTTCCCAGTTGTTGCTATAAATTTCTTACTGAGTGCAGTTTCAAGTTGAAGACACAGTTTGAGTCTCATGGCTGGCACAAGGCTGTACAGACATTTTTTGGATCCGAACCCTTCAAAACAACTGAGCTCTCCACAGTAACAGCCAGAGTAGAAGATGCCAGATCTGAAAGGAGAGAAATTTTTCACTGCTGTTGCTTTGCTGTGAAAGTCTGTGCATTTGAACTGGTGACAGCCACAAACTGTGCCCCCAGTGGGGGGAACTAGAAGCATTAGTTAGTGACAATCATGTAGGAAATAACATGTTGTGTCCGGCTCTCAGGAGGTGGTGTTTGACTAATTGTCCAAACCCTCAGTAGAGAGAAGATAACTCATCTTTCTCCTTAGATAACATGGTCAGATASTTAAACTTCATGATTCTGAATGCAATTAAAAAGTCTACCTGAAAGACAGTAGTTACTTTCTGCAGGAGGAAGGCTGTACACATTAATCTTACATTTCTGCACTAAATCTACTTTGTTTTTATATAACCCTTACTTGCACTCCCCAGAAGGCCCATAGTTATGCAAATAATTCTCATTTCTAATGTGGTTTTCCTCTTCCAGTATAGATGGATGGATGTTTAGGTAGATATAAATAGTACGTGTTCCGTGCAGAAAAAGCGTAGTAGCACAAATGAAAATCAGACTCTTTCTACTTAGGGAAGTCTTCCCAAGCTCTTAATCATCTTAAATCCAATTAGTGTTTTCCTGTTTCTGGCATGGCTTCCTTTGAGATGGGATAACAGAACTGGAATAATCCCAATGGCAAAGCCTCATTGATGAATATGGAAACTTACTTTTATCCTGCTTTCAGCACTTTTAAGTTTTGGATCTTGCTGTACATTGACCACATGTTGTCACTGAGCTGTCTGCAATGACAGCCATCTGTTTTTAAGGTTATATTAAGGTTAATGAAGCACAGTAAGGTATATTCAGCTCATTCCTCCCGGTAGAAATTCCTGTGCACATGCAAARAATGAGTGAACTCTTATACTTTGTTTCCATATCACAAAGCTTTATTAGGACCTCTGGCATTCCTCAGAGCCTTCCATGAAATATCCTGAAGAGATTTGTTTCATCTGTGGTTTTAACCCAATCAATCTTTTTTCCATTATTCTTCTTTCCAGACCTCTATTAAAATAGCAATTACTGTTGTCTCACTGCACTATCAACCTTTTCTGAAATTCAAAAAGAATATTTATTTTCCTTCTGCTTTTCATCTTTAAAACCATTTCTGATCAGCTATGGAGTTCTTGTAACTTCACATAAAGTTACAGAACAGGGCACAAATTCCAGTGAGACACATTGTGAAGGATGTTTTGCAAGTCCAGATAAGTCTGTGGACCAGCTCCTTCACTGGTAYCAAGTGTCACAGCCCCAGTAAAATCCAGGCCCTTTTTCAGTCGCCATCTTGTTAACCCTTCGAAAGAATATTTTATCCTTTTGTATTTCAAAGTATGTATGCAATTAGAATTCAAAGCTCATAACTGCATCTTAAAAAATCAGTTTGCATCAAACTTAATTTGTTCCCTAAATGTCTAAGATTAAAACAAATCAAGTTTAAACAGAAACTGGCTCAGTTGTGGTTGTTAATGGGGGATATAGTTTCCTGAAGAAAATATGAGGAAAGAATATCTCTTTCCCTTTTTTTCTTTTAGAATTACATACATRGCTCTCATTTGGCTGGAATAATTTTTGCTAATAAAAGACATTAGAAATTTTAAATTCAAAATAACTAATTTTAAAAATATTGGGAGATTTAAACAATTACAGTAGTTTATGCATTTCAGTCATCACTCATGTGTTCACTATTATAGCAGTGTAAACAGATCATATTTAAAATGAACAATTTTTTTTGTTTATTTCACCACTTATATGCAGTCCTGTCTGTAGCTGTGGTACAAAGAGTTTAAAATGAAAAAAAAATATAAAGATTACAAATCTGATATAAATACTAGAGGATAAAACATATGAAAAGGGATTAAGGGAGCTATATTTATAGCCTATAACAGAGAGCTCAAGGGACGTGGGCACTGGCTATAAATAACTTCAAGGTAATAATATAAATGAAGGAAGGGAATTATTTGTTCTCAAAAGATGGTAGATGGTAAAGCATGGAATAGTAGCCTGAAGCAAAGAAAAKAATAGTTTAGATGTTAGAACTTTTTTGTCTCAGTAAGAGCTATGGAGAGCAGAGACATAAATAACTAAGGTAGGAGGCTGAAGCAGAAGCACCAACTGCAGCTATTTGGCTACAGATTAAAATTACTCGTAGAGGAGTTGTGTTACAAAATTCACAGGGCTAGACTTAGTGATGCAATTTTTTTTTCTATTTTCTTACCTGTTACATTTTATAATGCCCACGTTTCATGGTATGTGCTAATTTCTCATGAACATTCCTTACAAGATTATTGAGCATCTTTAAACAGATGAAGGGTAAAAATGTTTTTATTCAATTATAACCTAATATATTAGTTGAATTTAAAGCTGTATTGTTTTCATCAAAGTAGTGGAGTTTCCTGTTGTAATTTGTTCTGGACTGAAGGAAGAAGTCCTCTGTTCTCAACAGTCCCTRGATGAGATGCTGGCTTTGGAGCTCTGTAACCTCAAGTTGCTGGGTAGGCAAAACAGCTTCTGTGAATTGTATGTGATGGTGTCACAACACAGGGCATTTGCTGGGTACTGCTGATTTCACTAGCAGGCAATGGCTTGTGTAGGTTGGGTGCTGGCATGGTCCAAAGTGAGCTCTTGATAGAGCCAGGACAGAATTAAGAAGGAGGACCTGTGGCACAAATCCCAGCATGAATTAGAGTGTTGTAACTATCCCATGGCTTATAGCTGTAGACCTCTCAAAACAATATGGTTCTAGTCTAGGTCATCACTTGGATATGTTTTTCTTGGTTCCTCCTTTATTTCAATGTATCTGAGGGGCTTCTTAATGCTGGACATTTTACTTTCCAATTTAAAATTTTTGGGTGAGATTGTTTCAGTCTTACCCAGCTGAAAGAAGTCATATCACACCTGTCATCAAAGAAAATGCAGGAGACTTGAAAAACTGCAGTTCTTTCAAGGTGATGTCAAATATGCTAGAGAGTATGTAAGTGAGAGAGAGAGGGAGAAATCAATTGAGTAAAGGTGATAAACTGCACARGTATATTTGAACTTCTACAAATGACATATCACTTTCTTGGTCTAACTTACTGTGGCTTTTTCAGGGCTCAATAGGCTTTTTTATGTCATGATAACCATACAAAAAACCAAAGTGTTGCATTGTTAAATTAATATGACAGCTGTTTTTATCTCTGCTTATCTAGCATGTAATCAACTGGGCAATAATAGTTTTGAGGGACTTACAGTTTTAGTTATTATGTGCAATATCATACAAAATATTGTCTGAGTTAATATTGATCAAGTAATATGGACGYGTTTGGCATGCACAGCTTCAATAAGTGTCTGTATTTTTGCAAGAAGAGAAATACAATGTCTACTCATTCCTGCCCAGGATGTCATACTCAATAGCCTTATACTCCTGCATTGTTAACATTACTAGACATTCCCACTGCTGTTAAATCAGGCAGGGTCTCCTCTTGAATTACAGGCTTTTAAGCACACCTGAGCCTGAGGTCTTTAACTATTATTGGATTGGGTTCATTGTATAATAGCTCAGAACACGTGTCTTAAATTTCTCAGGCATTTAGTCAATATTTAGCTCTTTTCCCTGTCTTTCCTCTGTACCTCTTAGCTGTTAATTTTTGCAGCTTTGAAAAATGTGTCTTAATAAGGTAATTAATAATAYTATTTCATGTGGATAATAGAGATAAAAAATGAAGACCCTGTACAGTAGAGGGCAGAATTTGATTTTATACTTACCACCTCTTTTTGTCATCCCTTTTGTGCCACACTCATACCCATGTTCCCTCTTRGCTAGATGACAGCACCAGAAGAATAACTTCTCACTCAGAGGCCAGCCTTTGAAATCTGGTGTGCCCCACATGCAAGGTGGCTCTGGAAGTACAGTGCTGTTAGGAAGACCTGTGGTATTCCTGGATTTGAGATATGTTTTTAAGAGAATGTTTGTTGTAGTTTTGTGAATCAGTGGTAATCACCTGCCGCCTCTGCAGAGCAGGCACCGGTTACCTCCAGGAGCTATTAGCCTTGTTTCACTCTGTGGCCTTTGGGTTGTACATGCCAGTGTCTGAATATTGACAATTGTCTGGGTACCAGTAATTTCACTTAGATGGAACAAATGTGCTTTGGGAAAAATCCAGCTTTCCTAGACTTCTAGGGAGCAAGAGATCTGGTTTAATTTACAAAAACTTCAGTACAGAGTTGTATGTTTGCAGTGTGTATAAAATATTGGATTACTTAATTTTTCTTTCTTTACATGGCTTGTGATGACCTTTTCCTCTGTCACCTTTGAGTCTGTTTTTTTATCTTGGGGAGGTTGCAGCTCATGTGCCATAAAAGGTGTTTCTCATGACCCATATAGTGGACAGCAGAGCTGCCTGATGTTTCTGCTTGGACTTCCCTGAATTGCATTGCTTTATTCTGTCAGAAAAACTCAGTAGTGTTGGGACATGATGAGAGCTACACAATGGTCCTTGTACAAACAAATGTTCTCCCATCATGAAGGAAATAAGATTAAAGTGTTAATAATCTGTCTGGTTTGGGATTCTTTGGCCTGAAGAATGTCTTATGTGTGTAGGATTTATGTTAGTTATGAGGCCCCTATGCATTAAAATAACCTTGAGGCCTGTTGAAAATTGGAGTGGACTAAATTAAATTAAGAAAATCTTACTCTTAATTTCCCAAGATTATTAAGATGGCACTTGCATGCTTACTTTGATTTTTCAGATGAAAGAATAAAGAAAGCAATCTGCAGCCCATCAGATTTTCAATGAGTGAAAATGGCACTGTTATGAAAAGTCTAGTTACTTGGCATGCATAGTGTCACATTTCAGTATTTAATATTTGTTATGTTTTGAATACACTGTCYATAAATACTTTAATATATTTTTCTGCCAAGAGGCATCTGTCTTACACTGTAAAAGTCCTTCTCACTTTATTTCATCTTCTTGACTGACAGTATCATAGTTCCTACTGACTTTTTCAAAGTTAAATAAAATTGGGTCAACTTTTTTCTTAATTTTGATTTCTATTGTCATTTTCCCTTTGTTCTTTCTCCATTCATGCAAGGTATGAATTTAATCACAAGAGCTTTAGAAGCCTTGGATTCTGCCTTATCACGATGAAACGTTTTTGAGGGGAGAAATCACCAAATGAGAAAAAAAAATAATAGAAAATAATTTATGATTTGGGACAAAATTATTTATATTTTGTCTATGCAGATTGTGGCATTAATTCAAATTACTTGGATAATTTGTAAGAAAATGTGAACAGCTCTCAATTATACTGGTAATAGTCACTTTCTCACAGTGTTCCTTAGGGCAAGTTTGTTTGCTTGGTAAAATGTATAGAAAAACTGTCTGTTTAGTAGATGGGTGTCAGTTCCTGTCCACTTTGTAATTTGACTTCTATTTGGCAAAATAATGCAAAAATGTTTATTACTTATTCACAGTGAATAAGTGTCATGAATAAGTGTCCAACCATGAATAAGTAACATGAATAAATATCCAACTTGTCCAAAATCTAAACATTTGTTGCTGCTCCAAAATTAAGGGTCTTAATTTATATCTGATGCCAGTTGGTAAAATCTGGAATTAAATTGCCATTTTCTTTCAATTCCTTGTCTTTATATATGGAAAAATATTCAGAAAAAGTTACTCTCTGATTTGAAGTTTCATTTGCTTGTACGTGGGCCAAAAGCAAATGTTACGCATCTGTGAAGGCTTACATACTTTTATGAACTTGAAAAGGGAAGCATGAAATTAAGTATTATTCTTACTTATTATAGAAAGAACAAAATCACATGCTGATGTTCTTCAGTCTTTCAGGAAATATTTTATCTTTAGAATGGAGGCCCCAGGGCTGCCGTGCACAGCTGAGCCTGAGGCCTCTGCAAAACTATATATTCTTAAGCATTTTTTCCTGGCACCTGTGCCTACACTGCCGTTGTTTTTGCTTGAGAAGTGAGAAAGTGATACAGGCAGTAAGACTTTGCTGAGCTCCCTCCTGCTGAAGCTCCTTGRCTATAAGTGAGCAGGGAAGTAAATGAAAGCTGTTGTCCCAGTTTYATTACTGCAGTGGGATCGTGCCATTGGCAGGAGCCCCAGGACACCCAGAGATCATTGTGGGGAGAGGGACAGACTTGATTCAATTTTATAAGTCTGAAAATAAGTTCTTGATAAGTAAAGCTATTAATAAAATATTGTGTTATGCCTGTTTAGTGCTTTAAGCTAAGCAGCAAGCTGCTGAATCTTTAGGTTCTGATCCAAGAAGGCAGATACCTTATGTATAAAGCTCTGACGCTTAGACACCCATACCTTTTTTCACCAATATGTGTGTATTATACCTGGACTTCACCCCATAAATCTGTTACAAAGAAGACCTTTTGCTGACTGATTCTGGAAGTATCAGATCAAGGAAAAGTTCCTTATGATTAAAAATTTAGGTGAAATTAAAAGACTATGTAATCACTTTTTAATGATTACTTTCTAAGAATGATTTCAATGGCTATGAAAAAACAATGAAGTCTTACATTTCAGCTGTCATAATAAATRTCTCCAGGACTTTAACTTAGCAAGTTGAAAAGTATTCTGGGGCCATAAGTATTTAAAATTTCAAATTAATCCAGTGACATTAGTAACTTGGTTGGATGTTCATAACCAACTTAAACTTGATTGCAGCCATTGAAAGTGCTTTATAAAAGTTATATGCCTTAAAGCAGAGGCAAATTTTTTGAGGAACTATCTTAGGTAGGAGAGGAAATGAAATTCTGGTTTCATGCTCACAAAGAACTTAGTGAAATTATTTTAGTGTCATGAAATGACAGGACTCACAAGTTTGTATGAGACCTTAAGCTGAGTAAACTAGTATTCTGTTACCTGGAACTGGATTACCCAAGCTTTTCAACAGGCAAGGGAAAATGCATTTTAGGATAGCAAGGTGAAATGATTATCAAGTCCCTTAAGTTTTGTTATCTTTTATTTTTAACCATCTTTAGTATGAAAGAACTAGTAACTCTTTTCTTTTATTGCTGGTAACTCTTTCATTCTTACTGTTCAGATAGTTTTTCCTTGTCTATTCATGCCACATTTTATATCAGAATAGAGCAGAATCCTCATTGTAGTGATGTTCAAAATTTTTAAGTCTTACTTTTAAACCAGTGAATCTTTGGGATTTTCAGACTACTTTGATGTGCTACCAGCATTTATACTTTTGTAGRAAATAGCAGTAAATATTTGTGAAGCTTCTGACAATGCTATTCGGCTGACTGCTAAAATGTGACTTCTTTTTTCTTCTCCTGTTATTTTTGGCTGAAACTTTTCAACCATTTTTGAGAAAGGAGCTAGACAAAAATAAATCATTCTGTCCTTGAAAAGTTCTACCTGCCTCATTCTAGAGCACGAAACTCTGATGCTCTTGTGCTTTAGATCAGGAACTTGGCATGTGATACTTGTGGCTGAAAGACGAATTYTCATTTTCACTGTGCGAATCTATTTTTGTTGGCCAAATTTAAATTGCAGATCAAGTTTTACTTTGTGTCAAGGTCTTCTGTCTTCAATTAGCATGTTGTGTTCTTATCCTTTTCATCGATCTTGATTTTCAAGGCAGAGCAGCCAAAAGTGGTCCTGGTGCAAKTCCAGGTGCCTCAAGCAAAGGCAGGACCTTGTCGTTGTATCCCTCAGCTTGTCTTTCAGACACCTCCACCTCCATCACCAAGCATGGTAACAAGTAGACTTTGATGAAAGGCCAGTTGGAAACTGGAAGCATAAGGRACAGAAGGGGAAAAAAGAAAACTGAATAGGGAGGAACTGACTGATCAACCAAGGAGACCATGTCTGGTCGAGAACCATGGGGAAGATGGAATAGGTTGGGAAGGATGGGGCTGGATGGAAGGTGTGAAGGATAGGATCCAGGGACAGCTTGGATGGAAGCAGTAAAGAATGAATAAAGGACATGAGAAAGGACAAAGTGCRAGAAGTCAGTAGGATTAGGAGCTGTGTAATCTCATCATATTTTCTTCTCAGAGAACTTTCATCTATGGCATAGTGGTTGAAAGATGAAAATGTTTCCATAACTTCAAGGTTTCATGCCTGGCTACAGGCATTATTAACTTCACACTGTTTGTACCCTGCTCAGGATGCTAAGTTTATTAATTTCTTCCTGAGCCCACTTTATGGAACTTTTCTAAATGTGAATATATTCACACAACACCTTCTGTGAAACATAAGGGGTTGTTGTTGCTGTGCTATGGGTAGGAACTAAAGCAAACATTTAAAATACAAGCATACTGAATATCTGTGAATTCATGGTGCCCTCATTAAAGAGATAAGGGCGTGAGGTTTCAGCATGCTAGCTTTAGATAGAACTGTTATTTAAGGCAGGGTTTGGGGCTTAATTTTTTAGTCTGACTAGAATTTTAGTAAAGTATTTAATATAAAAATATTTCATTCATTTATTCATCTTTAAAAAACAGTGTATTTTTGTGAGGTAAAAGATTTTTTTTATGAGGTAAAATATTTTTTTATCTTTATGCAGAGTGAATTGAGCTTCACTATAGGCAAGGAATAATTACCTGAGCCCTCTCTCTGTCTTTGTGAAAGTGTTATATATGATTTCTCAGAGTCATAACATTTTCTTCAAGCATATCAGTCCTTTGGATTTTGCTAAAGCCTGTGCAGCTAAAAATTGCTGAGAGTGAGCAACTGACACAAACCAAGTTGGTGCTATAATATTTCTGAGAAATACTGTCAGTTCTTGTGAACTATCTTTAGTGCTACTTCTTTGTTTCTAGTGGCTTTTCTCCAACATTCAAGCTGTTGTTTTGCTGACTCACTGTTACAATTTCAGAAATATCCTGGATACAAATAGTATCACTCTGTATTCATTCACTTGTTCTCCTTTGTTTTAGAATATCTTTAAGTAAATTATTGAAATGTCTATGGATACTTTGCCTTTGGATCCATAAATATCTGGCAATACAGTAAAAACACCTAAAAAGAATCTTCAAGCTTATGAAACTTGCAAAATTGGGAACTTGGGATATGTCGGAACTAAGCTACTGGTGCAGATGGGTGAAATTCACACACCTGTTCCAGTGGGCTCCTAGAGCTTCAAGGAGAGAAAGCATTAACCATGATAAGAAGTTTGCCAAACACTGTACACTTTGATTGCAATGGCCATGGGTTTATCCCACACCTGCTACCTCAGGATAACAAAAACTGTCCTTCCAGTGTTTTTGGGGTGACAACCTCATTTCTGATTCATTCTGCAAGAGCCCAGGAMTTAGAAAATTCTAATCTCTCAGTGGCATTTCTTGGTATCTTCCTAAGTTTCAAGAAGAATGAAAAAAACCCAGCAGCTTAAGTGTAACATCTCTCAGTTATCAGCTGATAATAGCCTGGACAGAGCTGCAATGAACAGGGTAATGCTGAAGCRGAGTGAATGAGGAAGGGAGGAAAGGAGARGGAGGGAGCTATAATATTTCTCCTGTGAGTCTTTGGTGAAAATTTTCAAACAGTCATGAGGAAATTATTCACTGTCAGCCTCTCCCCAGTTAATCAGCTCAGTTTTCAGTGTACTGACTGTGTTTGTAACTGTTTCAGGAGAACAGAGAAACAGAGGTTCACTATATATGCAATTGTGATAGGTAGAAAATTTTTCTACTTTAGTAAATAAAATGACAGTTGTTTGCATTACAAAGATGTAAATACCATTTATACATCTTAGAATCCCTAATTAATGGAAGCTGGACCCTCAAAATCTTCCTCTGGAGCTCAGCAGTCATTTTTGCAGTAAGGCAGAACAGAGGAACTCAGAGTGCTTCAGTGCTCCTCCAGAACACACCAAGCTGACACTTCTCTGTCCCCTGTCCCTGAATGCTGTGGAGAGATCAGGCTTTCTTGCAGCCAAAACACTTAGTCTGGCAAATATATACATTAAGGTGTTGAGGAATAAGGATAAAGAGATTTTGCTTAGCTAGTTTTTGTTGGTTCATCTGTCTTTTTTTAAAACTTYTCTGTCTCCTTATTTCCATGTAGAACATCAAAGCTTTGGGCTTACACGTGGCTTACCTGGAGCCAGGAATGTACTCATCCAAATGAGTGTGAGTGGAAACTCAGTGAAATGTTCCTTACTAGTGATGCTCATGCCAGGAGTAACAAAATCCATTTGCTTTACAGCCACAGGTGTTCTGTTGCAGTCACTGTTCAAAGCTGCTTTGCTTTCTGAATTAAATTGAACTGTGCAATGAAGTTACCAGATTAAATTCACTCCTCTAAATTCTCTGATGACCTACTGAAATCATTAACCAAATGTAACGAAATCAAGACCTCTTATTAGCCAAGTATATGATTTGTTGATATGTGGAAGAGCCTTGGCTCACTCTTTCATTTGCTCATCCTTGAAATGTTTACATTGGCACACAGATTCCTGTAATGGCAGTGACGTAAGAGTGACTATTCTAGACAAAAAGCATGGAATCAATATAATATATAATTCTACATCTAACTTAAGCACACAAATACGCTATTTTACAACCCATATACTAAATTTTCTCCCTGATATTTGGACTACAGGGATGTCTCTTAGCTTTAGACGGGTCAGCTTCATTTATGGACAATGCTACTCTTTGAAAGTGAAGCAATCAGACTGACAAATCCTTTTTATAAACTATAGTTGGAGTAATTCTTGACTTGGGGAATTAATTCATGTATTTTTACCTCACGTGATTAGAATTTTACTTTAAGTTCCTGATTTTTGTAATTTCAAGGGAATTATTTCAACAGTCATCACCAATTTGAATTCATTATGTAAACTACAGTCTTAATGCCTTATGATAATTACACCTTCTGACCTCCAAAGGACAACTAAGAGACATGGGGAGAAAGAAGCTGCATTTTGTTCTTTCCCTCCCTTTCACATTCAGGTAACTTTCCACTGGGGCATAAACTAGTTATTAGTTTTTAAAACCTCAGTAGTATGAAAGTATTTATTAATAGCACTTAAAATAATATTAACAACCACAGTAGAAATAGTAATAGAAGCAGTGATAAATTCAGTCTGTTTTGCTCTTCCCAATGGTAATGAACCACAGGTATGAAAGGTAGAAGGAGAGGCAGGACAATATTTGGGTGGATTCTAACTGGGAAGAGCAGTTGGAATTCATAAGCAGTTCTGTTGGCATCTGCTCCTTTTTGTGTACTTTGTGGTACTCAGGGCCGAATGGAAAGTCAGTGGGAAAGACACTAAAGGTTAAAAGAGAGAACAAGGTGGGAGACAGGCTTCTTTAGTGGGGRAAAATGAGAAAGTGAGAATGGAAAGAAAGGAACATTGCAGAAAGTAGTGTGTAGGTGGAGGTAACTGATTGATACTATGAGCAACCTCAAGCCCTTTTTGAGGAGGATGAGAAGACATTAAAGAAAAGGTATTATTTTCTAGTGAGTTAAAAACATCAAACGGGCAGAAAAGAGTTAATTAAGTTATATTCTGGCAATAGAAAATCAAATGTGAGATGACATTTTAGCTGTGAGGCCCACTTTAGGCTGTTGAAAAATAGTGGAGTACTAACAGTGTTCTATTTTTTCCACAGCCTCAAGAAAACCTCATGGCTGCAGTGTCGCTGCTAATTTACTTTTACATTTCATCACACGTTAGTTTTACAAAGTGTGTTGCATGTCCTCCCAAAGCTTTTGTTAAAATTTCTTTTCATTTTCAAGTTATATTTTTCCCATTTTAAGGGTGAAGGGTGTTTACACCTTCCTTATACAATTAGTGTGACAGCTTACATCATGATTAACTRTCTTAGCAGAATTAAGAATCTCCATAGGATTAATTCTGTAATTTACTGGAATTTTACTGAAGCAAATACCACTAACAAAGCTGCAGAGTTAAATGGAAACATGTSCTCTGAGCTTGCTGTTAGGTAACTCGAGGGCACATCGCTGCTGTTACGTTATCTCTTCTCTTGCATTTGGGTCCAGGATTGTTTTCCTTATCCATTTAAAAATAAATGAGAGAGAGAGAAGGAYGTGGCCATGCTGAGCCTGTATTGTTTCTACAAGGGCAGCTTATAAACAGATTACCAAAACAAACATTTGTGCCACACTTCATTCCACAAATAGAGAGCTGTCTGATAGTAGTCAGCATGGTGTATCTCATAGAGAACTTAAATTTAATACCAGTGTTAGGCTTTATGTAAGAAGATAGCCTATAAAACTGGAGCCCTGCTTTGCTGTGTCGACATGTCTGGAGCTCAGAATAAAATTGAGTTTCCTGCTTTAGCTGTAGCTTGATCTTAAAATAACCTGCAGAAATTATAGTTCTGATTACAGGGAAAGTGAAGGACTTAGAATATTCTCCTAATAAAGTCACGGATGACACAAGTCTTAGTCATCTGTAGTCTGTYGGTAATGGGCATTTCAGAGAGGGAAACAAGCTTTTGAAATTAGATAATTTGATTTGCAATCAGGCCTAATTATTTTAGGAACRCAGAAAACCTTTGTTTTTGACAAAAATAACAATCTGGAATTCAATTAGACGAGAACAAGCCATTATAATGGATGCCACACATCATCCATAGGAAAACTGCTGTCTTGGGGGAGAGAGTTATGTTTGAAATGAACTCCACCTGTCATTTTTCTTATTGCCATTTCTGAAATAAACAACTGAGCTCAAAGGACACATAACCCTAAATGATAAATAAAATGCTTGTAACTGAAAGCACACTCAAACCTAATGCACGATAAACAGTAATTTAAAAGTCCTAAGGAAGTCTGTCTATCCTGAGTATTATGTAACTTTACAGCTGCAGAAAGCACTTTGGGAGAGTAATAAATACTAGAAGAAAACCTGGCTATCCTCATGAAAAATGCAGATTTGAGAGCACCACTAGTGAACTGAAAACCAATGTATAATTTGGAGTCAAGACAGTTTGGGTTAGCTAATATTATTAAAAGACCTTAGACTCTTTTCTGGGGTGTCTTATTGCCTTGTATGAATTTRTTGAATCTTTATAAATTAATAGCAATAGTCAAAAGCTTAATCATTCAGCTTTCTGTGCTTGTACATGAGTGTATGAAATACTGAGATGCAATCCAATGAGTTTTTGTCAATTGATCCTACTCTTCTCATGGATTCAGCATGGGGGAAAGCCAGTGCTGCTTTKGGCCTAGATAAGAATCAGTATTCAATGCAAGCCTTAGGATTTTTTTGCCCATATAGTTTTGCTGGAGGGGGGCCAAAGTACTGTATTATTTACACAGTGAATAAGCTTTCCTCATTTGCTCCACTAAATGTGGATAATTATCATTCATTTTAGGTTTTTCAGTATAAATGACACAGATGTCCAGACAACATATTTATAATTTCACCCCATCTGTGCTAATTTTTCTATAAATGTCCTTGTAGTACAGCAAGTATTCTGTTTTATCAACAATATCTGCAGTGTTGAATAACATTCAAAGATGTGACTAATATTCAGCCCTCATTATAAGAAAATATACCCACCCCATCCCAGAGTCACAGCACAGTTAGAAATTCCCTAGAGTGCCATGGTTTGTTTTGTTCTTTTGGTTTWATGGGTCCATCCAAGACTGGCAGTGGTGCCAGAGGGCAACAGACAACAAATCCCCACAGTTTATGTTCGAGGCATTGTGCACCTAAATGTATTTGGTTATCCATGAAGAAAGAAATCACAGAAATGTGTATGCATTTCTTCTGAAAGAAGGGGTTTTCTTTAGAGCCCTTAATTACAGCCCCTTCCTCTGCACATTGCTGGGTGAAGTGAGCTAGCTGACTAGTGTGTCCTAAATMCTCAAACTGGGACCCAGCTTTGTATGGCTCATACAGGAAGAGTGTAGTGTTTGTAGGGACTGCTATGCTGTCATTTGCTTCTAATGTGGTTGTTTTCTAGGTGGTTGTTTCTCCCCTCTTCTCAAAAATGTTTGCAGTTCACCACTTCAGAGGCAAACTTGCATTGAAGAAGACCCCACAGTGTTAAGCATGAGACCTTTTTGAGGTCTACTTTCTTAAATCACCTCAAATTCATCAACCTTGCTCAGGCTCACCTATAGAAATGTTGTGTGTATGTAATTRTTTAGGAAATTTATGTAGGAAGTAATTAATGGTCATTCAGGGAAAGTGTATTTTTAAATGAAAAAACTTGGTCATTTATAATTTTTCCCATAGTGTTCGTCAATTCCTGAAAGCCACCAGTGCAGTTTACAGTTTAATGACTCAGGATAATAATATTTCCAGAAGCATATTAAACAATTGAAGCAAAAGAAAATAATCCAGAATCACAAAATGGCTATGTATTCCCAGTCCCAATCTCAAAAATTTCTCTCTTAAATTTGCAAGAACAGTTGAGAAAAGAGGTCAAGACCTCAAAATTCACTCTTACTTAAGAGAAAAAACGTCAGAGCAATAGAAATTCTAAGTAGGATAGAGTTTAAAATGGAAACAGTGTWATCAGAATCACGGGCTTCTGAATACCCTGCTACTTAAAGATTTATTGAAATACTTCAAGGTAGCATTAAAGTACACTTTTCAAGAAAATAGCACCAAGCTCTATAAGGTAAATTCCTTCTGCAGCTTTTGAGGCTGTTTGGTCTATTGTKTATTCTAGCAGGTTCACTAGCACTACCTCCTGTTTCCTCAGGAAGGAGTAAACTGTGTAAGACAGGGTGGTTCAATCTGGTAAATAGTGGCTGCACATAAATGAAGCAGTACCAAAGAAGGCACTATTTTCCAACAGTAGTGTTGTGCTTGCACATTTCCAGTGTATTATGAGCACTTACAGAAGAGCTCTACATATATCACCTTTTAACAGTCCCTATGGAAACAGAAGGTTATAGGAATTCCTTCTCTAGGTGTAAAAGAAAGAGAACAGCTCTGTTTTTTTTAGCAGTTCTGATTGTGGTAAAATAGCACTTAAACACTGCAGTTTCTTCATTACTTAAGATCCACATTTCAAAAATTATTGCAGCATAAGGGAAATTGTATGAGAAGGACCTTAGGAGTCTCAAAAACACTTGGAAGTCAAATGACTGCTGACACCTGACAGTTCATCCAAGGTCTTTTAAGGAACTAAAACTTTTTAAAACCTGCCACAAATTCTAATGTATTATCTGTGTGTTGCTGCAAGTGAATTAAAAGTCTCAGTTTCTAATAYCAAACTATTCCTTCTAATTTTTTGCATCCTGATACAATTCCTGTAAGCTGGTGTTTGTATACCAGTAAGATATCCAGCTTCTGCTTGATAGGAGTGCTAGAAGCATATTGCTAGAAGGGTAAAACTGCTTCTTCCTATTGTATCAAAAAAACCCCTTTCCATCAAAAAGTTCTGGTCTGTAATGGGGTCAGAGGAAATTAAAGTAGCCTTTCATTCTGTGTTATAGGAACTTCCTCTGAAGTTTCAGACTACCAGACTAGCAGGCTAAATTCAGCAGCAGGGATGCCTTCAATTAACTGTATCTGTTCTATTTGTAGTACAAAGGATATGAACAGCCTACATAGCTTAAAAGAAAGGAGGCTAAATAGAATTTAAAGAGGTACCCTGCCTATAGCACTCTCAAAGAAGAGGAATGGGATCTGTGCCAGTCAGCAGTTTAAGATCATGGCTAATGCAAAGACCTGGCTTGAATTTATACAGGTGTGCTGTCTAGTCAATAAAACATCCAGGAAGAATTTTTCTAGAAGTTGATCATAATGTAAAGCAAGCTTCTGAAAATAGTGCCAAAGTGAGCAATGTGAATGAGTTTTAGGCAGAATTAGTAAATTCATTTTAGAGGAATGCATGTTTAGCTCAGGGGATTGGTAGTAATCTTGAGATCTCCATCACTTGAACATCATTATGAATTTAACCTGGTTGTTGATGCCAATCAAAATACACTGCCTTTGTTATTGATATCTGTGAAATGACTTTCCAGTGTCCTTGGAAGAAAATACAGAACCTGTAATTGGCACATAAAAATACTAAGATKAAAAAAATCTGACATAAAGATAATTGACAGTCATTTTGAATGAGCATTGAATGAGCATGGTGATTAAATTACTACGTACCTTCTGCAGATTTATTCAGAAGGATGGACCTCTTGCAGGGAGGCTGGCACAGACTGTGGGGAATATCATGTTCCTTACCTCTCTCAACTAGCATACCTCTCTCAGCTTCATGCTGTAATGTGGCAGTGGAGTGAACAGCTACTGAGTTCTTAATGAAAGAGAAAGGAGAATGAATGAAAGGAGTAGCTGTATATTTTGTCATCTTTAGAATATCTAGAATCATCAGGAAGTGTGAAACTTCACTACAGTTCTCTCAATGACTGTTCCAAATCCTCTTGAAAGCATTTCTGGATTTGAGACTCTGGGGTCTCTTACACCTTTCCATATCAGAATAATATTAAAACAAGGTTACTCAGCTTCAAGTGGCATTAATATTTAGTGCCCCAAGTATCTTGGTGCTGAACTGTCATCTACCTTAGGATCACGGCATAAATAATTATTCATGATCTAGTGGTGTTTACTGTTGGTAAATGTAGGTCTGGAAGACAAGAGATTTTCTTTTCTCTGGGCTTACTGTACTCCAGAAGGTCAAAAACCCAAGAACTCCTAATTCAGAAAGCGGAGAAAAGGCTGGCATGTAGTCAAAGTGCAAAACAGGACTCCAGCACTCAAGCTTTAAATTTGTTTCATATTGTTAGTCATCACTCACCAGCACCAGTGGTTTTGCAAGCCATTTAATATTGCTGAAAAGTGGGAGGATTGTGGATTCCAGTTTGTTTTCCTTTATCTAGCAAAATGTTAAAGGTGGCACAGATTGGCAAAGTTTCCTTTTCAGTCAGCAGAGCTACTCTGTCACCTGGCCCTAGGCAACTAGATATTCACTGATGTCATTAGTTCTGACACATGATAAATATGCAGTAAATTTTCTGTGTWTTCTGTAACTGAATAAGGTGGGGTTTCACTCCAGGGTAAAATGAACCAAGATTAAATTAACTCTCTATCAGGAAATATWAAAAAAACCYTTAAAAATTCTATTTAAACAGATTAATATGACTACACTGAAAATAATTTTGCTTTGGAATTGCATTGGAAGAGTATCATGAAGTGAAACCAACATTGTGTGTCTCCTTGCTTGGGAAACTCCCTCAAATAAGTTTTGTCTATAGAGGTTGCTCATTTCAACTAAAAAAATCTTTCATGGATTTTATTCCTTTGAAGAGTAGAGGACTTCTCCCAAAATATTATTTTTCACTAGATCTCTGTTTTTCAGAGGTGAAGAGCTTTGAATAGGAGGAGGAAATGATTGCCCATATCTGTTGAAAATGCAAGCTCTTACTTTCAACATCTTGTGAGAAAATGCACKGAGGCTGCAAACTTTCAAGTTTCATTTTAGGCTAATTCCAAAGATTTATGCCAGATAAATTCACTACAAAAGATGAGAACTTTGGCATCCTACGTTGCCAAACATTCCATTCTTAGAAACAAGATTGCTTGTAACAAGTTGCACGATTTTTTAACTTGATGCCATGTATTAACTTGTATCCGCAGAGATCTCATAAATGTTTGGTAAGAGCAGCTTTGTTTCAATTGCATTACCAATACAATCCATTTCCTCTGTATTTTTTTCCTGTTGATGTGTGCTTTTGGAAAAAAAATAGTTTTTTAGTTGAGGATATTTGAAGGACTTAATTGCATTCAAAATTAGATCCAAAATCTGTATTAATATTAAGAGATATATACGTAGAGATTTTAAATATGTTGGATTTTGCTTCACATTGGGGTTTACCTTTTATTTTAACCAATGACAAAGGTTTACCCAAAGGAATAAATTGATGCATATTGCAAGAGAATTTCAGGAATCATGCAGATCAGATTTTCATCCAGATTAAGCACATCTACCTCCATATAGCAATTACCAAATTTAGGTTAAAAAATCAAATTTATTTTTCTGGTGTTCTCATCTCACCTACTATATAATTCATCTTCCCCAGTGAAAAAAGTTTCACTGAATTCAATGAAGCGTGACTTTTGCCAAATCAAGATCTCTGTGGCATCTGAATTACATTCATTAGTCAGTTATTCTGAGTCTTTTAATTTCTTGTATTATATTCCTTGATTTCAGATCATCTGCTTAGTCAGAGGCTGGATTTAAGTAGCTCACCCCCACATTCAGCAACATTCAGCAACAGTACAAACCACAGATGAGCCTGGAGCTAAATAAATAATGATAAGCTACTAGGGACTGGTGATATTACAATGGCAGGGGCAGAACAAAGCGAACCCATAAAGGATCACCTTACTTGCTTTGCTACCATGGCTCACACAAAGTGCTCATATTAAAATTTCTGTTGATCTTTAAGAGCATGTGGACTGTACAGATTCAGGGACAAAAGTTTTGGAATTTGTTGTGGTGGGAACATACTAGTACTATCACACTAGAAAATACATGTTATCTACTTATTCTGTAAAGATCTGGCCAGTATAAAGATTTTGATAAAACCGCGGTTTCTGTGTGATAGAAGTTGTAGAGCTGTGTAGATAACCTGAAGATTTCATCTCATCTACATTTGGATGTGCTTCATTTCAGAGCTCAGCTGTTTTGGTTCTTGGCTGCTGTAAGGCTGAATCTGAACCTGGATCCAAGTACCAAAAGGACATCTGTCATTCCTGTACTCAGTTAGTCTTCTTGCTTTCCCTGGGTAGGAAAGAGAAAAACCTGACAGGATAAACTGGAACACTGAGCTTATATTGATGGCTAGGAACTGAGAATTATAAGCTGAGTGCAGGGAATGTGGTAAGAGTTGGGGAACAGATGAGAGAAAAAAAGCCCTTTGGAAAAAACAAGCAGTTGTGGTTCAATGTTTGATGTAGACTAACAGCCATAAATCTACTTCTTCCTGTTCTTGAGTGTCTACTTGAAGTTAGTGCCAATTTAAAATCTAATTTAATAACCATATCCTATTTAAATATATATCTGTGCAGATGATTAACATTTTCTGTTGCATTCTCTTTACCCGCTCACTTCTCAGGCAATTAAATGTTAAGATGATTAGCAGTATGAATAGTTAGTAGCAATAGCCAAAAAAGCCAATATATTGCATTGAATGGAATTATTACASATGTCAAAGAATTCTATTGAAGAGCCTTTTAAAGCACATCAGTTGGATCCCACATGAATGAAGATACATTTTTGAAGGAAAATATTGTGTCTCCGTGAGTTTTCAATCAGCAATTGATCTCTGGCAGTATTTATTGTTTCTTCATTCCCCTGTATGGTTTTCTGCTGCGGATTGTGGCTGTGGCRTTTTGGCCAGTGACTGAAACCCATGGGGAGAATTTTTTACTCTTTCAAGAGGTGTGCCTGAAGGGGACTGTTTTGTGAATTCATATGAATCTGTGATAGCAGTCAAACTAGAACAGATTTCAATGATTGTTAGGAATTTTAGGTGTAAATTAGACATCTGTTGAGATTTAGTTCTCTGGAAAACACTGATTTCTTGATGCTCTGTATATTCTCTCCCTATTTTCTTCCTGACAAAGCAAAGCAAAACAAAACCAAACCAAAGGGGAATGAAGTTATATTATATTCTGAGTCCAAATCTGAGCTTTGGTTTCTCCTCTAGAAGTCTGCCTGTGTATGCTACATTGGACATTGCAGTGGTGGAAAGTGCTGTTTGTGCAGGTTTTCCACCCTTCTCCCTTTCTTTCTGCCTTATAGAAAGCAAAAGCAGAAGGAATGAGGAAGAACTTTCTAACTGCAAAGGAATATCTGCTCTTTTGAAACCCTGTGACTGAGAGAAGCAGGGGTTTGATATATGTAATATTTTCCATGATTATCAAGATACTGAACTTTATAGCATGGTAAGATCTTTAGAACTTTTAAAGACAGTGCCATGTGTAAGAAGTGTGGCAAGTACGTGACTGCTTTCCTGTGGTTGATTTGGCACCACACTCTCCTATCTTAGTGTTTCCTTTAAAGAGAACTGGCAAGACAGGGACTGAAGAATGTCTAAAAGATAAATCCCAGGAGGAGGCAGACAGCCAGGATGGCTCTTCTGTTATGCCTTTTAGGAAAGCAGTTGGCAATCTTTGTGGATAGTGGTGGTCATAACCTATCTGGTGCCCATCCCAATCCAGATAGGCCAAGAGGAGCTGTGCAATTAGGGTTAAGAGGATCCAACCACACTGTGCTCTTTGGCATTGATAAACAAGATTCCCCTTGGAAAATTTGCCTTATTGTATACCTGAATTTCCCTAGCTATGACTGTTTTCTAGGAATAGCAAGTCTCTCTTTTCTGTGTAGTTTCTCAGCCAGTACCAGTAGTTATCAGAATTATGCAGTCTTCTTTTATTATAGGCACACATCACAGGTCTATTCACACAACCCACATTAAAAATGTTTCTGTTTACTGACTTTTTACTCCCTTGAGATAGAAATATCTCAAGGAAAGCAGTAGAGCTGTGTCAAAGATTTATTCTGTGCTCTGCAATGACATGAGCCCATTCAGCACTGGTGGCAGCTGATTTGTATTGATGGAGACTTCGTACGTGTTGAACTCAGACATAATCTGTATTTGTGCCAGAAATCATTGTTTCCCACCTATACAGTATAATCTGCTCCTAATACCTATGACCTATTTTTAAATCTATTTCTTGTGTCATATTTATAGAAACACTACTGAAATGGTCAGTAAAGAGTGCAGATACCAGCCATGTACTTCTCCATATTTTGTGATGCATTCTTAAAAAACTACAAACCAAACAGTGGTACAGCTATTTGTTATGCATCCTTACCACTCACTGGAAGAAATCATATCTTTCATCATTTATCCACAAAGAGCTGTTGTGCTCTGAATTGTACATAACTTCTGCTGTCTTTTGCATACCTGTCTAAGCAGAAGATATCTGCTCTGTGTCTTCACTTTCATGTAGAGCTGACTGCTCTGTTGTCTGTAGTTTGCCATCAAAATTACAAACAAAAATGTGGCAGGAAAATACTGACTACAGATGAAAGTGCTTATAAATTAAACGTGCCATGCAACAGGACTTTCAGATTAAAGAGCGTTTTTTAAGCTTTGAAAGCATTTTGTAATGGAGATGATATTAAATTGTACACAAACTGCATGGAAGTTAGTGAGACCCAGCAGAGTGCTGTTAGCAGTTTGCTAAAGGCATAATAAATAACAAATGATAGCAGTTTAATCCAATGATGGATTCATTAATATGATCTGAAAAGCAAGTTGTATGGTGGTTTACAGAAGGGAAGGTGGCACTGGAGAAGACTGTCAAAAATAACACCACATTGTAGCATTTCTGACTAAAGGATTACACAATACTCACAAAAACCGCAGCGCTAACACATTAATAGATTAAACTGGTAGTTGAAAGGTGCAGTTTAAAATCCAGGAAGACATTTCAGAAGATGATTTCAAGAGGTGGCAAATTCTTATTTATAAATCTAAATATTTAGACGTAGTAGCAGAGAGATTTCCAGTGTAATCAATCAGTTTTATTAGGTATGTGCTCAGATATACATGCCCAGATAAAAGAGATTGCAAAATGTCCGTATGAGAAGAGAGTGTGCTCACAGTGTGAATAACTAATGGCTTCTGCCTGTAGATTTGTCACTGTCTTTCTCTGCTCTGTCCCTGAAGAGTGTGGAGAGCAGAAAAGAGGCTCCAGCTTGGCCATGTGGTACATGCCAGTCCCTCTTCTCTGAACATGCCAAGTAGCATTACTTTTAGTGGACTGCCACAGCCTGGAAAGTAGTGGCAGACTGACTCTAAGTAGGACTCTGCTGAGACCATGAGTCAAAGGAGGCTGGAGAAAGGTTAGGAATTAACATGAAAGGCGTAGATTTTCTTTTGAATGCTTCTTATCTCTGTAAATGCTCTAAAAACTTAAAGATCTCTGCACATCTCTTTTTTTAACACAGTGTGGTTAAATGCATGACTTAACTCAGTGCCCTTGCACTTATTTAAGTTTTTCTCTCTGAAATTATCTGCTTTATCATAGATCAGCAAAATAATGTGAAATGCCTGTTGAGCTAAGAGAACTGTTGTACAGGTGAGTACTCTGGTAAGGTTTAGCAGTCAGACGATGTTGACCAAAAAATGTTAGCAAAATCTGTAAGAATGAAAGCAACAGGTATTTACTTGTGATCCTCAGTTACATATTTAGATTGAAGATGTGTAAAAATCATAACAGAAGGATATTGACAACAAGGCCATGGATATTGGTAAACAGTTGGCAGACATGGATTATTTCAGTCCAGACCCAGACTTCAAGGTCTACCATGGTGCAGGGGTTCGTTAGTGTTACCAGCCTTAGACCTGGAGTTGGCACCCTTTTTCATTATTCTGTCTTATTAAAATCTACGAAGTTTTCATGCTCCCTTCTTCTCCACCTCATTGTTTTTACTGCATGCCAATGTGAATCACGAAGGAAATGAAGAAATTATTTTGATCATTCCTCTGTCTTACTAGGTGTGCTGGTGCCACAAAACCAACTGCAGGTGGGAAAGTACAGGCAGGGGACCAAAAGCAGTCATAGCAAGACCAAGAGCAGGACTTACACTGCTCTGTCCTCACCTGGCTGTTCCTGCCCCATATTGCCTCCACTCATCCAGTGGGGAATGGCAGAAAAGATGGTTCAGCAGGAAAACCAGTGTGTCAGTGGGGGAGCAGAGCTTTATTTAGCAGTGCAGACCCCCTTCTCTCCCCATTGCCTCTAGTACACAACCCCAGTGGCAGACAGCCCCAGGAAAGCAGTTTAGCAGCCCTGTGGCTGTTTGGCTGAATTTTCTTGCCATATGGTTTTCTTTACTTAGTTTGAAACTAGCAAAAGATTATTAGCTTCATGTTGGTGGCTCTCTCTTTGAGAGGTCACTGAGATGGCTGGGAGGCTGCTGCTGGAAGTTGTCAATATCAGTTATCATGGGCTATTTTTTGTTCTGAAGTGGTTCTCCTCTACTGCAAAAGTTCTGCTTAATGTAAGAGTGGTTTTGTCATTGCTGAATGAAGGCTGTTCCCAAGGCACTGTGCTGTCCAACTCRACAAGTTTTTAAATAGTGCTCATATGGTGTTAATTGGCTTAATTGTATTATATACAGGATTATGTTTTACTAGCTAAGTGTGGGGTGTAGGATTCATGTTCATCAATGAAGAAATAATTCTTTGCAGTCCCTGCTTACTCAGCTCCTGCTTGTTTCCCAGCTCTTGCACTTGCTCCTCATGGACTCTCATTGTATATACTGGTTTATTAAGGCAATCAGGCCTATCGCTGGCTGTATCTCATGTGACTGTCACTTTAAGGCTCAAACAGCACATACTCAGAGTGACTTCAGCCTGTGTCTCATCTCCYTTCCTAAAGAAAGATGAGGGAGCTCTTCTTTTCCTCCAGGGAGAGGATTATGGCAGCAGATCTGTTACAGTCTGCACCCTGCTTGGGAGGGCTGCCGGGAACTGCTGCGAGAGGAGATGTGCAGCTTATGCACAGCATGAAGCAGCTTAGCTCCCTGAGGTGTAATTTTAAGCTCTTCTTGGGTTTAATAATGGTTATACTTGAACCATTTTTCTTTAGCTTTCCATACTAACCCTTAGCTGGAACATTATGTAAGAAGAAATACTCTTTTCTAGTATGATCCAAATGGTTCTTTATTTTGCAGCTCTTGGTGGGGCCTTAGAGTGTCTGTTTCTTAGTCTAGCTTAGTGTATGTAGATATTTATATTTATATATAAAATGAAAATGTAAACTTGAAATGAAGTCAGTAACTTTTTTCTTAGTTGCTCTTGATTGATTTATGATCAATTGTTTTATGATCAATTATGATCAATAAATCAATCAATCTTGATTGGTTTATGATCACAGACCCCAATGAGTCTATAGTTTTTGAACAAAATGTTTGTAGCATGTTTTAGCAGCAAAATAAAATAAAATGRATATTAAAATTAAAATCAATATAAAAATATATGTAGTTTTACAAAAAATCTAAATGGAACAAAATTTCAAGGGTTTCCCTTTTTCAAGATACTTTTCAATTAATATAGCTTTCAAGTAGATTACTGACTTTATTGGCATACAGGGATGCAATGGAGTTCRTGTTGTGGCCAAAAAGGTGTTTTGATAAGAAACCTTTGTGGGTTGTGTTTTATTCTAATCTTTTATTGCAAGCTAGAGATTCCAGAAAGCCTGAGAAAATTGTAAGGAACATACTGTAGCTAATACAGGTATTTCAATACATCAATCATTTTACTCAGCAACTCCAGTAGCGTGTTGATACATTTGTACTCAAGAGACTGTGGTCAGTCCCTGATGCCCTAGGTTGGGCTGAGGAATGGAACCACAGTCATTTTGCAGGAAGTTTATACTGGTTCAGGCTGTGCCTTGGAATACTGGGTAGCCTACTGTGGGAAAGGAAACAGCAGGGAAGGGATCAGAACAGCTCTGTCTGCCCATGCCAACGTGCACCCCTGTTTCAATGATCCTACCAGTGAAGTTCCACAGCAGGAGGAGGCACTAACAAATGTTCCRTAGTGAAAGTAGTACCTGGAGATGATGGTGAAGAGCTTATAAAGTGCATGGGAAGGAGCAAATACACACCATCTGTTCAAAGCACACAYAAAAAAATCTGAATTTTGCTTCATGATCTCCTTAAATATGGTTGTGTTTGGCTGGAGTTTTTTCCGCAGTTCCATTGCTCTTTTTACTGTATGTGCTGTGRTCTTCATATTCTTTCATCAGGTTTCTACATATTTGAGGGTTTTTTCCCTGAAAATATTGCAGTATGAAAGAGGACGTAGGTAATTTAGTTTAAGCAGAAAATAATGAGACAAGAGTAATAACTATGCACAGAGTGAATTTGTGGAAAGTGGATTCCTTTCACTCCGCTGGGGTTTTTTTTGAAAATACCGTATATCATCTTGAAATTACTTTAACATGATGTCTGCTGTATTACAGGAAGGAAGAAGTGCTTGTAATCCATTGTGACAATAATGGTGAACAGACAATCATTTATCATTAAATAGTTATATAGATCTGTTTCTTGGAAGAAGGTCAGTTTTGACCTTTCTTTATGAACAATAAATTGGAAACCATTTATAGTGCAATACATTTATCTACAATTACTAATTTTGTCTTAAAAACCTTTATACTTTGCTCTTTTTCAGCAAGATTAGAAAATCTTGAAAGGTAAATTTCATTGAGGCCTGTCTTTGAAGGTTTTGGAATTTTTTCCCCTCTGGAAACAGCACTGTACCTACATTAGAAAAAACAGCCTTGGTTTCTTTAGTCATGTTTGTGTCTTTCTAGCCTTTGTTAATATGATTCTCATTTAGAAACAGGAACTGTGAAATGCGGTGAGGAATAAATAGATCTCTTCTAAATAGACATTGTCAAGGAAGAGCTAAGGAAGTGAATTGTGCAAATTCTTAGAACCAAGTAACGTTTATTTCAGAAAAAGACGTTTCTCAGCTCTCTATCACAATGTCCTCTAAGATGATGTGGAGCAAACTCTATAAAAGATGGTAAATATTCTGGAAATTAATTAATAAAGATGATAATGGACCATGACATTTGGTCACGGTCACATTTTTTTAAGAAAGATCATATACTATTTTTTTTAATCCTCTCTGGTGTGGAAGTTGAACCATTCRTTTTAACTGTATTCAAAAGGCAGTTAGGTCAGATGCTGTTTTACATGTGTGTTGACTAGCAACTTCATTTTTCTTTTTTTGTCTGGCAAATGTAGATGTGATTGGAAATAAAATGGAATTTTATGGGTGCATAACCTAGCTCTCTCTAAACCAAGAGCRTTCTTTGCTCACTTTGGGACTCTGATTTGTGGAGAAAGATAATAGCATTGGGTATCAGCTTTTCTCTGAGGTGTTTCATCAGATGCATGGCTCTCAATTGACAGAACAGTGCTCACATTCTTGGAATGAGTGAAATCAGTGTCATCTACATCAGCTGCATTTCCAGACATCCTTTCCTGCACGTGGGCTGACACTTGGTCATTCTCTCCTGATTTATGCTGTGTCCACACCCTACTATTCCTGTAGGTTCTACAGAGTGTTTTTGTCCACAGTGATGAGTAGCTGRTGATTGTGTAGATTTTGTGTTGGTTCTGGGACGTGGTGGTTTATGCTGGTGAGCAGGGGGAAGTCAGCTTCATGGGGTGTATTAATCACCTTCAGTTCCTAGGACGTGATGTGAAATGTGCTTTATGGATGCTACCATGGTCTCAGCATTCATTTAAATACTTGAATGTTACAGTCAGCAGAGAGAGTGCTTGGCCAAGGCTGGCTATTGGGAAATCCATAATAGTGTAGAAATTTCAGTTCCGGTATGCGCTATCATAATTAAGGGGAAAAATCCAAACACAAGCACATCTAAAAATCAATGCAAAATAACCTCATTTGCCAAAATAAACTCCAGTTTCTTAGCAGCATAACTCTCAGATATAAGTGTTCATGGCATAAATATAAAAATCATAAGAAGGGAAGCAGTCAGGAAGAATTTTCACATTTCTGAGAAAAAAACATTTTTCTGAAAGGAGGACTTACTAAGGTATGCTGCTGCTAGTGCAGCCTACTACAGTACCTTGATGAGGGTAGAACCTTGATGAGGACAATTCAGGCTAGATTCCAGTTTGTTTCACGTCGAAGTGAACACGTTAATAAATTCTTTATGGTAACAAGGCTATTCTCAGTGCTTTAGCTTAAAATTAGTACTAGAGCTTTTCCATGGCAATCCTTCAATTAGTTGTGCTGCTTTTTTCTTCCAGTACTTARTATGCAATGCCTGATGCAATAACTCCATGACATGGAGTGCCATCTAATTGATCACAAAAAATYCTGCTTAGAATGCAGAACATAAACACTTACTTGCAAGTTACCTCTTGTACTGCAGAATTTTATCTTGTTCTAATGATGTTTCCAGCCAGGTTCAAAAGCTCAGTCARCAGGACTTAGTGTGCTGAGAGTTGTTCATGTTAGGTCTGGTGAGAGGGAACTTCTGCTCTGAGTGATTAATGTGTTAAGTGAGGGGTGGGAGTTTCCATATGACTAAGATTTATTTAAATKATTAGGCTGAGATTCTCAAAGGACCCAGAGAGTTTCTTAAGGAGTAATTTCTAGTGCTTGATTCCATTAGTCTAGTGTGCCTGTTCCAAGCCTGATCTATGGGTTTCCAAAACTTGAGTTTGAAATTTGAGAAGAATTCCCACTGATTTTTGTAGACTTCTTAGTAGGAAATTTAATTTCTCGCAAAACTTACTTRAGAAAGACTCTCTCATTTGAAACTGAAGAAATGTCCATTGAATTTCTGCACATCAGATGACATGAAGAGAGAAAAAAACCAAGCCACTAGTAAGAAAAATGGACCTGCTGAAATGTGGAAAAACAAATATGGGTAATAACTTTTGGCTTTTTCAGTTTTCTGAACTGCACTTGCTAAGTGACATCAGAATTGCGYAGAAATTTTCAATGTTTTTTGTTTCTTTGACATTCCAGATGAATTTTTAGAAGTGGTGTATTAGTGGCTGGAATATTACAGAATGCAGAACTATTTTTTCAGTGTTTATTTAGAATAATCATCACAGAAAATATATCCAGCTAATGTACTGAGAAAGTTGCTGTCRTCTTAATAATTTCTACAGTTTGCTTTTCCAGTTCTTAAAAATGACAAAGGCAAATGTGTGTCAGAGTGAGGAGAAATGTCTGTTTGTTTCCTGTACTACTCATAGTAAATCCATAACTTTACTTACTGATTGAGTTAACTGAATCATAAATRAACTGAAGAAAACCTGTATTTACATCTGGTAAAAAGACTTTTGAATACAACAGTGTCCTGAACTTAAGAAAGCATAGTAGGTTACATAGAAATATAAGTATTGTTCTTACAGAAAATATTATATTTTTATTCCATAAAATTTTGTCTATCTGAAGTCATAAAAGAAAAGCATACTAGTAGGAATTTTCTTAATGAGCACTTGTAGTGAAAAGGGTGATTTTTCTTATCTCACTGAAAAGASTCCCAATTAAACTTTATTTTCATTATGTTTGGTATCCACATAAATCTGGATTAAATAGCAATATTTAATTAGTGCTTTTTCTGTTCATTCTGGTTTTGTAGTTGTCCTGAAACATAAAATTGACTCCCTCTGGTGGTTGAAACCAAGTCTCTGCATTCCAAAGAGAGCCTTTCAGAGCTCCCTCCGTTCTGGAGAGCACAAATCACGAATAATATTTTCTATGTTTAGCGTTACATCATTATGTAAAACCAYAGAAATAGTTTTACTTGCTCTTACGTAGTGTAACATTGCTAGTAGGTTGGTATTGCTATGTTTTGAATTTCAAGCACAGATTTACAGCCTTTTTTCAAGAAATCAAAGTAGGTTGTCAAAAGAAAGCAAACACAGATATGGACAAAGTAGGCTTGACATAATTTACTGTGGTGAAAAGTGAAAAAAAATTGGAAAGGTCCAATTTAGATAAGTAGTGKAATAGTAATGATGCTAAATGTGTCACACGATTACATGAGCAAGGTCTTTTATACCTAGCTTGGGATTTGTTTTCAGCTTGAGAACATTGTTTGATTTTAAAAGTAAACATCTAAGAGTTTGTCTTTGCCAAGACACCCTTTAAGTATAAAAGGAATAATTCTTCAATATTTGGATTGCGGCTCTGAACCTGAGAGTCTCTGTTTTTCAAGTAATGCCCCCAAATCTCAAATGGCAAAATATGAGAGAGACTTTTTGTGATTGCTTACTGCAAAAGATTATGGTTTGGATCTGCGCTCTRCAAAACCACAACTGTCTTTACATTAATGGGATGAAAACATAAGAAAGCATCCTAGAAGATTGGCATTTCCTTACTTGTGAGTTCATAATGCTTTTCATATATTTTATGTAATCTCTTTTAGTGGAGTGCCTGCCTTATATAAGGTCTCAGTAATGGAAATGAGGCCATCTGCATGATAGTCAAAGTTGTTTCATGAGAGACATACTCTATCTGCAGCAGAAAATAAATTGGGTGAAGGCCTTTAAAACCTTCACAGCCCTTTTATCAAGCTGAGAGGGACTTTCCTCAGTAACTCCTCCTTAACTTTCTGTAGTGTAGCCTGCCTTCTCTGCCTCCTGATGTCATTATCTGTCCWACTTTGGGGCTTGACTGCTGCCTAATATTCCCATCAGCTGTATTAGCATAGTTTCTGCTTTTCAAATTCTGACACTCCTGACTGAATGCCAGCATCTAATAAACCCTACCCTTGCTTTGTTTTGCATCATCACTGGGATCCTATCTTTGCCATTCACTTTCCCTCCCTTACCAACAGTTTTTTCTCTATGCATGTAGTGAACTCTTCTGCTGCTGGGTATCAGTAATCCAGCAGGCAGACTTCTGAAGAACAGCAAGCCAGCAATTTGGTGTTATCTATTTGTTTTATTTCAGTCCCTGTGCAAATGCGCTCAGTGTTTTATGTGAGCAGAGGGAGACAGAGTCCCCTGAGTGTGCTGCAGTTCAAGGGAATGTGGTACAAAGGGGAGCAGAGTAGGAAAAAATGTGTAATACAAACAGATGCCTCTTTGCTAATAAATATCTGCAACTGTTAATTCCGCGTAGAATATGTAAGAGCTTTATTTCTGAGCTGGCACTGTAAGTAATACTGGTGTTGCCACTTTCCAACTGGCATGACATTTACTATCTCATTAGAAGGATTCTTGAAAAGGCATTAATATCCTTGTGTTGGATTTTTCCCCCTCCTCTGGGTGAGGTTTCTGTTCAGCCCTCCCTGTTTCTGTGTTTAGGATCAACCCCATTTTTAGGCCAATGCTTWTCCAAGATCAAGATGTTCCATAAATATTTATAAGAAACATTGGAATAATATAAGGTCTTTCTTGATTTCCTGGGTGTAATAAACAGGTTGTAAGCCTAAGAAGTTATGTGTAAATGCTAGATTTTGCTATGCATTATAAGTGAGAAAAACCAAACCCCTAATTATTGTGGTGTTTTGGGGAGCACGTACTTCCACAACAACAACAAAAGGAACTGGAAGGTACTGTTTTCAATGCATTTTTGGGGTCAGTTGTCTTTTTTCCTAAGAAAAACAAAGTTGCCAACAGTTCCTTGAAAGATTTGCCCTACATCTTGCCTTCCAAGGGTTTTGTTTGGAGCACTGGCTGTCGCACCCCTGAAATAGCAATGCTATTTGGGGTTACTTGTTCAGCAAACCTCCACACACTGTCTTACTTGCTTGGAGCRTGCTGCCCTATGATACTTTAGGACATACCTGCTGGCATGCCCAAATGGTAGCTGTGTTGATACCCTCACTTCAAGGAAGAGCTTTTTTCCCCCCTCTCCTCTCTCTCTGTCATCACCTTGAGATTAGAATAGTGATAGCCCCACTGCTGTGAATTRTTCAGCAAGTGTAAACTCAACAATGTCACAAATATACCTGCAGCATTCACGGGTGGAGAAGAGATGAAAGAAAAGTAAGTGAAACCCCAAGTTCTGGATGTATTTGGTAGCAGCCTCGTATTGCCCCTGGATCAGTGATGAGGCAAACACTGCAGATCTTTAGAACTCTCCATGGTGCCCTTTCAGTCATCCCTGCCAACCTGGGGGACTTGGTACGCTGTCTTTTCATGTGGAATGATACTGATACAATTGAAAACGTGTTGCCTTTCTTATGTGGGTGTGGCATCAAGCATTATACATGTTTTTAAAAGGGTGGTGAGAGGAACCTTTTGTATCATGTGTGCTCCATGATTTTTCTTAGCATTTCAGGATATGATGCAAGAATTGTGTATGTATGCAAGTGCACAGGCACAGTTATGTCACACATGCTTTCAATTTAAATAGTGAATTTAAGTTTATATCGAAGTGAGTGGAAGATACTGATAAGCTGGTACTTGCTGACTTGGTGACATTGTACCTACATAGTTCTTTAACCAGCAAGTGGTGCTGCCAAATTGAACCTGAGTTGGCATCTTCACAGGGTTCTCACTAGCAGTGGTACTGATTTTTGCACAGAAGATTCACAGCCAAAGGAATGCTGTTTTACATTCTTCCCTGACTTTTTTTTTTTTCATTATCTAATTGAATTATCAGTGTATCATAGATTTTGTAACTGAGAATAAAGTTACATAGATATTCTACATTTTAACTATATGTGCATTTATCTTTGCTATGTTTTTATCTTGCCTGCAGCAGTGGTATCTAGAATGTAGGGTATTCATGTTCCTTATATCAAAAAGGCTTATTCTGGAAAGTGAAGATATGCCTGTGTGCTGATGGGTGTAGAGAAACGTGTATGTAAGGGCTCTTCTAGGTGAAATGTAAATAAAGTAACTCAGAACCCCAAATATAGCTCAGCTTGGATTTCTCGAYAACAGATCATCCCAGGTTTGAGTTTAAAAGTGTTTCATGTTCTGATGTGATTTACTGGGCACATTGCCTTTATTCCTGTGACAGAAGTGGTTGGCCTGATATTTGCATGAACTCTGGCTCATAAGTGGAACTTTCACTCGTGTATTCAGTATAGAGGAAACAGCAAACACTCACATTTAAAAACTTTCTAGAGATAACAAATTAGATGGCATTTATGTTTGTGCTTGTTACAAGTGTTTGATTCAAAAGCCTATTTGGAGAGAAGGAATCTGATTTTAGTAAATCAATATAATAAAGCCTTTGATTTTTTACAAAAGCCAGCTAACTGTAACTTCACTGTTGGTATTTCAAGGCCTCTCACTGATATTTTAGAAGTTTGTGGTTGTTTGAGCTTCCTTTCCAGGCCCTGGGGAAATAAGAGTATGGTAAATCAAAGCCCAGATCACTGTTAGCATTTATTTTACTTCTCATTATGACATGTATGCAAACACTTAAAAGAAATAGGAAAAAGGTATAATCATGATAAGATTACTTTTTTCTGAACAAAGGGGAATACTTTTCAAGTTTAATTTATTACACTTCTCCTTAATACTATAAACTGAATTGAGTGCCTTATCAAGTTTGACAGTTCACTTGTACTTCTGATTCAGTGATAGTACTTTTTAAAATAATTACTGACTCTTGAGAGATAATCAAGAAAATAACTATGGAAAATGCTTTTTCTGTTCTGAAATGTGTCTTAATTTCTTGCATTTTTTCTTTTCCAAGTGAGGAAGTTTTTAAACTGCAAAATGCAGTTGAGTACTTAACTGCCAAAAAAGTTGTTGGGCTACCTTTGGAAGAAATTTTTCCTTTTAATTTGTTTTTCTRCTTTCCTTGTCCATGACAACCAAAATCCAGCGTAAGATTGAGGACATATAATGAATCAAAAATATTTAATAACATTCAGTGAAATCTAGGTGACACTTCTTTTCAGTTTGATGCATTCTCCARCATAATTGAGTGAGTGGAGAAAGAAACTGCTGATTTTATATATTGCAGAAAAGTTCTATAAGTATCATCCTAAATCTGGATGCTTTTGTCCTCATACTAGAATGAGATGCTCTGAAGGCTGTCTTCTTTCATCCCTGCTCTCTTGAGAGAGGCTCTGCATCTAGCTTCTCAGGTGGCATAAAGAAGCTTTGCCCRTATTGAAGTTAACAGAGGAATGACAGATTATGCCAGCTGAGAATTGAGGTACAAGACTTTAGCTACCAGAGCTGAAATGATAAAAGCATCCCATGGGAGGTAACCTAACCTTTCAGAGTTTATTGATCATCTGACTTGTACTTCTGATGTCACTAGTTATTCTTAACATTTCAGCTTCTCGCTCCTGCCGTCTGCCTCGCAGGTCTTGCTGTGGCACCTCTTCCCCCAGGAGGCTGCCAGCCGCCTCTCCTCCAGGGAACAGGCTCCAGATTAGGGCATTTTCTGCACTCTTGAACACTGAACAATTGCTGTTCATTGACAGTTTTCATGCCAGTCTCAGTCCTCTTAAGTCATGGCTATTCAAAACCACTTTGCTCGCTTAATTTCCCAGCATCCTCGCCACGGACACACCGTTCCTGTGTTAGCTCCTTATTTACACTGTGGCCTCACTGCTGCCTTAGCACTGTGCCAGGGCTGCTCTTAGATTTCAGAGTGAGCAGTGTCCCTCTAATGCAGCTTCTCAGAGCAGAAATTTAACTCCTTTTCCTGTGTTTCATCCTCTGCTCGTGTCTTATTGCCTAGCTAGTCCTTCTCTGTCCCATCTCCTGCCAGTTACTTTGTGGTTCACATGGCTGCCAAAATTTCCCTCTTACCCTCTGTTCCTTATTCCTGCAACTTTCAGCCTCCTACGGTATTTCATCTTTTCAAAGATTTTTTTCAATCTGTTTCAAAGACACTGATACAGCTTTTCAGRTATCAGTGCTTTTCAAGTCCTGAATGAGTTGGCATATAAATCTGGTTAAAGAAATACTAGGTTTAAATTGTAGAGTAACTTTAGAGTATTATCTTTATTGGTGAGGGGGATGAATCTTCCACTCTTCTCAGGATTTAGGGCTCTTTTCTATATATTCCTTAGTGCTCTGATTATGTCATGACTGACTGATGGCTAATTCTGCAAAAAGTGTTTTTACTTTCTTTGTATGAAGAGGTCAGATAGAGCCAGTTTCCTTTACACTAAAATGTGCAAAATTATTCTGKTTTTTTTCATTTTATGAAAAGCATATGAAAACTATGAAAAGTACTGTACAGGTTAATAATAACTTTGGGCTCTTTTTTGTAGAGCATATTTCAAAAGAGTAGCACTGGTATAAACTCTCTGTTCTTTGTAATACTTCACCAAGATGCTGCCTGGAGTAAGGTGTGGCCATTTCTTTTYATACTGGTTCTTCTAGATTTTACTTGGGTTTTGTGTGTTTTCAGGAATATGTTTTTATTTCCCAATACTGCTGGTAGGAGAAACTTGTCATCTGTCTTTTGTCAGATGTAGTTTTATTTTAGTGTTCCAACTCTGTAGTCCTCCTTGTTTACTCTATAAACCTTAACTGCTTCTTCTGTATAGGACTGCCTTGAACAACCTAGGCAGGAGAAGGAGACTCACCAGCATTATGCCCTGTTCCTGTCTCCAGCCTTTTTTACTGTCCCAACCCAACAGTGTAACTGAGAAATTCCTTTGGAAAAAAGTTAATTTGGATCCCTGCAGTCCCAGCAGTCCACACAGTTCCTCTTATGTAAGAATCATAAATGTACTAGACAAATGGTCTATGAGCAAGTTGACTGGAATTCTTCTTGATTGCATCTCAAATCAGGAATGATGGCTGTTCAGGTGATGACAGCATTCCTTGTTTCAGTTGCTGGATTGAAAGGTGGCAGAAATGTTTGCCAAGAAAGGTAACTGCCAAAAAAAAGGGAAGATTGCCTGTCTTGGGAGATGGTGGTAAGAAAGCGGGCTGCTTTTTTTTCTAATGTTTTCCTTTAGCAATTGTGATTTGAAAGATTTGTGTTTCTAATACACCAGGAATTGAAACCAGTCACCAGAAACAGAGATTGAAATGCCATCTCTTAGTGGAAGACTTAACAGTTGTTCAGTGTTCCCATTGTAAGGAATGATTTCAAAAAGCAAAGCCTGAGGGTTAAACCAAACTCCTTTACCTCTTTTTACACATGCTTCAAGCATCTAAATCACTCAACAAGCATGCCATTTTTCAAGTGTCTTATTTTCTTTCCATARAATTTCAAAAGCCCTGTGGGAAGTGCCATCAATGGAGTATAATTGATATGTACACTCTTCTGAGACTATTTTTGTTGTTATGTTTCAAGATAAAGGCAATTCAGTATTTATAGGAAAAATAAATACATATGCCTTTTGCAATGTGTTGTAACTGAAAATTAAACATTTTTCTACTCAAATTTTGGCATATTTCCTGGAATCACTGAGCTTTCAGTAATGGTTTTAGTTAATATTCTGCAGCCTACTGTTGTATTCACCGCAGCTGACTTGAGCTCAGAGAGTTTGTCTTTATTTAACCTTAGAGAGGAATCCCAGGCTTGCTATGTAGTTGGCAGAGCTGTTGGGAAGGATCAGCTGTGGACTGCAGTGGAGRGAGTTGAGGACAGGGTCTGAACCATGCCTGCTACAGCTTTACACCGTTGGTGATATGAAAATCCTGAAGAATAAGTGAAGTTAGCCTTTACCAAACTCTGATTAATATTTGCTTGCAGTGTCAATCCCTTTCCCTCTTTGTCTAACATTTTAATGAATCCTGTTGCTTAGATCCTGCATTCCACTGCTCCTTGTGATGTTTGAAGTTGAGGGCACTGATTAGGACATTAATTTTTTACCTGCAGAGTATACATATACATATATGCATTCGTGTAGAGGGGGTTAAAAACATAAAAAGCCCCAATGAGACTAAGCATTCTGCATCACCTTTGTTCTCCAGAGTCTTCAAATTGYAATGTGTGGTGGTGGAGGGAAGATGCTTCAGTTAAAAGTCAAAGCTTTTAAAGATGCTGATTCTGATTCTCTGCTCCATTACACATTTTTCACACTGACGTAGCTCCACGGAGCTGCTTTGTGTTTTTCTTGTCAGCTAGTTACAAGTAAGAATGTAAAGGGCCTGTGGCATTAGGACTGTGAAACAGACAGTAGCAAACCATTCAGTTTGATTGGTGATCTTACAGTTACTTGTTTAGAATAATTTCATTGATGAGGTTGACTATTACTTAGTTCAGTTTTAAGACAGTTAATATTTGCTATGTCAGCAGTTATTAGAAGTATTGGTGGTAACCTTACTGTTAGCAATATTTGTGCCTGGAAAGAAATGTTTGTCTTTATTTGTTGGTAAACATTGGCACTGAAATGATATTAAATATGATGTACTGATTTCTATGGATTTAAGTCTAGAACTACCCTAATATTTGTTTTCTCCCACATTAAGGAATGAGGTTAAGGTCAACTTGATGAAGTAGATATTCCAGTGCTAGATTTATTATTTGAGTGTGTGAAAATTCTAGAAAATGTGTGGCTTACCAAACTGAGCCTGGTTTCAGTTGCAGATTTTACTAATAGTGAAAGGAAATTTCCATTGTTAAAAAAATCTGAAGGCCTCCCCTCATGCTATGTTCTCTGAAAATGAAGAAATGCGATGCTGGTCCAAGATGGGAAGTATAATCAGCCTGAATCACCGTGCAGATCTGTAGAGGTTGATTTTCAGCTAGTATCTGCAAAAAAAGCTGCAGGGTTCAGTTTGCAAACACTATTGTGAACCAAACCCTGCGGGGCTCAGTTTGCAAACACTATTGTGAACCAGACCCTGCAGGGTTTGCTGAGCTCCAGTTACTGCTCCTAGTAAGGCTTATTATCCTGTCACAGAAGATGTAAGAAAATCCATCTCTCCCCTTTAAACATGATAAACCTTTGTCACCTACAATGCAATTAATGTTAAAAATAGAAGAGTGCTGATGATAAGATTGTGACTTGCAGGCAATGAGCCATTGTCCAAGTACAGGAGACTTATCTGGCGGGCCAGTCAGCCTACACGGTTTGCTGTCAGTTTGCTGATTGCCATTTCTCTCCGGGTTTGATGAAATATTCATGTCTTTGCTCTGCTCTCTGCAAGCACTATTGATTTCTTGTATAAACGCGGCTATATTTAGTCTAGACAAATGGAATGTGGATTGCTGTTGAATAAATGGGATGAAAGGCTGGGGGTTTGCCTGTCCATTTCTTTTGGTCGGTGGCAATTATTTATAATCAAGAGTAGTTTTTGTAAGTTAAAGGTGATTTTTTATAATTTAGTGATTAGTCTCAGAACAAAAGTAAGCACTTAGACACAATCGTTCTGTTGGGATAGTGGGTTAAGAAGCCAAATTATGCTGTGAGGTTTACAATCACAGTTATTAGGATTTAAAAAAAGACCCTGAAAAGTGTATGTTTTCAGAATTTTGAGAAAAAAAAAAGTGTGATCAGTAGAAAAGATCTGATGCCTTTTCCCTTATTTTTATAAAATCTTTTACTAATCGATCATTTTACTCAGATCAGACAGTTAGAATTCAGTTCCCTCTCCATTTACAGCAGTTTCAACTTTTACTGCTTCAATTTTGCTGTCTCTGCTTACTAGAATATTTCTCTTTCATTTTGGTTTTCTCCTGGAAACAAATACAGCTGTAGCAGAGAAAAAGGAGAAAATATGCTTAAAATCTTGTTCTCAAATCATTTCCGACAGCATGTTTGTTTTCAGTTAATAATCTTATTTTCCAATGAAGATAGTGGAGGAACTAGAGTGAATGTGTTTGTGTTTCACTGTCCTCTTGTGGATGGAATCAGAACTGCTGGGCTTTAGCAGAGACCTTCGGCTGCTATTTATTTTCCTCTTGTAGATATGCTGCTTGTTAGTCTTTTGTTCTTTTGAAATAGATAAAGTTACACTCACTCTCTTCACTTGATGCGAAAATCAGAGCTTTAAATATATTGTAGTGGAAGTGATCAAATCACTGTTCTGCTGCCTTTTGGTCTCTTTGATTTAAATTAGGAGACAGAAAATACAGGATCCTCCATTAAGTAGTTTAATGCTGGATTAAGAATCTATAAGATCTAACATTTAAAACAAACTGAAGTCATTAGTTAATTTTCTTACAAGCCATATATAGTGTGCTATGCTCGGTGGTCACTTTCCCAAAAGCTGTGTTAAAACTTCTCCTTTTGTGTGTCGTATTATTTCCCCATGTTATGTTATTACTTTGTGTTTGCCAGATATATTTATATGCAGTAGCCACGTAGCACTGAGTAGCTTTTCTGAGTGTGTAGCAGCATCCTCAGAAAAATCTACATACTAGCTTTGCAAAATCTCTTGCCGGGCAGCGGGAACTGCAAGGCCTTCATCTTACGCTGAGCAAGTGCCCCGAGTGTTTATTGTGTAGCATCAATAGTGCCTAGGAGATTTTCATTAAATATTGCTCCGTTGTTTTAGAACCTGGGTTGTGTGTTAACCTGTTTAGCAGAATTATTAATCTGGGAGTATTTTTGTAGAGAATGGAAAGGAAGTGCTGAAGATTGCATAGAGCATAGATTGCATTAAATGTTTTGAAAGGTCTGTACATGGAAACAGTCTTTGAGTGAAATGGGTCTTTTTCCCTGTAGGAATGCTCTCTACTCTCCTTCTCCTGTTATATTTAATATGTCTATGTTTTGCTGTTTTCTTCCCCCAGTGGATGTGAAGTCAGAGGTTCCCGTGGGCCTGGAGCCGATCTCTCCGTTAGACTTGCGGACGGATCTCAGGATGATGGTTCCCATGGTGGACCCGATTATGCGTGAAAAGCAGCTACAGCAGGAGCTGCTCCTGATCCAGCAGCAGCAGCAGATTCAGAAACAGCTGCTCATTGCAGAGTTCCAGAAGCAGCATGAAAACCTGACCCGCCAGCATCAGGCCCAGCTCCAGGAGCACATTAAGGTAGCAACTTTTTTCATTTATCCCTTACTTTATCTGCAAAGTCAATATGCTTAAGCAGACCCAGAAAGGGAACATGCCTGAAAGGTTTGCTCTGACTGAGAGATGGTTTTTGAGTGCTCTTTTCTCTGTATTGGGGTGATAAAAGACTCTTAAAGCAAAACTGCTGGCAGTGAGTTGCACACAGCAGACCAAGGCAATACTGTGAGAATCACTGAGTTCATGAAGCCACCACATCCATAAAAGATCAAACTACCTATTTCACAATCTGGATTTTCAGCTGAACTTCAATATGGCTGGTTTTTCGGTATATACTGTTTTGAGTATATTACAACACTGCTTTTTTGGGCTACTGAGTTTGTGACCACAAATCAAATTGATAGGCAAGTGCATAATATTTGCATTTGTAAAATGCAGGCAGACCCCGATAGTGTTGTATTTTCCCTCTTCTCTGAGCTGCCTCATATAATACAAAAAGAAAATGATTTATGGCATTGCATGCACTATGGCAGGATTGCTATAATGGATTTTGACCGGGAATTTATGATCTTGCCTTTCATTTCATTTTTTCCCCTCTTATCTAATTGCCATTCTGCTGCTGTGCTAAGCTTCCATTTGACAGAGCTGACAAATGCAACAGAGCACAGCAACCAGAGTTAGGTGATGCACTGGCAAAGAACAATGTGAAGTTTCCAGGCATCTTTGCCAAAAGAGAAAGAAGTGAAACCAGAGCAGCAGGCTGCTACCTGACACTAGAGTTCAATTTGGTGACAGCCAGTAATGCACTATGCTGCTCAAAAGTCAGTTAAAAGATGAAAAGAAGTATAAGCATAAAAGCAAGCACTGATCCTCAGTTACTCAAGGAGGTTGCTTTAACCTGGACTGACCTAGAAAACATTGCAAACTGCACTTTCTCATGTCTTTTTGTTCTGTGCAAGTTACAACAGGAACTACTAGCCATTAAACAACAGCAAGAACTCCTTGAAAAAGAGCAGAAATTGGAGCAGCAAAGACAAGAACAGGAACTGGAGAGGCATCGCAGGGAGCAACAGCTTCCTCCCCTCCGAGGCAAAGAAAGAGGACGAGAAAGTAAGAGCCAATGTACCATGAATCCTAATAAGAAATGAATCTATTCCCCTTTGCATTCTCCCAGCCAAAATGAACTATGAACAGGAACCTGAAGGAAGCCTATTCCTGTGTGAAATACGCAGGTCGAGAAGTCAAGACTGTGCTTTGAGAAGGGCTGGGCCACCCACTGCCCCCACAGAAACACATTTCTGGTTTGTGTGCAGACTTAGAAGACTGCAGGAAAGCCCAGCTTGACAGACTTGTAGATATGCACCTCAAGAGTCAAGCTCTTTATATAAAATAATGAGAAAATTTGAAAGCATAAAGCTTCACACAAGAACTTTCTGAAGAACTTACTTCTCAATACAGAAAGCACTACAAAACAGCAAAAATTTAAATTAGTTGCTGAGATTTGTTTCAAGACTGAAAATAAAATGAAATATTTAAGAATATCTTAGGATGAATCTTCTAAATATTTTGCTRGGACTTTTTCAAACTGTCTTGTGTTTGTTCTTGATGACATTTCTTGAGGCATAACCAACAGTTTTTTCTAGCTTATATATAGCTATAAAGAAAATAACTATAAAGGWTTGTTAGGATTTGGTGCTCACTAGAGGGAGACAGATACAAATAATTCTCTTTAGTGAGGTCAGTTGGAAAATCAGGTTGAAGTACAGTATGAAGATATTCAAAATGAAGCTGCCACAAACAGATACTGTTACTTGCCCTACTAAATGAGCACAAGAATTAACTGACAAAGACTGAAGCAGAAAAGTGCTTTTTTTTCCTTGGGTGGAAAAAGATATCACTTCAAGAGCTGTAGGTGTACCATGTTGTAGGCTTTAGAAATTAGGGTGCTCATGGTGCTCCTAGTACTTTCAAGAACAATGAGCCCATAAAAAAAATTCCATCTTATTGACCTAGAAATGTGAGGGTGTGGAAACTGCAGGAACAAAAGGTTCCTCTAAGCAGTATTAAAAAAATCAGCCTCCATATGAACAGTTAGGCTTTATTAGTGCTCCTGCCAGAGGAAGAGCAGAGATGTGACCTCAGTGGTTCCCTTCTCAATTTGAGCTTGCTGGGTGGCTGCTCAGGATGTAACAGCCAGCCAAGAAGCTTGTGACCCCTCCAGGCCCAGCCCCAGCCCCAGAGTTTGTTGGTGGTGATGATCTTTTTAATGAGTAGAGGAGGGAAGGGAGATGTGGGCAGGGGAGTTGGAGTATGAAGCAGAGCAGTAGTAGAGGTATTTTGTGGGCAATGGGTCACATGGGACAGGCTCAGCATCTCMACTGTGGTGTGTCAGGGTTGGGTAACCAAAAATACTTAGAGTGTCAAATATGCCTGAGTGCTGCATCTTTGAAAGAAATGAGGTTTCATCCCCTTTTTTTTATGAAAAACCAAAATACATTTTTTCATATTTTTTTTTCTCAATGAACACTGTTTTGGCTATGAGTAAAGAAGCATGTCCTATACTGAATGCTTGGCAGTTTAACCTTACAATGACATGCTCTACTTTTTGTTCTCTATTGAGCTGGCCACCAAGAGAGGTCAATATGCAGAGTCTCCTGTCTTCCAGACTTCGCATGTAGAGGCTCTTAAGGTGCTCCAATTAAAAGGCTCACTGCTGGCTGTTTCTGCACTGTTCTGTTTTTAACCAAGACAGTGTTCACAATTTTGCTGTGTTACTACTAGTACTTTATTAAAAGAAAAAACATTCGTTACTAAAAACTCAAACTGACCTTTTGTTACTGTCTTTTTAGTTCTATTGTTGGTTCTGCATTTGGATTGTTGGAAACTATCAGGAAATAATTTAAATTCTTTAGATACATCTGGCYCTGGATAAATGGCCTCATCTACTGTTGAAATATTCCTTATGACTTCACTGGATTTTTGGGTCATGGCCAGCTTCAGGCTTCCACAGACAAGAATTTAATCCAAATGTTATCTCATTTTGACTTTTTCTACCAATAGTTTATAGTTTACAAAACTTCCAGCAATAAGGCACAGACTCTGTTTTGGGGTTTGTTTTGTTTAAAAAGGTAATTTTTAAAGTAAAGATATAAGATGCATTTAACTCTGTGTTTTCTAGGGGCAGTGGCCAGTACAGAAGTGAAGCAGAAACTTCAAGAGTTCCTGTTAAGTAAATCAGCTACAAAAGACTCTCCAGCAAATGGGAAGAATCATTCCATGAGCCGTCACCCCAAGCTCTGGTACACGTATGTTCAGTATTAAGCTGCTTCCTTGTCTCATTGAGGTATCAGCTAAAACTTGGCAGAATGCTTTCCCAGCAGGGGTGTGGAGAGTCTGCCTCCAGAGCAAGGCAGCAGTTCAACCCAAAGATTAGCAAAAAGCCAGAAGTGTTACATTGCTGGTTGAACTGAGGAGTATTTGGTGTTCAGTGATGAGAACTATACAGAACAAGGCTCTCTCAAAAATCCATATAATTGTTTTTATTTCAGCTGCTTCATYTGTAGCATCTATAGCTGCTGCTGTCACGCATTTTACAACCATACCTGTCATTTTTCTAAGTATCTTAATTTTTTGCAGTTAGAACAACTTTGTGTTTGTCTTACTTGGATTTCGAATCAATCACAAAACATTCCTCTTGAAGAGATGCTGCTTTGCTTCCAGTGGAATTGCTTGAATGGTGTTAGTAATTCACAAGGATTTTGAGAAAGACTGTGGTCATTTAACTTTCTGACTCAGGATTTTAGTATCCAGACTGCATATTTATGATAACTTGGCCTTGACAAGTTATTCCATGCTTAGACCATGGAAGCAAGTGATTTTGTTGAGTCCTTCAAATGATCTATTGACATGTTAAGAGTTTACAGTTTTGCAGTTTTTATTCCCCACATAAATGAATCCAACAAAATGAACTGTCTACATTTCTGAAAGACTTAAATGCCATGCCTGCATTGACCTTCAACAGGACAAGCAGACATGCATATGGTACACTAGATTTCCGTCTTTTACTTATTCTTTTTAAAAAGGATTGCTGAAGGTTGGCCCTTGGAGTTTGCATTCTKAGCTACCCAGAGCATTTTGGTGAAATGACTTATTATAAAGTTACATTGTGTTTGGTGGAGATACAGTAATTAATTAATTTTTTCCTTCCAAATAATGTGTAAAATATGTAAGATTTCTGGACCAATAATCTGAGCCTCACATGACTAAGTATGAGGAGCTCTGCAGAGGATGCCTTCTGCTACACTACAGAAAGTAGTACTTCCTCTCATGACAGAGACATTATTGATTAACCACACTGCTTTGGAAAGACAAGCAGAGTATGTAAAAGGCCAAGTAAAATAATGTTTAGGTAAACACAAAGTTTGAAGGTTTTTCTCCTTTCCCTCTCTCCCTCTCGAGATAAAAAACAAAAAACCCAACCCCTGTTTCTGAGACCGATGATGCAATTTCTGCATGGTTGTTCAGAAATCTCTGCCCACAATATTTCTTTCATCTAGCAATTGCCAGAAAACACTCTTCAACTTGAAGATTCTCTGCTGACATGAGTGCTAAATGCTAGTGGTGTGCTCACAAAATTTACAAATTGAACTTAAAGTCGAGGTTTCATTTACCTTATCCRCTAAATAATTTGGGGGAGGAATTATTATCCAAGAGATAATAATTMAATATTTCATGTTATTTTATACAAGCCCTCCTGCCCTGAAAATCCCYCACATTTTGATAGAGAAGGTTTCATCAGTATACAGGTATTTGTATGTGATAAACATGCCTTAAGTGATTTTTGCTGTGGTTGTTCAGCTGATTCATATTAAAAAGCAACCACCTGAAATGGTCAATTCCCCAAACTGGAGACAGACCTTGTCTGTAGATCAACATGAATCTTATCCTATGTGACTTCTGTAATGAGTGCAAAAAATGTGTTTTTGGGAATCCCAAGGAGTTCCATAACTTACTGTAAGAGTGAAATTGGTTACATGAGCCTGTGGTTTGTGCACACTTAGAGGAACAAGAACATAAACACAGCTGAGACGTGTACAACATGTGTGGATAGTTACTGCTGGTCACCTCAGTGACAGCTAATTTGTGACCTCTGTGTCTGCTGCAGGGCTGCCCACCATACCTCACTGGATCAAAGCTCTCCACCCCTGAGTGGGGCCTCGCCACCATACAAATATACTTTACCAGGAGCACAGGATGCTAAGGATGATTTTCCACTTCGTAAAACGGGTGAGTTAGCGTCRTTTATTTGAGCCCCTTGCCCAGTAATTCTCCCACCCTTTATTTTAACCAGGCTGTCCATCAGCAAGGCATATATCATATTCCATAAGTTCAAGATGATACTATGAGTAAGTTCAAAGATCCAGACTGCATATTTCTGAGGTCAGCGTGGCCACATGGTACCAAGAGTCAGTGTTTCCCAGTGCYGACAGCTCATGCGAGCTTCAGTTCTGGTAAATTTTGTTCCTAAACATCATATCATGGATCTTTATTTTGTTTGCCTTTCTTCTGGCTTTAATACCTGTCTCTGCCCTGCTTGGTAGATAAAGTATCTATCTTCAGATGGTATTCTGCTTTTAGACAATGTCTTTCAGGGCATTTTGAGGGGAAATCATGGAAAGATGAGGAGTTGGATTAATATTATATTTTGTGTCATTTACTGTCAGYGTTTGTATGCATATCACAGAATATTCTGAGCTGGAAGAGACCCAGAAGGATCATGGAGTCCCATACTTYGGTGAATAGGCCATATGGGGATCCAACCCATGACCTTGCCATTACCAGCACTATTCTGTGTCCATTTTGCATGTCTTCTGACATATAGAAAATGTTGTTTTGAAGGTTTTAGAAGATCTAACAATTGAATATATTATCTTGACAGCAGGTGAACTGTAGACTTAGCTTTTTCTGCACCATAAAAAAAGCTAGAATGGCAGTGGAGTCCATGTGGCTGTTGCCTCAGGACCTTGGTGCAGTGACTGGTATCCAGGAATGCAGGGAGACACTCAGAGGAGGGGGAAAAAGGAAAAGAAAACATTAGATCGCTTATTGCATGAGTCTGCTGTTGAGTGATATAGTTACGTTCAGAGAGAAAGTCTGACCCCCTACTGTGCTAACAGCCTTTGAATGCGATTTTGCCACTGGGAGATTGAAAACTAACTGCAAAACTGACTTGAAAAGAAGTGGCATTTGGAACCAGAAGATATTCAGAGAGAAAATCCAGTCTGTATCTAATACTTTTGGGCAGACTCTCTAAGCTCATATTATATCCCCAAATATTTTCAAAGGAATGGAAGCATGAAAAGCAAAATGCTAATTTATTCTAGCTGAATTATCCTTTTTACAATATGGTGGCAATATAACAAGAKTCTATAAAATCTTGTTCAGGCGGTTCAACATGATAAGCCCTTATGTGGTTCTCTGTTTAATACCACCATACAACATATATTTTCTATGCCAAGAGACTATACATTTTCATTTTTTGAACAAAAGGATGCATTTTGCATCTTCTAAATGCTATTAATTCATCTACATGTATTTGAAATGCAAGCTTTTTCTTTCATGTTTATGTATCTTAAATGTTATGATTGATTTTTATGATGTGTCAGCCTGTTGATCTGTAAAACAAAACATTTTCAGACTTTGTAACAGTAAAGTTCTCGTGCAGCTGCTAATACTTTTATATCTCTGTGGGGGTTTCAAAATATTCCTTAATTCAATTCCCATTGTCTGCATAAGAGGACTATAATATAATTAAATCCAGATGTTTTCTATATGTTATTCCAAATATTTGGGCATGCAGTGCATCAGTTCCAAAATTGAACAAAGGACATGATGACTCTCTGAAAAGATATCTACAGAATAAATAGACAAATACTAATATAATCATTAATATAAACGTTTCTGTGACATTGACATAGTGATTCTGATAAGCAAATATAATGAAGTGTACAACATGTTGTATGTTACCCACAGAGGATATTTGATATCTCTCTAYATCCGTGAAAATAGCAACTGTTTACACATCCAGTTTCTCTGTGTGCTAGAGATGCTTAATTCCATTCTTAGCAACATCCCCACAAAGTTTTCAATGATTGTTCATCAGGCTGAGTGTAAAAGCAGCAGGAACCAAATCGACACAAGTCAAATGACCCCAAACTGATCTGGGTGGCTATAGGCCATCCTCCAGGCAGAGGGGACATTGTGGAGCCTGTGCCATCCTCACGGGACCTTACTAGACAAAGATGTCCCACGAACACTCATGTATATGGACAGGCTGTAAGCCTGCAGAAATCTGACCTTTGCCATGAGGGGTGAACCTCTTTTCCTTCCCTTTAGGCTATGAACTCYTATTGCCACTGGCTCCTGGCAAACCCTCTGTGGTGCTGAACCTGCGTGAAGTCAGCAATTCATATGAAAGCAGACCCCACATTCCTTTCAGCCTTAAGAAAGGAATACCTGTTGTGACTTTTAATTACAGCTTTGTTTTGCTTTTTAGGTTACTTTTTTTTTTTAATCTTTATAATACAGGATACAGAGGTATATTTCTCTTCCTCAACATTGTTAAAATGCTCTTGTAAGATAACTCTGACTGATTCAGGTACTCTGAGATCAGATTTAATGGGAAACAAGGCTGGATGATTCTTCCCTGACATCCTAATGTGTTTTTCAGTGCTAAGGGACCACCAAGTGTCACACAGGCATAGTAAATCATGAATTTTACTTGCTTACTTTCTTGTTCAGTAATCTATTTCATCTTTGCTTAATTAGTCCTGAAGCGATGTCTCCTTTTTAATCTTCTAAAAATTAATTCTGAAAGAATGGTACAAAGGAAAATATCTTGTGCAGCTTTTACGCTTCTAGTATCTAGAATGGTGGAATGCTTAGATAACTAGGAAAAGACTTAAGAGTCTTGCTCTGTCAGTGTTTAGGCACCAGAGTTAACATCCTAGTGCAGTGACTGTGGTTACTCAACAAGTCTCAGCCATCTGGATTGTTCCTCTCTGTACAAGATGCAGCAGAAGTTGTCAGCAGTGGGCTTCAGAAAGTTTAGCTGCATGGAGGATTGGGACTGTCCTAGGGGCTAGAGGCCAGGGTATGCAGCTCTTTGCACAGCTGCATTCAGATGCTTGGTGTTGACAGACTTTGAAAAGAGTAGAGCAAGGGGAGCTATTGCTTCACTGGATAGATAAATACACCATGAGAAGCTACACATCTGTAGCTACGAGCAGAATTTAGTGTAAACAGCAAAAGATCAAATTTTCAAAATTCCCAAAACTTGCACCATGGTTACTAGTTGTAATGTGTTTTCTGCAGAGCACCCAAAAGCTTGAGCAGCATATGGCTCATTAACTTTCGATGAGACTAATGTGTCTAAATTACCCAGAGAGGTTTGAAAATAACTCCCTATTACTGAACACTTTTGAAATTCATACTGACTTTTTTAAGAGCTCTGATGGGAGCCATGTACTTTTGAAAATATGATCATTTAATAAGGGGAACTTTTGCTTGTTGAGCTCCTTTATTCTGTGACTATCTGTCCAGGAAAATATTATCCTCTTTGTGAGGATACAAAGCACAATAAGCAACATGGGTTTGGTAGGGTAGAAGAGCTTTTCAAAGAATTTTTTTTTTTTTATTTTTTCTTTTACCTTTTCAAAATGCAGAAATTCTGGCAAATGGCCCTAACATTTGCACTTTCTCCAGTCTTTAAAATTTCATTTTTTGTATGCAAGTGTTGATAAAAACCAGCAAAAGCCAGTAAGTTCCAACAAGGGTTAGCTCTCTGGCCGAAGCTGTATACTTTTTTAAATGGTGCTGTAGATGGAATTTATGCATTTTGTTTYTTCCTCTGGAAGAAATTCCTGGGGACATCATCATATCAAGTATGGACTGTTTTTTCTTTCCTGAGTTTAACACAATCATGGAAGAATGGGAATGTCAAGCAGTATTTCTATTTATTTTGATTTTGTGCCAGTTGAATCTTTCTTTGCAGATGGAGTTGTAGGCTTAGAACTTGCATTGTGCTTAGGGATCTGAAGATCTCTCACAGTGTAACAATTTGAGAAGATGTTTGTAGCTCACTTTCCAAAAATTGGAAGCATATTCAATGGAAACATAGCATAGGGGTTTTTTAAATAACAAATAGTATGAGGTTCTTCCTTGGATGGGAGAAGTTGTGTAATTCCATACAGGAAAAAAGAGAAGATGAAGGATTGTTTAATATTGTGATGAAAGAGAGGAAGAAGTTTGCCCTGCACAGCCATGAAGATCACTCTGTAAAACCCATATTAAGTTAACCTGATTAGGCATAGAATAACAGTGTAGCTCTTGTGTAAATGAGAATGAAAGATTCCTGAATGAGAACTCAGCAGACGTAATTTTTAAGAAAAGAAATTAATTAGAATATTTCCTTACTGTTCTTTGTGCACTTAGTGACTCAGTAATTTACTGTAGCAGTTGAAGATCAGAAGGAAAACATTTTGTGTGTGAAGGTTTTTCTCCTTCCCCCTTTTGTGCCACCAAATTTTATTTCTGTTTGCATTTTCTAGGAAAAACATTTTTTGTGATGTAACAGTATATGAAAAAGCTGGATTTCTTTTGGTTTTTATTTAAAAAAAAAAACAACCTTGGAGTATCCCAAACCCTCAATTACCATGTCTGCCAAAATGAGGAAGTCCATCTCAGTGGAGAGAAGTGCTATTTTTCTCAGAATTTATGAGCAAGAACAATAAATGGGAGAGGCACTTTGTTTATTGAAGCAGGGAAATGAGGCAAACATATGATTCTCCTAATTTGATCCCATTTTCCAGGGATGCTAAGCATTCCTGCCTCTCCAGACTCCATATTTTCCTGGGCTGGTGAACTCTCTTGACAAATTTGGACTAGGTAATGTGCTCAGAAGAAATCAGTACTTAGCACAGTCGGAAGGAGGAAAGGTACCCTGATCTTGACTCCTCTTCACCAAACATTTTCAGGCTTCCCAAATTTAGTATCAATAACTTCGGAGCATGTAATTATTAGTAGGAATTTTTAGAAAGAGAAAAATCTTCCACTTGCAATTGCAGAGTGAATTGGAGGCAAAGCTCCCAGATTCACGTAATGAACAGGCCAAGCCAGTGTCCAGGCCCTGGGGGCCAGCAGCTCCAAGGAAATGTAATGTGGTTGTAGTTGCAGTGTGGGGCTGCTCTTTTCTCCAGCCCATCTGAGCTGGGGCTGAGGAAGTCCTGGCATTCTGATTGAACTCAAGTTAGAGGAGAATTTATTTGAGATATCTTAAAGCTAAATAAAAACAAGTGCTCGGGTAGGCTTAATGACACTGTCAAAGAGAAAAGAACTAGTGGAGGTATGCTTTGGTATCATGAAAGCTGGCAGGGCCTGCACCAGGGTTCAACAGGAGTCATCACCAGAATAATTCTCATGAAGACCATCATAATCTTCCCATCAGTGGAAGGTTATTCCTCTAATGCATTTTATTTAACACTCATTTTTAATTGCAGAAACCAAGTTTTTTGTGAGTGGGTAAAAAATTTACTTAGTTTTCAGATTCAATGTCTTTCATTTCTAGCAAAAATCCCACTGCATGTATATATGTCATGTTCTGTTTTGCCAGTAATTATTCTACAACACTACCAACCCTTTTTCATAACTAAACKAATTATAAAATCTTGATCAAAATACTGTCTTAGTTCTTTTGTTGACCAGTGTATAGCCAAAATTGAATTACGAAGTTCTGCTTCATGTGAGTACATAAAACTTTCTTACACTGTGTGTTTTCAAAAATGCTTTTTAAATTAGCATTAAGAAGTGCCTTGCATAACTTTTTTGATAAGCAAGTGATCAGATACTAGACACCTTTTTGACTTTTGAACCTAAAGAAACCCCTTCAATAAGCAACAGGGAGCAGTCCTAAAATCTAAAGCATTTTAAGAGCATAATGTCCATTGAAAATGAAGTGGAATGTTTTTAATGGGTATTTCAAAGCTTATTCCCTCTGGATAAATAAGTTACAAAATACTGCATATTAAATTTGAGACTCTTTGAAGTCTGTAGAAACTGTCCTCTTTGATTTCAGTGGGACTAGGAATTTTCTTCCACTGTATCTAGAGCAGGGACAGTTGAAAACTTTTAGAAAAGTAAACAAGAACATCTAAAGATGAAAAACAGAGAAGTGAAAAGTGGAAATCACATGGTATGGGATCATCCAAAATAGAAGATATTGGTTAGCAAACGCTGCACTTCTCCAAAATCCAGAAAAACATAGTTTCACTGAAAAATCTATTGAACCCACAACTCTAATTAAGGGGTTTAGCTGCCAAATAACATGTTGTGGCTAAAGCCAAGTGAGTATTACAGAGCCATTCATGAGCAAAGGCATAAGCTTTGTACTTTGCTTTTGATTTTCTCATGGGAAAGTAATATAAATGAGAGTGATACCTCCCTGTTGGCTTTAACTGTTAGAAATGCAAAGCATGCTGAAATTGTACATAATTCTCTTCCAAAGGAAAGGAAATAGCATCTCAATGGTTTTCCTCAGTGTCTCGTTGAGTTATGGTGGTGCACAATTATTCTCGTTAAATTACTCTACCAGATGGAAGGTTACATTGTGTATTTAGCTAATTAAGTTGTAGGGGACTGGAATTATATCCCAGAGCATAAAGAATTATCTAAAAGTAAATTTATTTTAATTCTGTACAGTTGTGAAGGTGTAGTATGGATCTCCAACTAAGACTTCAAACGTGGGGATTTTCTTCTCACTTTGCTTAACATGAGGAGATGCTTTCACAAAGTTGGCCTTGCCTACAGAAGTTCAAGAAGACAAACGTGTCTTGAATGTCCAAACAACTTTGGAGCCAATTTTATCTTAATTTTTCTTCAGTGGGGCTGAATTTCCTTCCTGCTTTTGATATGAACTTGGCCAATGGTTTTCATCTGCTAGGAGAGCAGGATATASAGTGTTTTGGTTGCTTTTGTTTTCTTGGCACCCTGTTGCCTTTGGACAACTCCAGATTCAGCAGTCTAGACCTAACCAGCTCACATTTATTGATCACACTGATGCCCTGTTAAACTGGGGGAGAAGATGCTGSTGTTTCATCATGAATTTCTGAAAGTTGATGAAATATTGGACTGTAGTTTTTGCCTGACATCAGTGAGTTATCACTGCTGGATATTTTCCTAGATCAAAATCTGTGGGATTCAAGCACCCTGTGAACTAGTTCCTTCTTTTATGGGGCTTCGGGAACAACATAATCATGAGCATGATTATTCTATAAAAAATAGATTATGTATCTAGAGGTCAAATGGTGACCATGGCAAAAGCCTTGACTTTGTGGGCTAGGGGATTATCTGTGACAGTTCTTCACTGAACAGAATATTTTTTCTTGGGATTCAGTTGATTTGGGAGGAGGATTTAGACTGAAGAGTGGGATTTGCTATATTTGCAGAAAGTAGGATATTGTATTCCTATCCCTTCTTCCCAGCTAGAACTGACTGGTATAGATGGTCAGAAGAAAGGGTAAGAATTACCAGTGGAGACCTAACCAAAAGGACTGCCCAGTCATGCACATCTTAATTTATTTATTAGACTACTATGATTTAAATGAGGGATACCCTCTATTTAAGCACCTGTTTCATCTTCTTTTCTCCTCTACGTCTCCTAAGAATTCAGATTAGTTGGCTCCAGAAAATGCTATAAAGGTGTAATAAAATTACAGAATTTGGTGATGTGGAGAGAAGAGGAAAATTAATTTTAAACTATCCTTATTCCTTAATTCTGTGGTTCAAGCTAGTATAGTAGTATTTGTTTTTAAATCCCCTACTTATCATTGGAAAAGGATATTATTTTACCTCTAAGAAGATTAAGATGAACCTGACATAGTGGTGAAATGTCATAGTTTCAGCAGACTTGAGATATAATGAGGATTCATAAGGCCCAGTAAAACCACGGCCTTCTTGAAACTGCTGTAGAACCCTGTGGTGCAAATGCAAGGAGATGCTGTTTCTTTGCTAAAAACCCAGATTTATTAAGAATTCTATCGAGAGATCTGCTCTTTTGCCTTATAGGTTACACAAAGAACATATATCAACAAGAAATAATACATCATACTGTTCAGGTATTCAAGATCTCCAATTTTGGCTAAATCCAAGCGGTACAATAAGTAATTCTACATCTTACTCAATAAATTGTGCCTAGAAAGATAATGTTTGTTTGCATAGATAATGAAACAAATATTTTATGTTTCATACGGACTGCAGTGAATGACAAAGAAAAGTTAGGTATTTAAAGTAGCTTCAGGGACTATTTAAGTTTTGAACCTGCTTTAGAAAATTAATGAAAAATTTCTAATCTTGTTATATTAGTTTCCTTAGCCTGAAGAGAGCAGAAGGGCTGCAAGATCCCTCTAATCTAATTAGCTCTTTTACCATGTGTTTCACTAAACCTGTTTTTTTATTTAGGACATGGATATTTACCTTAGTCTGAAAAAATAAAGCATTCTACCTTTTACAGAAGTAAAATAAAGCAAAGGACTARAGGGTTTCAYATATGACCAGCACTGCCAATAAAGTGAATGGTTGTACAGGAAACAGTTTCAGTAGATCCTGAAAACACATTAGGTGATGCAAGCCAGAAAAACARAGCATCTCCATCCTGTACTGTTGTATCTGGTTCTCCTGCCTTGTTGGGACCACCCAACAGACAAGTCCATGTAGTTCTTGGAAGAGCTTTAGAGGGCATGTGTAAATAGCTTTCACTCTCATTACTCTAATTTAAAACTGTTTCAGAAGTGGCATTTTCAATAATCAGAATTGAGAAGTCCTTGAACCCACAGAATTACACTACATGCAAATTACTACCATCTTCTAGTCTGTCATCCAGTGGGGAGAATGTCCACATGTTACATTGTCCAATATTGTCTTCTATTGGGATGTGGACTTCTGCAAATGTCAGTCAGTCATGTATGAAGACAAAGAGGCTCATCTTGCCTATGCTTTATATAATCCTGTGGAGGTGGATGAAGTACTCTGTGGTTGCCTACAGGATGCCAGAGCAGCAATCAGAAACTTCATTCAGAGCAGAGAATAGTTACTTGGCTGTGAGAACCATGTGCCGYAAAGGCTGTGGACCACCAGGTCTCTCAGGACTCATTCACAACTCTTCACAAAGCAGCTAAGGAAGCTGGAAACAGCTTTTGTCCCTGGCCTGTGTCTCTCTGCCTCTCTGGCTTTCTACCAGGCTTTGGTTGCAATCATAATTTTGCTGAAGAATCCCAGATTATCTTCATGTTTACCCTTCCTGGTGGTGCTTAGGGCTGTCTTGTGCATTTGATTCTGCCTACCTCAACTGTAAGGGGAACTGGAATTTCTCCTTAGCCTACAACTTTCAGACCAGCTTCTTAGGAGCCTAAGATATGACTGTTCTGGTTGGTTTTGTTGCAGTATTAATGTGGGATTTGACCTTTTCCTTGGTCTCCAGGTCCTGGCATAGCATAGGCAGGTAAGCTGCTTTATTATTTATTTTTATTGCCAGGATGACTGGGAGCCCACAGCACCCAGGAATCTGTTGAGCTATGCAATGGACCTGACAAAATGAGGATCTCTTCACAGTGTGCTTTTTTCCAATTCTGCCCCTCCTGCTTTAGGATAAATCACAACAGAAATTTTCAAGTTATCTCATGATCCACATGCAGTATCTTGAAAATATTCAATTGCCAGAGTGCTAGAAAGAAACTTGAGAAAGGATAAACCAGTAGAGTGCTGGCAAAACCCCCATTGTGCTAACCAGTGTCACCTTAATGTTTGTTTTGCAGTTCTGATGGCYTGTACCCACACATCATCATTTTGTGCTGTAACTTTGAGTTCTCTTAGGCATGGAGTGTTGTGGTCGTGTGTTGTACAGCACAAAATCCTTGTCTGTACGTGAGTCTCTAGACAAAAGTATTTAAAAAAGCAACCTGTGTGGTGTGAATAAACAGATTTCTTGACTCTGTATTCAGTTACTCATACTTGTTAGATATGAGCCAGAAAGAAACTGCTGCATGGAGTACAGTGTAGAATATATTCAAATCAGTACATATGACTCTTCACAGCTTAAAAAAACTATAGCTAAAGAAATAGAGAATACCTGTGAAGATTTGCTTTAAGATCTGGAAGTCTTTTGTTTTTAATTTTTTTTCTGGTGACCTAATTTTGTTAGGGAAGTTCAGGTTGCTGTTTTAAAAAGGATCTTAGTGATAACGGTTGATGCCTGGGCAACGGCGGACCATTTATCTTTCTCAAGGAGGATGTCAGTTTTGCTGCTGTTGCTCATGCTGGTGTTGGAATCTTTTTAGCCAAATTTAGCATAATTTACCTCGACTACCCCACAGCTTTTCTAAGCCAGCCTGCTTGTAAGGAAAAAGGAAAGGCTTTCACTTTAGAGCCTTTAGGAATCTGGACAAAAGCTCACTTTCTGTTCTTCAGGCTTCCTATATAGGGCTTTAGTCTCAAGATGAGGACCTGCTTGCTATGCACCCTCTCCCATCCCCCATTTCCTGCCTGGCTTCATTAAATGCTGATTTGAAGTTGGCACACACTCTTCTGATACAAAAGTAGTACTGTGTTCCAGGAACCATCAGAAAGTAGTGCATTCTTGTCTTTTACATTCTCTTCATATATGTCTTCTCCCCATGCGTAAAAAGGATTTTCATTCCTTCTTCTTAAATATCTCTGTATGTTTAATAAAAAGAAACAGTGAAGAAAAGGCCTGTCAAGAAAACCTCAGCTCATTTGGGAGCAATCTGGCCTCAGGCTATATTATTTAATGCTAGAATCTGCAAATTGCTAATACTAAGCAGAGTGGAGTATAGGATGTAATGACTTCACTGAATCATTTTCTTATCTCTTTGCTTGTATTGGAGCATCATGTTTCTTAGCAGAGACTAGTTTGTTTCACCTATCAGTGATAGCTCATGTGATGAAATTGATGTGTACCTACATAGAAGCCTTTATATTTCCTATTTTTAACAGTACAGTTACTTTATTTTTTCTTACTCTATGAAAYCACTGTAAAATATAAGAAAATTAATTCAGACACTGTTTTTCTCCTTCACCAACAGTCAAAGTTCTTAGTTCTGTAGACACAATTGCAAGTCATGGCAAAATGTTAGGTAACCAATCCTTTGATTGCTTGTGATATCTTCTGATGTTGTTTAAACTAGTCCTTTCTGTGTCTTTCATATCTGTTTCCCACTTAGAATAATTTAAAGATCAACATCMGTGCATAATTACCAGCACTAAAAAGAGAATAAGCTAGGTAATAGCAATAAAACTGAACAAGCCATATTACTGCAACATCTCATTATTCCAAATAATGCTACATCTACATAAAAAAAGTAATTTTCAGACTAATCTTTCCTGAAATCCTCTGAAGTAGATCACTCAAATGGGTACCAGCTGATTCCCATTGAGAAAAATGGCATGGGCTTTGATGGCCTTCAGAGAAAATACTGTGTCTTTTGTTTTCTTTGCAACAAAACACTTTCAAATAATGTATATTCACTTTCTCCAAGTGTAAATTGATTATTACTTCTTCCAAAATGCTAAGTATAATAGAAGTGTAAAGATTTGTGAAGCAAAGAGGTTAGCTAAACAGAGACCGACTAAACCAATATCAACTATATACTGTTTCTTAGTAAGATTTTAGATTCATAGCCCAACCAACCAGACTGCTGCCATGAAAATTTGCCATACTGTGTTCCTCATCCTCATGGCCACATTCCTGGCCACGTGCTCTTGTTTTTCTTTTGTATTTGGTATTTGGGCTCCTTGGTCAGATGGTTCAGGTCATAACGGTTAGAGTCATCAAACAGCAAAACCCACACCATTCCACACCTCCAGCACTTAGAGAGGCCTCTTTTCCTCAGGAAGGTGGGATACAGGATACATGCTTTCTGGGGTAGAATTAATCTAGTTTTGAGTTCTGGATCCCAGTGGGATGGTTAGGATATAGCAAGTAAGCCATGTGCATTAATTTTCTTGCTGTGTCAGTGTCTTGGTTCATGGTTGAATCGCCATATAGATTCCCTGATGGTCTTTTCAATAATTTTGTGATATTACTGTAGCAAAAAAAGGTACTTCTTACTGCTTGAGAAAGCTACTCTGCAGCAAGCCAGGGAGTAAATCTTAAGCCTCAAAAGTCTTTTGGCATTGATTCCCCATGTGACAATTCTCYCCATGGAGATGAACATAGTCAGCTGCGGCAATGGATTAATTAATCTGAGCGAAGGAGCAAATAATGTGCAGTAAAAATACTTACAGGGTGGCTAATGCAAAACAGTTATTTTGAACATTACCCCTCTGTAGAACCACTTCTAAGAGCCACTAGTTAAAGTACTGAGCCAAATCCTCATTTGAAACATAAGGCAAATTAATTATAATAATTCTGGGGCATTTGCTATTAAGACTTTCCAAGCGTCTTGCAAATGCTAGGGGAACAATCTAATTAAAAAAATAGGTTTGAAAAAATTATTTTCACTCTTTCCACATTGCTAATGATCATATTTCAAAGTTTAAAGGACTAAAACCGTTTCTAAATGATCTCACATATGTGCTTTGAGGCAGTCAGTGTGTATATACAGTACATGTTTATAATTGCAATCCGCAGCTCCATATTTGAAGCTTAAAATACTTAATTTTGCCTTTTTAACTGTCAGAAGAGAGTTGAAACTTATTCCTGCCCTCATGTAGGAATGCACTGAAGCACATAGGATCGCTGTGGTGATCCATACCTCTTGCAGTGAACGATAATTCTGTACCAGCCTTGGTGGAGCAGAGTGGTTCAGTGTTCTCTACAGTCACACCCCAAGCCAATGCCTCAGCCATTGCTGGGAATCAAGAAACCTTCATTACATCTTTGGTACAGTGTTCAGTTCTACATTTTTTTCATTCAACCAGATATCCTCAAATTGGTTAGATTTGTATGTTTTTTCCACTGAAACCAGAATTCATTTTGCTTGCTGTCGAATCCTAGTAAGTACCATGTTAGGAGCTGGCAGTGCCTCAGGGAGAAAATTCAGGAAAACCAGAATTTGAAGCAAACACTCTTCAAACATTAGCTTTGATTTGTATTTTGGGGTTTATTTTATAATTTTAAAACCACTATCCTCCATGCTGTTTAATATTAAAATTGATTATTCCATTTTAAAATTATTGCTGTTTTTAATGCATCTTCTCAGATGGCTCATAAATTCATAAATTGACTTTAAAATTTGTTTTCTGTGCTTATATGATGGATTCAGATGAAGAATGTGATGGGAATTTGGTAAAAATAGAAAGGGAATTGCTGTGACTGAGCATGAAACATTTACATAGGAGTGGAGAATTTCTCCAGTGACTGTTGTAGAGGATTTGTATCACATTCATCTGTCATGGAATCACAGACAGGATGTGTACAAACATATTCTCCTCATTTTTAAAAGAACAGAGTAGTAGAAATGGAAATGAATGTAAGCACAAAATGAGTGAGTGCCTTTTCTTTTAAATGTCATCACACCTGGTGAGATCTGTGATGGCAGCATATACTGTAATCATAGCCCATTATCATATTTTATATTTTCAATTTCAAGTTAATAGGTCTGTTATTAAAGATTTCCAATGTTGTTCTAGCCTGTGCATCTTGGTCTGAAATGTATTTAAGGCACAGGGTGTTCAGAGGGCAGCCCTTGCCACGTGCAATGCMGTATGTGACAAAGGTCAGCGTGTGACAGCAGGCACTGCTGGTCACAGCAGCCCTGCAGTGAGAAGCAGCCCCCTTGCCTTCCAGTGACCATTTCTAGCCTCCCCATCMCTGAGAAAACAGGTGGGACAGAAGGAAAAAAGAGGTGCAATGTGACATGAGGGAAGGGGCTAGTATTAGAAGTGTAGGATTGAGTTCCTGCCTCAAAGTGGCAAATGGTGTAATTCTGAATTGAGTGAAGATGTAATGTATTTTGGTTTTCTACTAACTCTTGCTCCTTCTTTGAGGCTGGGTTTAAGTCTGTGCGTAGGAGAGAGAGCTGACCCCAGTTTTTGGCTTTCTCTATTTTGAGATATTGCTTAGCCAACCCTCAGTTCCAGAAAGGGAAATATAAACAAATCCTCTTCCACAATTGCCTTTCACTAGCTCTTAGCAGTCTGTTTGATAGCAGTCTGTTTATTTGAAGAACAAATCAATGACTACATGAAACACTTTACTRTGCTAAAAATCCTACAAAATAAAAAGGACAGCAGAGCTGGCCTTCATATGAAAAGACTGTATCCATTAAGGAAACAAAGGTGGAACTTGCCCAAGGTGCATTAAATATAATCCTAGGTTTTCTGGGAATCAACCCTACTTCTTCATTTTCAGAGCATATATTTTTCTCTGTAAATGTTCTTAGGACACTGCCATAAATCTAGTTTTTTGGTATGTAACTCAGAAAACACTAAGGTTCTGGGCCTAAAATTGCTGACCAAGAAATGTTCTGCCAGCAGGGCTTGTCGTAATTTATATTTCTCAGAGAAATCAAAAGGCACCAGTGGAGGCTAATCTCTGTTTCTGCAATTAACCTTAATCCAGTTATAACGTTCCAAGTTCCAAGATGTGTTTTCCAAGTTTTCACCTACAAGAGAGATAAAAATAATGTAAATTAAATTTGCATTCATTTATTATTAATACATATGGTAGTAACAATAATTAATGAGTAACTTCAAAGTTGCAATGGAATGAGGAAAATGCTGGGATCCCAAGCACTTCAGCTCTCTTTCCTAGCTTGCAGTCTAAAATGAAGTTGTATGAGGAGCAACAGGATGACTGAGAAGTAAAATCTCTGGGCAGTAAAATCTCTGCCTCTAAGCCCTCCTTGCACCAGATTAGGTCCTACAGGGTCAGTGGTATCTGACACAAGGCAGGAATTGGGAAAACATGTAGTCACATATTTTCTTCTCTTCATTTCCAGCTTCAGAGCCCAATTTGAAGGTACGTTCAAGATTAAAACAAAAGGTGACAGAAAGGAGAAGCAGTCCTTTGCTCAGGAGGAAGGATGGAAATGTCAGTTCATTCAAGAAGCGTCTTTTTGAGGTGACAGGTGAGTAAGGATGGGGAAATTCTGCATCAGTTGCCCCAGCTCACAGAATRGTGGTGGTACTTCAGAATTGAAACTGCTAAACGAAATGAGCATTTGCAGTATTTGGCCTCACCCCAACAATTCTTGCTTTGACTTTGCATTGATATTTAGTAGATTTGTGGCTTTTTCAGGTGATCAGGCCATATCTTTATGCAATCAACTCTTACTAGTCTATAAGACATTTATCTGAATTCACTTTATATATCATAATTATGTCACACCAAGATGGAATTAAAATACAACATGAATAAACACATTGRTGTTCCTGTATGTGCAATTCTTGTGACAACTTTACACAATGTGTCATGTGTGAAGTTGGAACAGAGATGTGAATGTAAGCATGAAAGTAAAGTATTCTCCTGATAAATTACTTCCAGATTATAATTTTTCTACAGCTAATTTAATAATTCCTTTTACTGAAGCCTCTATGAGATTCTTGATATCCACTTCCTTAATTTTAGCTGATTTCTTTACAGTTTGCACACTTACAAATAAGGTATAATGTGAAATATTTATTASTGGAGGTCTTTTCCTGATGCCATTGAAAGAGCAGAAACATTAAAATAGATGTCTTCTGTTCCTAGCTCTGACAATAACTTAAAGCCTTTCAGATTGCTGTGATAATTATTAATATTGACTATATGATATTTCAGACCTTTCATAACCCTGGTTAAACACTGTTACCTGAAATCCTTTTCTCCTTCCTTTTTATTCTCTTAACTGAAAATGGCCCCTCATTCAAATGCTTATTTAGGCAAAAAATGCTATTTTAAATTTCAAAAAATGAGAAAAAAAGATTGTGTGTCTCTGCTTCTCTGATACAGATTGAAAATACAATGCAAGAATTTCTGCATGGCCAGTTAGTATAGCTGGGTATGGAGTCACTTCAGTAAATCAAAGAGTAAGAGATCCAAGTAACAGCTAGGAAGCCTCCTGTGATGTCAGTCAAAGTGAAAACTTATTTTTGCATATGAACTAAGRCATAGAGAGTAAATAAGCAAAGAAGTAGCTGTAGAATATTTGCTGCCATGTTTAGWTAATAATTTCTTCAACCTCTTGAATGCTTTAATTTGAAAGCTGTCCCTTGAAAGAGGGTTRCTTCCACTAGTGGGTTACTCTTCAATCTTTAACCTCAACTGTTTCCATTACATATATATAATTTATAACAGTGTAGAATTAGAATAACTCAATACAACAGCATACAATGAGGTCATCCTCTCCCCCTTTGTCTTAGACAGAACTTGGGACATTTTAAGTCAAGATAGCATGCAGCTTTTCAAATCCTATTTTAATATCTTTGCATACTCTAAATATTCATTCATATTTGTACCAAAGGTGTAATGAAGGTGTGTATTTTGCCATTAGTACTCGTGTATGTAATGATTGGTCCACAATGGGCTCATCCCCTTCCTAGACAGAAAGGATGACAGTAGGCCTCATCTCTCACAGAGCCAGGACTCCTTACAGTTGAAAAAGAAAGAATTTCTTTTCTTTACTCATTACAAGCTCTGTGTCAGTGTCTCTGTCTGATACTGAGTATCATAACCATCTTTGTGGGAAAAAAAWATACTAAATTCTTCTTATGTGACACGGACAGATCAGAAGGGGAAAGATCAAGAGTATCTTTCCTTCTTAGTTGTAAAAAGAAAACCAAAGAAATGGAAGATGAATCAAGAGTCTTTAATGTAAGTAAAAATTGTAACCAATAGGTATTTTTCAACAGCAAAAAAAGCCCTATGCTATAAAGATTATATAATTAATCAAGATTATGTGTGCCTTTCCAGAGTGAAATTCATGTATATTTAATCTGTTTTTCAGAATCCTCAGTCAGTAGCAGCTCCCCTGGATCAGGTCCCAGTTCCCCAAGCAATGGTCCGACCAGCAGTGCAACAGAAAATGAAACCTCAGTTTTGCCATCTAACATTCAAGCTGAGGTAAGACTCATTATTGAGTAGATAATTGCTCAGGCTTCTAGACTGAAGAAGATGGAAATTTTGATTTGATTATACTCACTAGCAGAGTAATTGGGGTACCAGGACACTACAGGCTGATATCTCAGTATGTYATACATGTGATACATCTTTATGTATGAGATGCAGGTTCAGTAGACTCTATGGTAACAAAAGTTCAGGGAAAAGCAGCAGTAGTGCTACTGGAAGAGTGGAGGGAGCTGTGACAGGAACTTGGTTACAGAATATTACCTTCTGGGATGACCTGAAAGAGGTGCTCAGCGCTGAATGCTGATAAAGAACTCCCGCATACAAAACAGTGGTTTAGGTGTTGGTGATCCTAACACATAAGACCTAAGGTGGTCCTGGGTTCAGATGAATGCTGAAGTAGGTTTCTTTAATCACAGTATTGGAATTAGGTGACTAAATCCTTGTCACATCTCCCTTTTATTTTACTGTATCTCAGTTTCCTTATCAGGGCAATACTCAAACACTGTAAATGTCATGCCAGAATTCTTGAACACTTGTTTTGTAAAGTGAGATTGTAAACGGAAAGAATCTTACCTACTCCTTATTCTGTTTCATACATACGTGCCTATAACAACAGGAATGCAGCTGGTAAATCAGTTGTGATAAGCCTCATTTAGCACAGATGACATGCCAAAGCCATGCTTCCCATGGCAATATTGTAAAGGGACAGTAAACTAATTTGACTACGAGAGACTCAAATTCCATAATATACTAAATCCAGTCTATACTTACCACAGTTCCTGCTTTGGTGGCAAGGTTTTCTATTAATTGTTGTTTTATGCTGTTTATGTTAGAAAAATTGCATAAGAAAATGTGACTCAACAGAGTTTTGGTTAATGGAGCTATTTCTCCAGGTCAGTGGCAGGACATTCACCTAAAAAAAAMCCTGGAATGGGCAGTTCAACCTCCAGCAGTGACTTTTCCCCATAATGAATTAATTGTGTGTGTGAACTATGATCCAGGGGGCAGGTGGGTGACCTCTGCGCACTGATTAGTAGCCTCTCTCTGGCCCGTAACCAAAAAGAAAAAAAAATTGCATTGATGGCTAACATGTGGTCTTGTCTCATAGCCCCCCATATGTGATTGCATAGAAATTTAAATGATGCAGAGTAAGATCCATCATTAGGATTAGATCAGATCCTAGATCAGTGGAATTAAGTTGTATGTTTTACTACTGGGAATGTTTTAGATAATATTTTGGGTAATATGTAGGTGTTATTATGTGCTGTATGAAACAGGAAATCTTATCCAATTGGATCTTTTACTGACTTGAGGATTCTACAAAATGGAAGGGCAGTAATGTCTCAGACTGATACATGGTGCTCATGACTTTACATGTTACAGTTTCTGGACACTTGCACCATCAGAAATACATACAGGCTGGTCAGGCTSGTGGTCTCTGGGGAGATTTGGAAAGGTTGTAGCAAGAACCAGCAGTTATATTCTGTCTGCTAATAGAACACTTCATTGCATATTGTTTGCCACTTCTGTGTCAGACATCAAAAATTATAACCCCAACATTCATTCAAAGATGCTCAAAGGAGCCTAAAACGTTCCYTTAGAAGTTGAGCTCTGCATGCTGGCCTCGGTCACTTCACTTGGTGAAATGTGCTAAGAAGCTGAAACTACTGACTTCCACTTCTGGATCCAGTTGGGGATTTCTTTACCTCTCTGGTTACTTGACTCTCAGTACTGTGGTCCTGTGGGTTCAAACATTTTCCATAAATCTCAGCTTCTTATTTCAGTGGGATTTTCTTTGGTAGTTTAACAGCAGCCAAACTCCTACATATCTCTTTCCTAGTTTAGTGTTAGCCAGCTCTCAAAGGCTATACAGCTAATCAATTTTTAATCCAATTCACAAAGTACAGAAGTTTATAATAATAGGCTGAGTGTTCCAAAATCACCCAAAATATCACTTGTTTTTCTGCAATCCCGTATGACTCACATGGCTGTTGTTTCATAATCGTTGTTGTGACATTTGCAGTAAATGTTGTGCTCATATCTGAGTGGGTGGATGGCCATGGTTTTCATGGCAGCAAATAAAACACTTTTTKCTGGGGAAAAACAGGTTGCTATGACAGAGTCATTTACCAGTAAAACATGAGTCAGTACGGTAAATGATTACACTCCGGTGCAGGGACAGAATTAGAGCATTATCAATAATGAAACAGATTTTTAAAGTATTTTTACCACATCCATTGAAATAGTGAGACTTCAAAGTGGTTTACTCTCTGGAGCAGACAGTCTGGTGGGTAGACGGTTACAATTTTTTGAATGAACAAAGGTGCACTGCACATGCTGCAGCTTTGCAGATAATCTTTTACTATCACAGTTCCCTTAATGGTACTTTCACTACCATTTGTTAAAACACTGGTCTCATTATATGAAACTTGAAAGTTGAACTCAGGATTTTAATTGCACCTTATAAATAAAATCCTGTTTTTATTAGGCACAGTTGTCTCCAGTATCATCAAGGTTCACCGCAGTAGCTATTTGTCTCCTGTAGCATGCCATACTCTTTCAGGTCACCTGCTGTGCTGGGGCTAAATCTTACTTGCCTGAGAAATGCAAGCAGAATTGAGCCCCTGCACAGCATGTCCCTTGAGTTCAGAGGGACAACCTGCTTTAGTCATGTGAAATGATTAATTTTAGGCATTCAYGGTCTGGTCAAAAGCCACTGAAGGCAATGGAAAGTTTCCAGTTGGTGTAACTGGGCTTCAGATCAATTTCTTTCTTCTATTTGTGATTTGGAARGCAGTATTTCCTAGAATAACAGTTGATTATACAGGAGACATAAATTACATATGTGACAGATAAACACATATTTGTTTAGTACAACTCCACAGCCCCATGCTTTTAATACTCAGCTCTTTGAGGTGATCTTTGTAAGAAGCCAGTGGAAAAATGTGTAGGTTTCTGACCAGCTGGTGAGGTTTGTGTCAAGTGTATGTGAAGTGAGTCTAAATTAATTTTTTCAACKATCATCTCAAAAGCCTCAAGAAGGACAAGTGTAAGTAATTGTGAATATTGAAAACTGTTACAATTAGCTCCACAACTGACAAGTATTGAAGCTAAACCATTTTGTCTTCCTCTCGTAATCTATAAATGTGCATATAAACATGCACACGAAGGTGTTTCTGCCTCTCAGCAGGTCCCACAGCACAACCAAAGCATGGCTACTCATGGTTACTTGTTGATCATTGTGCTCTGTTACACTGAGTTCTTGTACTCTGTTTTAAGAAAGAGGATAACTCTGTTGACAGGCTATTTTAAGCATCAGTAAGCAGGATCTATGGACCCAAGGAGTGGGTACGTGGAGGAGCAAGTAGGGCATATTTCTCTCTGGGGTAATTTAGGTGCCAGTCCAAACCACCATGTCTGCCAAGGACATGGCTGAGCTGTGATGCTGCCAAATGACTCTCTCTTGGCAACTCCTGCATGTGCCACCAGTGCAAAGGCTGTGTAAAAAAAAAAAGCTGCAGCTGGGATCACAAATTTCTGCCTCTGGGAGACCCTGCTTGAGCAAGGTGGTTGGATTATATGACATCCAGTGGTCTCTTTGAACCCTACCCATTCTGGGATTCTGTTATGCACAGAGAACCCTAATCTGTGCAGGTAGGACCTTTATTTTGGGAGATGAGGTTAAACTGATGCTTAGGATAATATTACCTGAAAATATTTTTAAAAATCAATCACTTACCCAAAGGAAAATTACAGATTATTATCAGTATTAGAAATTAAAGTAGGATGCATTTACTAATAAACTCCCATTTTCAATATTAAACTGTTGTGGTAAATAACATCACTGTTTCTGCCTGATCAAACAATCATGCCTGACCTTAGTGTGGTAGTGTGCTTTACTGCTATACACCCTGCCACTGTTATTTTTATTAATTCAGATCTTAGAAGGTAATAGTGGCATACAAAAAACCAAATATTAAACATAAATCTTTCAAGTGGCTTTGTATCAATGCTGCATTTGCTACAAATTTGTTTATATTCTAGGAGGCACATTAAAGTGTCCTTTTTCACTTAAATATTTCTAGACTCCCTCCATAWTATTTCCATACTTTTGATACTAAATCCATACTTAGATTTATTCATGGTCAAAGGTGGATGTTATCAAGGCAAGGCACTGTCAGCCAGGAATTAATGTAATATACAAGTGGAGCTTCTTTGTTTCCTACGCTATCTGTTGACATTCCCTAGGTACCAAAAGAAAATTACAGGGATAGACTTCTACTGTTATTGTCTCAGTGATAGGTCGTATCTCCAAACAAACTGTATGAGGAAGGTTATGTTTTGGAATAACATCCTGTGTTTTTGTGCTTAACCACTTTTCATTGATGGTCTGAAGTTGCATTGTATTAGCTCGAAGTATTTTGCAGAGTTAATTGATATTCCAGGTTTGTCTGGGGGAAAATCTACAGCTCCCCACAACATGCTTGACAAGTTATTATATTTACTTTAGTCAAAGCCCGAGTGTGCAGTATCCCTCTTGGAGGTGGTCTATTATTGGAGTCCCATATGCTTTTTGTTTGGGAAGAAAGCAGTCACTGTGTCATACTGTTACACAGGGTATTCTTTTTCAAGGATGTTGTTCCCTTGGGGACCATATCATGCCAGAGTTCCTAAGTCTAATAAGACCTTTGTAGCTCTTATTGAGTCAAAGTTCTGGGAGGGAAGCAAGARTTAAACAGAAAATATAGTTCAAGCAACTATACTAGACCACATATTGAAAAATATCACTGTTCAAGCAGAAAGGCAAAGGCTTCAAAAAGATTCCTGATGTGGTAATCTTTATATGTTTCTTCCCAATTAATCTATGGAAATAAAAAGAGTGATCTTTTTAGAATGTCTGGTTTTAATTTATAGTAATTAAAAATATATCAGCAGTTCCATGTCCTTGAAAACTATACCACAAGTCTTCAAAAGAAGTGTTAAAAATTCTAACTTGAACAGATTAGGAAAGCTGTGAGGGGTATCCCATTATCAAAGGATGACAGGATGCTGGTTTTGTATATATGCAGACACAGAGAGARAGAGAGAGAGTCTATTATTTTAAATAGCAGATGTCTTGCTTTCTACACAGAATTTCCATGTTAATGGAAGTAAATAATGTTCCTGAAACATACCCGTATCATAATCTGGCTAACAAAATGCATGGACTAGTTAAAAACCACATTTCGTACCTTACAGCTAAAGTCATAACAACCGTGGTGAAGGTTTAATACGTCTCTGTTCATGATGGAGATAATCCTGAATTCGCTGGATAAATTTCCACTGAGATTATTGGAGTGACTGTCCAGTTGATGAGAAGAAGTGATGTTGAGTTGATGAGAAGTTGATAAGATGATCTAGGAATCCTCAAGATTTCAGCTTTCCATGGAAATTTGATTATCCAACTAAGGAATAATCACAGACACATACCAGCTATTTTCTTATGAAAAGAACTATCAACAGTGTTTTCACAGGGACAGTGATTTTCTGTATCTRGAACTCCATTGGGTTGCAAAGCAGTGACTGGCACATAATTGGCTTTCTGTGTATCAGGATAAAAGCATAAAATAACCAAGGTAAAAAGCTYGGAGATTAACTTTCATTGGTTTTCCCCTTTATTCCAGCACCTGGTTTCCCAGCAACGCCTTTTGATACAGGATGAATCAGTGAACTTGTTGAGTCTGTACACATCCCCTTCTCTGCCCAACATTACCTTGGGACTTCCAGCAATACAACCTCAAATCAGTGTAAGTGACCAATCTCAAGCCTTCCTGCATATGTTTGCTTCCAGAAAACCTACTTTCTGATTGTTCTCTTTATATTTTTAGCATTTTGGAACACAAGCAATTCAGAGTAGGAACCAGACCTCTCTATGCATTGGGCACAACTTGAAAGCAATATTAATTCTTGATCTCAAATAAACAAGTGCCAGTGTGGATCTTAGCTAAGTACAGGCCATGTGTGTTGCATTTATGCCAGATAACAATCTCAGATGTAGCAAGAAGTATATGAAGAGATTATTTAGTATAAAAGTTTAATTATATAATTATAATATAATTATATGATCATTTCTACCTGTAACTTTTTTATGAGATTCCAGTAATGACTTACACTGAGCTGCAACGCTGTAGAAGAATGTAGTATTTATCTAGCTCAGTAAAATACCCAAAAGTTTTGYTCCTTTCAAAATTTACAGAAGATCAAAATTTACCTGCTTTCCAACAACAACAACAAAGTAAAAATACTGATATGTGGTGGTTCTATACAATAGTGTGGGAATTGGTAATTCTATGAAGAAATTAGGGGTTGTAAGCACAAGTTTCAGTGGARGTAAAAAAAATTATCAAATCTATACAATCCACCATGGTTTGTAATAATGCTACTTAATTCCAGTGCTAAATGTAGTTTCAAGTCAAAGTTCCATTTTATTTTAGGCCTTTTTCAATACATTTACTGTTCTTAGCAGTCCTATATTGCAGCAATCTAACATTTTAACAATAGGTACAGAACCTTGCAAAGAAAATTATGTAAGCCTGAAATCAGTTCTCTAGAAATATTAACAAATTATTGGTTTTGAAGGATGGGAAAACTGAACATCATGAAAAGTAATGCTTACTTTCTCAGAGGATATCATCAAAAATTTCTTAGATATTTCACAAAAATATAACTAGCGTCAACTAGCTTCAAAGTAAATTCATAACATTAAAAAGAAAGGAAAATATGTTTCATTTGCTCACTCAAATTTTATAAGCTTTTGATGTGGCCAACTAGCACCAAATATTACTTTTGGCATTAGAAAAAACAAAGGGATTGATTTATACAAGTAATGTTTATTTCTGTTACTAGAACAAGCAGTTGCAAATTGAATGTAAAGCTTACTTTGGTGTTTGTTTTTCAGGGGAGGGGGATAGAAGTGTGAAGTAAGCATAGACCAAAAAAAAAAATTGATGAAAACCTTATTTTAGAGTTTAATGGAATTCATATTATCAGAGATACTGTTTTACCRTGACTTACCATAAGTGATTATCTGCAAGCCTCAATGTGCATATTTCTGTTAGGTTATTCTTCTTGCTGTAAAAATTGTTTTTCTRCTTGAACTACTGTTTCAATATATTTTTTTTTAGTAGGCAAAGAACAAAGTAATATAAAGTACATTTGCAATGATGAAGGGCCAAAACTTCCAAAAGGATTAAATCAATAACTGCAATTTATAAGGCACTTGAAAATGCCACATACCTAAAACATCTCTTGATGATTCTGTAGATGAGAGTTTAACTGTATAAGCTTGCTTTGCAAGGGGTAAAACTTACGTTTGTGCTGTCCTTCAGGGAGTCAGGGAGTGCTCCAGGAAAAGTAATAGCTTCCCACTACTACAGGTAACTATTTTGTTTTGCTGATTGGCTTGCTGTGTGATGAAAAGTTATGTGAAAAACCAAGCCTTGCCTATTTCAAACTCAATGCAAACTATTTCCTCTGATCCTGTAGTTTCCTGTGCAGGAGGCTGCACAAAGGTCTTTAGGAATTTTAAGGATAGCTCCTGTCCTTCCATTAATAATGTTCTAACTAGTAATTCCTTATGCTTTGGCTTTTATTTCTGATTTCTTTTCAACTGGTTTCAGTACTCAGTTTCTCACAGCGTTACATTTAACTGGCATGTTCTTCCTTTTCATCTCAAAGTGTAAGATAGAGATGTTAACATTTTGTCCTGTATGTGTTCATGAGGACATAGAACCATCTAATCAAGCAGAGGTACAAATGGCCACTTACTTCTCTGGGAAGCAGTTATCAATGCTGTTGTTCTTTGACAGGCTTCGTCGTCATTCAAAGAAAAGCAGAAGGGGGAGACCCCTCCACTTAGACAAGGAGTGGCCTTGGCTGGACAGTATGGAGGAAACATTCCTCCATCATCAACTCATCCTCACATTGCTATGGAGGGAAAGCCAAACAGCAGCCACCAAGCTCTCTTGCAGCATCTGTTACTGAAAGAACAAATGAGACAGCAAAAACTTCTTGTGACTGGTAATGATCAAAGCTCCAGAAATACTAATTTAAGATGTTTTTAATGACATTTGTGTTCGGTTTAAACTAAATGCGGTAATAGAAATACCACACATCCTAACTCTTGGGAAATGTGGAAGGGTGGAAGAAAAATGGATAGCACCTTTGTATTCACTTTTAGTGATTCTGTTCCAGTCTGTTAGCCTGAAAGAATTCAATGATTACAGAAAAGAGAAAATGATTACTTCATCACATTCTTCTGTGGCAGCTGAACTTCCCAGCATGGCGAGGCACGTGATATACGTCCCACTGCATCAGTGCAGATGCAGAGTTCTGCAACATACACCCCTCTTCTTACTGAAAGCTTTCTTTACTGTTAGAACTATTATTTGGTTGTTTTTCACAGGGGAGTGAAATGTCCCTGTTTTGCAGGAGCGGTTCCTCTTCATCCACAGTCTCCTTTAGCAGCAAAGGAGAGAGTCTCACCTGGCATAAGAGCTTCACACAAACTGCCTCGTCATAGGCCACTGAACAGAACCCAGTCTGCTCCTCTTCCTCAGAGTACTTTGGCCCAGCTGGTCATTCAGCAGCAACATCAGCAATTTTTGGAAAAGCAGAAACAGTACCAGCAGCAGATTCACATGAATAAGGTGAGTTCGCAAAGTAAAGAATTTTCAATAAATTTAAAGATGAAAACTAAGACCAAAAGTTAGTTATTGGCACCATGTCATCATGGACAATAGAGAGGTTCTGGYAGGAGTATCTTTTTTGTTTATGCATAGTTGATATATACATTTTTATGAATCTTAATTTTAAGGTTCTGAAATAGGCTAAAATTCAACAAAATAGAGTTGCTTACAGTTTTACCTGACATGTGTTTTCCTGTTGAATGGTAAGTTATGTCTTTAAAATTGATGTGTTACTTCTGAGCTGCAGCAATGACTCCACTTGCTGCTTTTGAATTGTATTAAAACTTGTCTTACTGTGGACTAGAATGCTGCACAAATAGATAACTCATTTGAACTCAAATCAGCTTATTAAATTGATAGGTTTATATATGAAGCTTACTAAACATGTGGAGAAATTTTAAATCAKTATTTATCTAACTGACTTTTCTCTGTGAGTAGCATGGAAGTTTTTTACCTGTATGGTGATATAAAATGACCATATAAGGAGAAAGAGAAAAATGTCCTGTTGCTGGTATCTGATACAGAGTTGAATCATGTAGTACAAGATTCTCTGTACAGTAACACCTTATTCTGAGCAGGGGCAAGGGAAAGAAGAAAAGRGACCATCCACTAATAAACAAAGAGCAACAGATTCTAAATAGATTTATCAGGAAGCAATAATTCTACAACAAAATCAAATTGCTACCTGCTCTGAAATTAAGATATGCAAATAATTGCGTGTTTTTATTTGGAGAATATTTTTCTGCACCTARTACACAGCTTTCCACAATTTGTATACTGAAGCTCCACTACTATTACAAAGATTTAATTACATACCTTTACTTGTCTTCTTTTGTTTTAGTGTTTCTCAACAACTATATATAAGAGGCAATGTCAGAGAAGAAAAGATGAAAAGTGGACATTCAGTTCTTGTACCTAAGGAAAAAAAAATCAATCCACCTTACTTACTGGGTGAATTTCCCAGGGGTTACTGATTCTTTGGAATCTACTAAGAATTCCCAATAAAATTAGAAACAAACCTAGAGTTTAAGTACATACTTTGTACAGTGGTTTAGTTATTAAATCTTGTCTTAATTAGGAAAAATGAAGACCAGAAAACTTCAAAGTTCAGAGCTGATCCTTGCATGTTAACCCCTCTCAGCTTGGGTGTTTTGATTACTCAACTAGGACTCCAGTTGGCTTTTCTTTGAGTATGCATTCCATATGTTTAATCAAGATGGCATATGTATATCTCATAGCCTCAGGTTTTGAAAATATTTCACCTTCCCTCAATTGTCTAAAAAGGCTTTTTAACTGCTAAAGTACTGAGTCTTTGTACTATGAACCCATCAATTTATGCATTCCTCACAAAGCAAAGAACCCCACTGATGTGTTTTTCTTAGATAATATGGTTATTGATATAAATTCTACCATAGCATTTGGGGGTATGTGATGTGGCATTATGAGCATTTGTCCCCAGTGTAAAAATGAAACCTGAGGCACATAACCATATATTTCTAGTCATGTAGGACTAGGAATGCATTGCATCTTACCAAAGATAGATGGGATAAGGAAGGAAAAAGATTGGACTTGATTCATAATAATGTTTGTTTCAGTATTTTTTTTCAGTTGAATTACAGTGAAAATACACGCTAATGAGGATAATTCCCTCTAATGCTTGAAATATGCCTTCATTCTCACATGGTTCTTTGTGATGAAGAGACAAAACTGGTGAATCTGGCTGTTATTCTGTACWGTATAGTCCATATACATACGCAGGGAGTGGCCCTATCCTAGGGCCTCTCTCTGCCTTGAACCTCCATAACCTACTTTTGCCCCAAGAGCTTTTTGGTCTCCTTTACTCCTTCTCCCAGAGAAACCAGGCATCTTCAGGAGCACAGTAACTCCTCAGAGCAGCAAAAGCCTGAGGAGGAATGAGATCATGTTGCAGCCAGAGAAGAAGTGGGTTTTCTGAGGATGCATTTGTTTTATCAGACTTTAAGATTTGCAGCATCTAGATTCTTCTCCATGCTCAGAAGAACTGTTTTGAAGAATAGTACTGAAAAATGTCAGTGCTCTAACCATGCGTCTGCTCTCCACAAAGACACAGAAAGCCAGGGGGCTTCCTTATGTACTTGCAGAAGCTGATTTTTWTAAACTGGAATTTAAGGGTAGACAATGGACAAAAGAGAGAAAAAAAAGATCACATCATGGAGTAGCTTTTAAATAGTGATTTTAAAGGTGTCTTTAACCTTTTAGCTAGAAGTTCAGATTGAACTCCTGTGATTACATAAGGTTTTTGAACTCTGCTAGAGTGGTGGAATATACTTTGCTCAGTCTTAAAACTTGCCTCTGTTCACAGTTGAAGTTATTTTTTCATTACATGATTTGCACAGCTTTACGATCAAACTCTGCAAAGCAGAGTTATGTTATTTGAAACTTTAAATAGTAGATATTCCAGACCAGATAGGAAAGCAACTAAATATTTTATTTTTTAGGATAAGTTTGGGCATGTATCAAGTGGATATATGAACTTGCTTTTTTCTGTTCTTTACTCTTCTATTCATGGGCTGTAAAATGAGATCTGCACAGGACTTATATCTATAAGTCCTGCCTTTTCAGTCATGGAAAATGCATAGGTTTCATTTAATAAGGAATACCCAAGGTTTTGGTAATAAAAGACCAGAACCATTTTAAACTGTTAGGACTGTGAAATGCTAATTGACCAATATGTCTTCTTTTTTGTTTTCTCTTTTTTGTATTTCTCTTAAGATTTTATTTCTTATGTTTAGATCTTCAGATACTTAAGTCTTTAGTATTCAACTGAACCCACATTGTGAGCATTTGCCCTGAGCTAAGATGCCACAGCATGGCATGTGTCAGCACTCCCTGATAGCTGGTTTTGGACTGATCTCTTTGGCTGACTTACAGATGCAATAACAAAAAGAGGAAGAGAACCACCTTTCCCCATTGTTCTTTCATTTCTCTTGTATTAAAAAAACAAACAAACAAACCTTTTTTTTTTTTGTGAGATAAAAATGCACTTCAGCAGCAAGCCAGCGCTGCAGTGAGGGTGATAACAAGCAAAATCTAACACAGGTTAGAGGTAAAGGATTCCCCTGGATCATTTACATTCTGAGAAGAAACAAATCATTGCCAAAAGGTGTGCCTCTGTGCTTACTAGAAAAGAGGAGATCCCCTATGGATTATTTCTGGTCAGCTGTCAGATGCCTGGCTTTTGATGTGGGAAATGATATGTCTCCACTGAAGTCTGACATTTATACCTGTGGGATCTAGTACATTGACCTCCTGAAAACATTCTGCAAATGTTGACATCTCTTCCAAAAGTAGGTAAAAACCCTTGTCCCAGAATTAATAATGAATGTGAAGTAACCTGAACTCAGCTTGTCTTAGGGAAGACCAGCTTTGCCATTGTCAGCTTTAATATACTTCTGTCCAAATGACAGCTCATTTCCTCATAATGTCCTTTGATCACCATTGCAGATCTTCATTCTGCTCAATAAAGGGAGACCAAAGTCCAAAACCCCCAGTTAAAACTAGTGCAATTGGATACCAAAAGACCACTACTAAAAAAAGAAAAAAAAAAAATCTTGATATTATTGTGTATATCTGTCCCTACAAAGCTTTGACCCAGCCACTTAGAGAAAAAAATGAGGATTTTGATTTAACTAATCTAAATGCAAAGCCCTAGTAGAAGTTTGTGTTCAAGAAAATTTCAGAAATCATAATGTGAAGAGTACATGAACAAAGCCATCTGTCTTTAGAAGTTATTTTTGCCACGTATKATGAATAAGGCCTGCCCCTACTGAAGCTGAAGTCTTCACTGGGGCCAAGATTTTATTTGATCAATACAGGAACCCTATTTGTGTTCTTAAGTTGTGTATTCATAGCATCTTTACAATTTGTTTTCCATTGTAAAATTCTCTGTATTGGAGAAGTAAAGGGTAGAATAATGGGATATTTGGTATGTGCTCTAAAGTATGGGAGGTATATGGATAATGTTATGGTTTATATAAGAAACACCTGAATTTCAGTTTTCATTCTAGGATGTCAGTTGCTTTAAAGCATCTCTGAATAGGGAATTGGTGACCAGGAAAGCCTGTGGGGTAAAAAAATATATAGGAAGTGAATATTCATTAATACTTAGATGGTGTTCTCAGTTTACCAATATCTCTTAATAAGAAATTTAAAATAATACAGAAATTGTATGTTGATGGAAAAATAGAAGTATTATTTGTTGCCAGTAGGAAAATTGAAAAGATACAGTAAACCCCAGATTAATCATTCATTTCTCTGAATGATGTTTAATGGAAGATGGAAGACCAGGTTCAGCAGTAGTAGATCAATCTAGCTTCATTAAACATATTACACTGAGGTTTTGGCTTTGCAGCTTACAAATCTGACTAGCATCTCCTGTAGGTGACAGATAATCCTTCAAATATTGGTAATAGCAGGGGATTATTTGGGAAAAAACTAAAAGGAACTGTTGTCTATTTGGAACTGGACAATGCCCAGAGCATTTTCTCCTTTATTGAGAGCTAATGTTTAAGCCATAATGCAGAAGAATGATTTTGAAAGATAAATACATGCCTTAGAAATATTGGTCCTACATGAGTAACAGGGAGAGCAGGAAGCAGGTGCCAAATTGTTTTGACTGTCATGAATTTAAAAAGAACAATTAATCAAGGATGGAAATGTCTTGGTTGGCTGCTGCAGGACTTCGTGATTTTGTCTCTTTGTAAAGACATCTTATGTAAAACACTGTATTTTACAAGTGCATATAATTTCAAAGGAAAAAATGGCATGGCCTGCAGCTGAAGGACCTATAAAATGGTCTATTGCAGTCCAGATTATTTAGTCTTCCATTTTTTTGTACAACCAAGCAGGTTAGGAGAAGTTTGGTGTCTCTTTCTTTGATTGGACTCTTGCAGTTATACAGTGGAGTTGATATCTGTCAATACTTCCTCTCCTGCTGATACTATTTATTTTGACTCATGCATATCCCTTATAGCTTAATTTCCTGAAGATAAAAATATAAAATATAATATATAAAAATATAAAATATAAAATATAAAAAGCAAAAAATATATAGGTTATATTAGCATGAAGACATTTTTTTAGTGACCACTTAAATTGGAATAGGTGATAGCAGTAAAGTATACTGGTAAAATATAACCAACATGTGTAAACCTTAATTTATTAGGGAAATAAACTATGGTTCTGTTATTATTTTTAAATATTATCCCACTAAAACTCAGATTAAGCAATTACTTTTTCCAAATAAAAAGAGATGCATTAAAATTAGGAGAAATTCCTTCATGTAGCTACAGATCAAGTCAGGAAAAAAAAAGGGTAAGTGGAAGTTTAAAATGAAAGGTTTAAACATTAAGTGTGAGCAGAAGTATCCAGCTGTGCAGCGAAAGGACCTGAGCAGCATTTCATTCAGAACATTTTCTGCTGTGTAACCCATCTTTAGATAGAGAAGATAGAAGTACTGACTCTAAACTGTTATCTTCACATGTTTCCAGATACAGTGGTATCACTAGGAGATATAATTTAAAGTGAGATGTTTCTGATTTAGGAGAAGTGTCCAGTAATGCTACTAGTATAATTACTGGAATAGGATGGGGCCAGACTGTCTTTAAATAAAACTTCAACAAGCATGAAAGCATCGTGGTGATACAGAGAAAGCAGTCAGCTGTGGCTTAGCAGTCTGAGCAGGAGAAGGGATTTTCAGGTTTTGGGTCATGTCCCCCCCATTCCATCCATGCAATTTGATCATGCTCCATTATATGAGAAGACATGACCGTAGTGCCTCGTAGCCCCTTGCCTGAGGCTTAGTTAAAATCACAGTGGACAGGATGTTTTTAATAAAAAAAAAATAAGGTAATATAAATGCACTTTTAACTCTATTGAGTAAATATATAAAGACTTTTCATTTCACGAAGTTTTAGAAAAATTAATTTGCTTATCTCCTCCTGTTGCTGAAATCTGGAGCAAATCACCTGCTGAGTTCCACAGCATGGGAGAAGGGTCCAAAATGGGAACACAGCAAATTGAAATGCACACAAAATCCACACTAAGTCTCTGCAGCCCCCCTTAGGTGTGCTTGTTCTTTTCACTGTTTGCATGCAAGAAGTGTCTGAAGGTGATCCATATATAGATTCTGTACTGCAGTCCATCATGTGCTGCCTCAGAAAGCTCAGCAGCAGATCGATACCCATACAGCAGTGTAAAGAAGAAAGAGCTGACATAAAAGTGAAAAAGTATAAAAGAAGGAAGAGCAGTAATGAGCTAAATATGTGTCTTAACTTTGCTGTGGGCATGCATTCATTTTCTCTTGGCTTCCCCTGCAGAAAAACCCACCTGGTGTCAAGTAACTGGTGCAGGGAATGGTTTACAGATGGATTAGCCTCAGTGATTCCTGTAGTTTATATGATTATCTGTCACACAGATGTTTCAGCTTGTATTTGCTCACTTGCAGCCAGCCATGCAGCCTTACCTGCGTTTCTCTTCCTGCTTGAGGAGTAGGGAAGGCTCCCCACAAATGCTTAACTAATTAACAATCATAACAATGATAATAATAGTAATAATAATAATAAGTGAAAGGAGTGTACCTGAGCTTATTACATGCAGCTAGATTTAGTACCTTTTTGGTCAGTGTCATCCCCTGAGAAACAACTAGAAAAGATCTATAGGTTTGACCTGAGAAATTTTTCAGATGCTGCGTAATCAAAGGAGACTCCCCACATCAGTTGAAGCAGTAAGGGCATGCCACCTGCAGCATGCAGGGCACTCACATTGTGATTTTCCAGTTACTACAGTAATGAAGAGGGATTTTTTTTAATTTGTTTATAAGGTTTGCTGTGACAATAGCCAGACAGGCTTCCTCTAAGGAATTTGTTTCTCCACTGATGTGAGGCATATGCATCAGAGCATCAATTAGAACTGTATAAATTGATCTTTCCACTCCCCTTGTTGACTTCACTGGATTTCCTAAATCCAGCTGCAGCTTCTTGAACACAGTTTACATGACAACCCAGCATTTTTCTATATACACTAGCAAGCTGAATGAAACTGTATGGTCCATGGTTTGTGACAAAACCAGACATCCTGCAGCCATTCATATACTCAGCAATTGAGTAAATAACACCAGCTAAAACTCAGTCTGAAAGACATGATTGATGGTTGGGGGGAGACAGATGGAAAGAGGAAAATAATCTAAGAGTGATGGTAAAAGGGGTTTTTCCCTCTCAAGATATTTGATTTAGAAGATACAAAACAGTACTTATTTGAAATTGAGTGGGCCAGTTGAATAAATTATAATTACTCACTGAACCCTGCAACTTCTTACTCACATGTCTGATATCTGGCTCTTTCAACAAAGTGGGGATTTTCTTCAGTTTAGGTTTTTGGACTGCACGTGGAGAATTTTGGAATTCATTGGCTTCATCTTAAACAGCAAAACACAAACTGCACATGATTGCAGCACTCAGGCATCCAGCACTTCCGCGGAGCTTTAAAATAGCAGTTAATGGGCTGAAGCTGGTGTTGCCTTAGGAGCTGTGTTATATCATCATTGCTGGGACTGGGGTACCTGTGCAGTGCACCACAAAGGCTGTAGTCCTTCCAGTCATGGACAGAGGTGCTTGTAGTATCCTTGTGCCTAAGAACAGGGGACTCACACCAGCTCTTTGCCACTCCTCCTTTGTTGGCTYTCACTGCCTTCACACTTTAAGTGATAGAGATGTTTGTGTGAAATTTCTCTGATTTGCCTATAACAAGATATTAACCAGATTACTAGTTTGCTTATATCTTAGTATTCCTTTATTATTTTATGTTGTGGGCAATTAACTGTAAGATGGTATTTCTGCATTCATGTTTGAAGAAAAACTAAGACTAATTTCTCTAGTTTACCAGCCGTAGCAGTGTAACAGATGTGTCATGTTTTTCATTATCTATAAACATGGTATTTTCTGCTGCAGAATAAAAAATGGCCTTTTGCTTAGGGACTTTTGTTCTTTTTTCCGGATACATCAGTGTTTTGATGGTGCATGGCTACATGGATTTGCTGTGGACACTTTAATTTCATCTGTGCAGATCTAGTACTTCTTCACGTTTGGCATCAGTGAAAAGAGTCAGTGCTTGTTCCCCTCTTCTCTTTCCAGATGCTCTCTAAGTCCATTGAGCAGCTTAAGCAGCCTGGCAGTCACCTGGAGGAAGCTGAAGAAGAGCTTCATGGAGATCACTCGATGCAGGAAGAGCAAGCTCCCACCAGCAGTGCCAGCGTTAGGGCTGAGAGCAGCAGTGCTGGTGTGGATGACAGAATAGGACAGCAGGTGGGGGCTGTGAAAGTCAAGGAGGAGCCACTGGACAGTGATGAGGATGTTCAAACCCAGCAAATGGAATCTGGGGAGCAAGCTGCTTTTATGCAACAGGTAATAGGCAAAGATTTAGCTCCAGGATTTGTAATTAAGGTTATTATCTGAACATCACATGCGTTTTCTAGGCTTTGATAAGCAATTGTGTTTTGATTCACTGAGCTAGCAAATCCTGATTTACTGCTCGAAGAATTTAACAAATGCAGAAGTGTTGTATGTACACTTGAAAACATAGTGAAGCTCATTCTTATGGCCACTAATTGAGAAAATATCTGTTGCAATCAATTGTGCTACATAAATCTTTGAGTAATAGCTGATAGACATTGTATTAGCCCAGAATTACATCGCTTAGTCCTAGCGAAAGAACTTGTATCACCTAGCCTGTTGAGATCAGCAATCGATGGAATTAGTTTCCAGACCTGATTGATGAAACATTCTTCTGGTTTTGAATCCTCTGACTTCTGCTTTCAGCTGTCTGTATATATTGTATCATACCATAGTCTTGAACACTGTTAATGTTAGGGTATTCTTTTTCCCCAGTAGACAGGTACTGACTGCTRTCTTGGTGGTCTCAGTCTGGTGGTGTATAAAGTTAATTTAGAGAAAAGTACAAGGTGGATATAAAGAGGCAAGGCAAGGCACTGTTTTAAAATTGCATTGTTTTCTTTTTTGCACTGCTTGGTTAATTTTTCATTCTGTCTTATTTGATGATAGTGTCCACAGAGGCTTCCTTAATTGCAGCAGAGGCAAGTACTGGTGAGAAGCAAAATGCAGCATTAGGGTGGTTCCAGTCAGTTRTTAGGACATTGCACGGCAAGCACAGAACTGTTATCGTTATCATCTGTTATCCAATCACTTGTTTGTTTTTTTAAAAAGAATACTAATTGTACAATATCTCATAACCTTTACAACGGAATCTCATGGACAAATCCTAAAATAACAACTGTGCATAAAATGCCACCTTGACAAAAGGCAGGTTCAGCTTGTCTGGGAGCTTCAGGCGGAGTAGAAAGGCACAGTCGTGTGTGCAGCCCGCGAGCTGCATCCCGGTCCATCCCTCGGAGTCAGCAGAGCAGGGCTGGGTGCAGTGCAAGGCCCTGTTTATTTAAGTCGATACTTTGTCAGGTCCCTGCTGTTCTCCTGCAGAAAAGTGATTTTGGGAGGGGTGGGCAGGAAATGCCTTATGGAAACAGGAAGCCCAAGTGATTCATGTGCTGAGGAATGCGGGGCAGGGGGGACGGGGCAGCGCTCCCTCTGTTTTTAAAGGCACTCTATGAATTGATTTATTGTCAAAGAAAATAACAAAGCGAGTAGGGAAATTGTTAAGGAAGCTTTCCAGTGAAACATTTCCTTCATATTCCCTTTTGATATGTTTACCTTGTTTTATAGGTTTACTTTTGTTAAGCTAGTTAAAGATTCATTGTATTAAGATCCCCTTTAATATGGATAATCCCAAACTGACCTGGACTCCTTGTCAGGTTTTTTTTCTATTAAAAATATTTATATTTCTAAAGCTGAGGTATTTTAAGGTGCAGTATCCAGTTTCAAAAGAGATAGTTGTTTTGCCAAATGTAGAAATTGCTCTAAAATATGTTATTAGCATGTGTTGTTTACATTATGTTCTAATACTTTTCAATCTCTTCTAAAATGTTGCAACTTCTAAAGATACATTATCCTTTTTCCTAGAAGATCTCCGAACAAACTTCTAAATAGCTGCTCTTAACGTAAAAGTCCTCAATAGATAGAAAAATAMTTAATTGAGAAAAACACAGGTGATTTTTATGTGGGCTTCATATTTGAAGACAAAACTTTCTCCATCCTGGATAAAAAAATTRCATTTACATTCAAAAAGTGAAGACCATAAAAGTGAAAGTATATGTGTTTCCCATTCTGTATATTTTTAATTTTCTTTGAAATCTGACTTCAGCTTCATCAAAAAGGGATAGTGCATCTTTTAAAATACATTTGGGGAGAAATTTGCAATTGAGAAGAGTTTTCTACAATATCACTAGAAAGACGTGTATTCACAGAAGACAAAAGATATTTTTATAACATCATTCAGGTGAGAAATCCCAATACATTAGTGTACTTTAATTTCAGAATCTTTCAAATTTGGATAAAATTAAAATAAGAGAAACTACCTGGAACCAGTGAAAAGGAAAACTGGGTTTAAACAACCACATTTCTAATTGATTATTGTCTCTTACATTTTAAATCTACTGTATTTATTATAATTTACACCCTTAGAGGTGATCTCGTTTTGTGTTGTAAATATATTCTGTTTGTATGTTCCCTTTTTTTGCCTTCTGATATAAGTCTTTTCCTTTCTCAAATAAAGTTTTTTTTTAAAAGATCCCCTTCCAGATATTTGACTTTGTGTAAATTTGGTAACTTAGTTGTGTTTTTGCTTTGTACAATCAAATACATTTGCTATGCATTGTCAAAACAATTTAAACTTTCAGGAGCAAGGTTTTTTATTACACTATTCTTACAATAATTACACAAAGTCTTTCTTTTTGGTCTCTTGTTTTATTCTACATCAGCCATTATAAGTTTTAGTGAATGTGGAATAGTATTGATGCATGCTCATTTTCCCRTCATGGCATCTGTCTCGAACATGTGATCATACCATACAGTAAAGGTGAAAGTGGATCCCAGTTTCTCAGCTTCTAATTATCCAAAATTCAGATGAGCTGTAATAATTTACATGACACTTCTAAAACCTGCCTGGACACCTTATCGAAAATGTGCTTGYACTGGCCACTTCAGTATTCATCAAGACCTTTGCAAAACTGAAGTCCACCTGTAAATAAGCTGGGAGAAAGGGTACCCATGAACTTGGCAGACTTTAAAGCAACTGCATGAGACAGTGAAGTCCCAATGTAGAGAGCTTCGATTAAGATATTACATAACTTTGTGACATTTCCTGAACTTTGCTTAGGCTTTACAGAGAGAGAGCTCATCCTGCATAACAATCCCTGTTGCTACAGTGCATGAATTATTACTACCAAAAGAGTTTAGAAAACTATTGCATTGTAGTTCTTATAACTGTTCATTTCATTTCCAAATGCTCTACGCAGCTTTGATTCTGGCATAATTTTAACTAAAATAAAGTCTATGTTTCAACAACATAAGTGTGTAAGAACAAATAGTTCTGTAAATCAAATTCAATTGTTTTCACTGCTATAGCAGCARTGTAGTATTACTGTTTCATCAGTAATACAACCTCCAAAAATAGATGAAAGATCAAGTTTTAGCTGAGGAAGTCTTAAAATAAGCATTAACAGTGTAACATTGTACTTCTTGCCTTATTGTTTATAGTGTATTTAGAATCATATGTCTTTAAGTAAATCATGCTTTCACAACAGGGATTTTATTTAGTGCCCTTTTGTTTAAATACCTGCATTAGAATTAGAAGATCAGCCATAATTTTTTTTAATTTACAGCATTCCTGTGTTGGAGACTGCACCTAGATTTTTTGCTGGATTATTTACTATGCATCAAAGCATCCTTAATGAAGAAAATAATAATAAAAATACAATTCACATATATTATTTTCTTCCCAGAATGATGTGCATCTCTTTTTTTTTTAACTGTATGTGTTTATTCTGTCCCATTGTCCAAAAAATAAAGCCAGTATAGCTGACAGGTGACAATTTAGAAGTAATTGCTAATAAATGAAGGAAAATCCATCATAATATTTATATACTCAGACACACATTACTGGACTATAGATACTGTAACTTTAGCCTTTTTGTCATTTTCTGGTATTAACAAAATAGAATTAAAAGCTGAATGCCTCAGCAAAGCATGAGCACTTCAGACACTACCACCACTCATTTGTGCACTATCTTCATTCCATCTTCATTATCATCAAGTCACTAAGACTTACTCCATGTTACTTAAGCCAACTATACCCTGTTTTTATCTTCACTGGAATTCTGAGGTAAAAATCTATTAACATTAGTCCCAAGCAGCAATCTAAAATTGTTTACTTATTTCTCTCCCTTATGAACACTTTGCAATTTGCAGCCAAAATTACCTAAACCAAGTTAATTTCCTTATTGTATTCTGTCCTACTAGCAGCAYGTCCTCCTTATCCACTTAAGAAATGTTTGTTTGATTTCCATTTATTTGTTTAGTTTCTGATTTCCTTATGCAGTTCCCATCATCTGGGTGGCAATGGAGCTTCTGTACCTCATTTCTCAGTGGAAGAATATAGTTTAGAACACCATCTGCTGAATTACTGGTTAGGCAAACAGAAGAAGAGCATCCTGGATAAAATTATCTTCTCTGGGCTAGAGGAATAATACAAGTTATTTTTGTGGAATTTTACTGCTCTATCTGACAGGCTTTTTGCTTTGCATTTGCTTTTCTTTTTCTCTCCTCTAATTCAGGTTAATTTAGATTAAGATTTAAAGGTAAAAAATAGGATTAGCTGAAACTGCCTAGCCAGCAGAAAATCTGGGTTCATCAGCTGTGCTCTCACTCACACACACACACACACTGCTGGATTGGGAAGGTGCATCCTTAAGGCATGTCCCAGTTTCTGGTCCCCATTTGCTGAGCTTGAGTGTCACATTCCTGCTTGTTTTGATTGTAGCCCCATAGCTCATCTAGCCTGTACAGGACAACTTCCCTGGCTACCTGCRGGCACACACACCTGTTTCAGCCACCCAAGGATTACTTAGGCAGCATCTGGGGGTTGAAAGGAGTCCCCTTAGTAACTTGAAATCATTCAGCAATGTGATTTCTGTGATAATGGGGGCCTTAGTCACTGGAGTTGTTTTGACAGACCAGATACTTACTTGTTAAGTGATCCACTGCCTTAATTAACTGAATAAGATGTTCTGAATGTGGTTATSGAGTCTATGTTGTATTTGTTTGACTTTATTTTCCAAAACTGTCTTGGAGTAACTGTGTTGATTGTTAATGGTACATAGGCTTGAAATACTAGGGAGATGGTTTGGAGGGTATGATGTTAAAAGCATCCCCCTGTACACTTGATCCTTCCAGGATGGTTACGACATTTTTGCCCCTGAGAAGTGCTGGGAAGGGCAGGATAAATGGAAATGTAAGTTTTGAACAATGTCAGACTTATAAATAAACCTGCCCTCCCCTCTCCTCCTTCCTAAATTAGATTGCCACTGCAGTCTTACCTCAATTCATCTCTTTTTTTTTTTTTTTTTT
>JACDOX010000009.1:12356117-12484928 GCA_014549065.1 Cardinalis cardinalis
TTTTTTTGTAGGCTGCCTTAGCTGTTTCCTTTAACTTTGCAGCCAGTAGGAGAGACTAACCTTGCACCTTCCTGCCCTTCCTCAAGTCTGTGAGTGCACAGTCCCAGCATAACTCCTACACAACACAAGCTGGCTCTATGATTTCTAAGATCATACATAGTGTAGATGGAGCAAGGAGGTGGAGTGTTGTGTAGCTGGATTTATTTTGTGAACATTTTTCATTTCTCTACATGCAGCCTGCTTGTTCTCAGCCTTATTCTTAAGGGCCTGTTCATTTCTATCAAGTTCCTAACTGTGGTCTTTAAAAACTGTGTTACAGGAAGCATAATTCTTTTTTGTATGCTTATTCTATGTGAAAGTGCATAATAATGCGAATAATTACAAATAATTATTCTCAAGTAACTATGCTTTTCCATCCCCAGTTAGATGAGAAAATTATTCCTTTTTTAAGAAARCCTCAAATCTGTTAACCTTAATAATTGCCAATATTTTTTTTTGTCTAGTAAACTTCCAGTTACAGAAGGCAATAACACTTATTTTATCATAAAACTAATTAACTGAATTGCCTGCCTGAATATGTACCATTACAGTGTATTAAAATTATTTAATTTTGTTGACACCTTCATGGACTAATGTTGACACTGCTTTATTTTTATTTTTAGATCCAAGATTTTATGCTTCATTTCCTCTTTCAAATACTTAGGATATAGCACCTTGATACTTTTCTTATTTCTCCCATTTGTCAGAGAAAGCAGAATGTCAGGAGACCACTGGGGCAACACTAGGCAAAATTCCTTTATCAGGGCTACATAACTAGCGTGAATCAAAAGTCTCCAAGTCCATATCCCAGTAATTATCACTGCATATTTTGACAGTTAGATGATATTAATTTCAAACCTTTGGGCAGTTTATCATTTCCTGTATCCTACAGCAGAGACTTTCATTAATGTTGTCATTGAAGAGGATTATCTGTTCTTGGAAAGTTGCTTCTTCAAATGCTTCATTTTGGAAGGAATTCTGTTTGACCTCGGAATGTCTTTCTCCCTGTTAGACATTTGTACGTGCACACGCACGAGTTTTCATTTTTCTCCTTCCTTTAAAATATGAGAGTGAGTTAATGCACTCCTCAGTATATTGCTGGCTAARTCTTCATAAAACTATGTTGTTAAATGTCCTGGAAGTGCAGCTCAGCCCAAATGCCTTGGAGACATAGGTGCTCTGATGCAGAAAGCAGTGCATAATCTGCCTCCTCTCCTGTTCTGGCCTGTGACCCTTGGATCCCCAGGAGACCAAGGAGGTGTTTCTGTTCCTCCTGCCTGTATTTCCTCAGCAAAGGGGCTTGTGAAATTACAGCTATGAGATTGCAGCAATGCAGCAACGTCAAGGGCTTGAGAAGGCTTTGCTTAGGGTCTCTGTAAAGCAGCCAGTACAACATGGAGGATTCAGTCTCGCGCTTCTGCCTTAGTCTTTTCCTTTTGCTCCCATCAATAAGAGCAGTGTGATAGTTCTTAGGTGGCAGCCTGCAGATTTTTAAAGCAGATCTCTGTTACTGAACAGACCCAGAAGGAGCACAGGGCAGAAACACTGTTGGGAAATTCTCTCCTGCTGTGCACAGAGGGACACCTATTGAGACCAGCTTCTTCTAAGGTTTGTTCTCCTGGATCTTGCTCTACTGAAAATAGAAGCTGAAGAGTTACTGCACATCAGAGACCATAATTCCATCACTCAACTACTTGACTGCACACAGGGACAGGTGGTGACTGGTTTCCCTCATTTCTCAGCCATTTTGACACCTTGTCTTAGGGTATCAAAGGCACCCAAATCCAACAGCACATCTCTTGGCATCTTCCTTGCTTTCTAAAACTTCTTGGCTTTCACCATTTATCTAAATTTGTAAAGGTCTTTTGTCATAGTTTCCCGTAAGTTTCTGCATATATTTCAGTTTTCTGAAGCTACTGACTTTATACAGAGAGCTTTAAATCTCCTACCATTTCTGACAGAACTGAAAATGGGAGTGCTCAATACAGCTGCCATCACGCCAGGTTCAGTCCAGGGACACCTTACATCCATAGTTCTGATTTGGCCCTTTCTGCAGGTAATTGGGTCTCACTAAGGATGCTAATTATTCAATYAAAATATGCACAGCATTGCCCTTTGTTCTGTGTGAGCAATTTTTTTTTCATAACAATCCCTTCTCAGGCAGGCTCTGAACACAGAAACACAGGCAGCTCAGGACCACCAAGAAAAAAGGAACAGGAGCAAGATCTGTTCCCACAGCAAAAGTCTGAGAATTAGCATGAGGACTGTTCCTTACCTGTGTTGTGGAATAATGCACTAACCAGGCAGGCTGCTCATTTTCTCAAGTCCATTGACTGCTTTCAAGTTAGATAGCATTATATGTCACTGTAAAGTAGCTTGGACCCTCCTGTTAAAGAAGGAATCCTTTCTTTTACCTCTCTGGCCCTTTCCCTCCATCTTTTAATGAAAGAAAATGACTCAAAGCCCATCAATTTTCAAGTTCTTCTTTTAGTGGCTTTCAAAATGCTTTCAGGCTGTGAAATCAGTTGGCATGGAATGCAGTGGGCTCAGCCTGGTGGGATGTCAGACCCACAGGAGCACAGCATCTGTAAAGCTGCTGTTGTAAAGGTGAGATCCAGGTGGTCACAACTGAGAAACAGTTCCACAACACAGTTTCCTTCAGAATTTTGGTCACCAGAACCCAATCCTAGAGGCAACAAGTGAGTGGATCATTGAAAGGACAAGTGAGTYTGAAAGGATACTGTGAAACCCAGCTGGTCAGTGATAGAAGTGAGTGTTTGGTTCTCTGTTGTACTGATTGTGCACATTTAGTGTCATCCCAAAAGGCTGAATATGAACTAATAGACGGCTACTTAAAGTGGGTTAGGTACATTAGATAAGAAAAAGTTTTGAAGCTCTTTACCAGGATCAGGATCTTTACCTAGATATTTACTAAGCTGTTTTACCTGGACCAGCTCTGCTGTGTCTACTGCATGATTACTTCAGCTAGTACTTAAGGAAATCACAAGACAGGGCACTTTATGTTTGATGCATAGCAACTTCTTTTTCATTAAGTTCTATTTTCTGGACATTTCCTATTTTTTTCTTTCTTCTGCTATAATACATATGCTAAGTATTGAAAAGACTTTTCTGGTGAGGGCTTTATAACTGGAGGAGGATTTGGCAATTTGGAAAGCAGGGACACAATTCCACTGAGATCAGTTGCATTAAACCTGCAAAATTCTGTAAATGAAACAGAAATTGATGTCAAGAAGGATATATATATATATATATATGTATTTTGCTCTTTTGTGTTAAAAAGTTCATCCATTAAACTAAGAATTTGGGCCTWACAAAGCAAGGAGATTTTAAGCCATGCAGCTGGCTGCAGTGATACCCTGTGCAAAAGGAGAAGCTGGAAAGCAGCCCCACAACTTGACTCCTATTAGAAATCAGACTCACTCCTCAGGCATTGCCTTCTCCACAGATCTCTACTACAGTGCTCTGGCATCATCAGTGAACAACTGGCAGTCTGTACTGGTGCTCTGCTCAATCCCTGTATTGCATAGCTTCTGAGAGGTACTGTGCTGGAGGAGGTTCTCAAGGCTTACAGCTGTTCTTTGGAACAAGGAATAAAAGCTAGAACAGAAAAAATGAAACTGTCCAAGCTGTTTGGTGTGAGTGAACTCACCAAGGGCATCACCAAGGGCAAAACTGAGTTTCTTTAATGTTGGCAGATTCCACTGGACTGGATTTCATAGGTCTAAGTACAGGATAGCATTATAAGAGCAAAGAAATGCTACCAAGTTCTCTCAACAGGATAAAACTTGTGTCCCTAAAAGGGGTAATGCTGGAAAAGCACCAAAAGGTGAAAGGCAGAGCTGCAAAATCAGAACAATTATGCCCAAAGCTACCACAGTGTTTTTCCCCTTCAGTGATTAACTCCTACCCAGAAGCTTCTCCAGCCCCTTTTCCCTCCCATGCCTATCCATGCAGGTATCCCCTGGTGTACCAGCCCAGAACTCTGRCAAGTTCTCCAGATTTGTCCCATTTCTGACAATCAGAAGGTGTAAGGGAAGGGCTGTGAGCCTTTAGCTGCCCTTGCTTCACACGTGCTCAGCCAAGCCCTGGTGGGGTTGGCTCCAGGCAGGGAAGATGCAGTGGCTGGAGGACAAAGGCCAGTTGTGGAGCAAGGAGGGCAGATGCAAGGCTGTCCTYCTCTCTCAGGCAATGCTGTGGGATGGCATGGTGAGGAATGCTGGTGGGAGATGGAGGAGGTGAAGCAGCAGCAGTAAAACATGTTACAGACATCTGGTAGTTGGGCTTGAGAGCCCTCCTTGCCCCAAAGAACAACTCTGTCCTCTCCTGGGAAGGATTACTTCAGCCAGGACATTACTTCAGCCAGAAGCTCCAGATTTCTACCTGCTACAAAGTCCTTTTTCCATTGTCCTAGTTCTCAGAAGGCAGCACGGTAGGAGGGTTTAACTGCTTTGCCTTTTAGCTGATTGGTTTAACCCACTGCATAGAAACTTCAGGCTAAATAATTTAAGTTAAAGTGCCCCGATCGTTTCAGGGAAGAGAAGAGTTCAGACAGTTAAAGAAAGGTTAAAAAAATGCTCTCTCAGCTACTACCAAAATGAGTTGTTAGTCTGCTGTCCTATCATTGTTGTTTCCTTTAATTACATTCACTGTTAAAGACAAATTTTCCTGATCAATCAATGGAGATTAGTTACTAAAGAAAGCATTCAAAGGAATAGAAGAAAAAAAGCCTCAGTTTCTAATTCTCCATTATGACTACATCTTGAATCACAGTTCAATAAATTGAGAAATACCATAACTGCTAAAGATTGAACCAAGAGTGTCAATGTTTTATCATCTTTTACACTACTTTTCAAAAATAAATTGACTTTTATTTTTTCCAGCTGGATGAAATTATTTTGATTTAATGGAATAGACTCAATTAATAAACCTAATACCATAGCTCAGTGGTGGATCKGAAATCAGAAATACTGAAGTTATCATTGTTTCATATCTGAGTTTTCTGGGTAAAGGAGAAGGATAAAGGGAAGATGGAATATCCAAAATGCTTATGAAATTATCCAGTATATATTTAATCAGGGAAGGGTGAGTTACATTTTTAATTTACTTTCAATTGACATCTTTTTGCTGCAATGGCTTCCTCTGAATTCTTAATAATCTTCATATTAAGAGCCTTTTTTAGTCTTCAGAGTCTCTCATTTATAGGAAATGTTCTGTATGTCATCTCCTAAAAATCCCAAGGACTGGACATTTAAATRTTTAGCAGCTTTGTAGCAGCTCTTCCTAAGTGAATTGTGGCCTTTCCCTATTGTACAAAATCATTACACAGCAGAAACAGCAGAGATTTGATTTGGCATCATCAACCACTGAAAGATGAGTCAGAAATAGATTAGCTCTAGTTGATCTCAATAGTGTAGGGACAAATAAATTCAAGGATGACAGATGATCACACTGACTAACAATTCTTCTGACTATATTTTGGCATGGATAAACATGTTAGCTTTTCTAACAACTGGCCATGAAAACAAAGAAATGTGAGTTGATACTGCTGTAGAAAATAGAACTGAAACAGAAGTTCCTTTTTAATACATGATCTAAGTATGTACAGCTTGCTAACACTTGTTGAACACTGACAGGGATAGGCTAGGATATCAATGTGGAAGATAACCAAAATGTTCACTTTACTTTAGTGGGAGGATTTCCCCCCCCACCCACCCCGATTTGGAGCGTCAGCACTACCCTCCACTGTAAATCCAGTAACGTCTTGAGAATGCTCAGGGCATTTTAAGCTGCACCTTTAGTAATAAATAAATAAATAAATAAATAAATAAATAAATAAGGAATCAACTTCTTTGGCAGTTTAGACCAGTGACCAAAGCCAGGGAGCCTGTTGAATATGCTACTATACGCTTTTTATTTTTGTGGGCATCATGCATTTTTAGAATGGTTATACATTTCCCTGAACCAATGTAATATAAAAGATTTACTGTTACAGTTTGTGTGTGGCCAGGCAATGGCATATGGAAAACATGTTTCCTGCTATTTAATTTAATTACTCTAATCACGTGCCAGCCCCAGGCATGTCATTCTGGACCTCTGAGGCTCTTTGTCTGTCAAAGAGATGGACAATATCTTGGCTTTGTTTAGTTGCTCTGCAGGCTGCAGATAAAACCACTGAAATACTGACTGTTTGTTTAACCAAAACTTTGCATTTTAACCATTTGGCTTTGATTCTTTGTTTTACAAGAGAAGATGACATTTTGGCCTTGGTGAGCTGAAAAGGAAATATTAGGGATATGAAGAAGAACTGTCACTTTCAGGGCCTAATAGATGAAAAAGAATACTTTAGCCTTCTGGTCAGAAATCAGCTTTGTTAGCAGAAACCTAAGACACACATCACTGTTATTTTAGAATTGCCTATTAGCAAGGGCAGCTGGAAAAGTCCTGTTTATAACAGCTCCTTTCTAATATGGTTAGCCCTTCATCCAACAGTTCCAGTAGATTTTTTTTTTCTTTCATCTCAATAGATGAAACTGTTATGGGTGAAATTAATKACGATTCCAAAGCAAATACTTATACCAGTACTGCTCCAGCCAGGTATAAGTTAGCTTTTATGTTAACAATATACTGTTATTTTTATGTAAGAAATATCTGCAAGTGAYACCTTTAAGTCTTTAGACAAAAATKGAAGGGCAGATAGAATACTCCATYCATATGCTAAACCCCAAATCTACAGAGAAATTAATCACACACTTAGCCTTAAGTATATGCTTAACACCATCATTTCCTTCACTTGTAAGCAAGTACTCTACCTTGTCCTGCAACCAGAAGTGATGCTAAAAAAGTATTTAATGCTGTATGAAGACACTATTTCTAAAAATCATGTTGTCAGAAGAGGAAAGARTAAGAACCATCTTTTAAACAAATTCCACAAGGTATTACTAGATATAGAAAGACTTGCCAACTCATATTTTTTTAAATTATTGAATAAACTTCAGTTAGTATGTTTCATCAATAAATTAATGTACTTCTTTATAGGATAATGTGTCAGCCTCCTGCCACAGTAGGTTTTGAACTATATAAAGTGGAAGAGGATAGGTAGATGGTCTGTGAATGATGGGTAGATGGCCTATACTCTGAAGAAGTGTGCATCATCAGAGGGAAACATTGATGGGATGACATGGGATGCATAAAAGGAAAATGACCACTYAACAGTTTTACTTAGTTCTGATATTTCTCCAAATGGCTTTACTTTTCTCTGTTTTCTAGCTGAATCAATGAGATCTAATAGGTAACACTTATTTCTTCTAAGGTTCACAGTACAAAAATGCAAGAATTAAAAATGTGTTTTACTATGTGCTGAATTAGAGCTCCTGTCCCTTTAGCTTTGAGCTAACCACTAGATGACACTACTTCCCACTTACTTAACAGGTGTGGGCATATRTTCCAGTCTCCTCATGTAACAGTTMAYATATTTACAYGCTTCTTGACCARAGGACTTCAAAAGGAACATTATACAGGAATTGCCTTCACTACTATACATTGTGATGAATTTTGTGTAGATATACATAGGTATTTAGGTGTGTGCATGAAGGTGTACACAAGCAGCACATGTCTTTGCATTTATAGAAAAACCATAACTCACTGTGTGAGTCTTTAGCATGCTGTAATGTAGCAAGTGTTGATGACAGCTCTACATAAAAGAAACCAGAGGAAGTCCAAGAAAAAACTTAATAGGCTGGAGTTTGTGGAGAACATTCCCCTTATCCCCTCTCTCCTTCCCTCCCCCAAGAAAAGATACTAGATTGGCTTCAGTTGTGTGATTCTGGAAAGACTGGGCAGGGAGAAAAACATCCCACTGAGAAGTCAGGCAAGAGTATGCTGCACTGTTCAAGTCCAAAAATGACAAAGTGTGAGGAGGAGAGAGACAGAGAAGTGCTGTCATGCATATCCATAAGGCACCGGCTGCTGCGGTTTTTGAATTAGGAAGAATGAACTTTCCAGAAGGATGTRTGGAAAGAATCCCACGTTTTTAAAAGCCTGATTTCCAGAAATCCAGAAACTCCAGACTACTTGAAAAACAGATCCTCCAATGTTACATTTATGTTTCTAAATTGCATGCATGAGAGCACRAGTATACATAAGTGGAGTAATAGCACTTTCAGATACATTTTTATTTGTGTCTGTGTCAAAAAGCATCTTGCTTTCTTAAGATTCATTTCAATGATTTATAACCCATTTTCTCTATATGTGCTATAACTCTAATACATGTGTGGTGTGATATACTTAAAGATTAATTTAAAGGGCTATACTAAAATTTGTCTCCGAAATTAGTTTGTCAGCTGTTAGTGCAATAATGCACTACCGATAAACAAATTAAAAATAAGAATTACTTTTTGGTTTAATAGTATAAATTTGAAATATTATAATTTTTCTTCATTTTTCACTTATTTTAATCCTGATCTCCCACAGCTATAGCGATGTGGGTTGGCTACATCTTTATCTCCTATCACATTAGCCATGCATTTCTGTACTCCTGTTGAAGGTGCCCTGGAAGCAGGGAAAGTGAGACTTCTTGCCTTGGAATTATGCTCTTCAAAATTTCYATTTCAAATTCTATCACAACTCATTTTTTAGCATTATTTTTTCTGTTTTAGAAATATAAAAACTTCTAGTAAAGTATAATGATGTTTTAGAGTAATATGAAGTCTATTCAGTGTCTATCTTGTGCTAGATCAGTGAGAAAGGTATTTTTCTAATAAGCTCTTTATGTTAYATCAAGTATATTTCATAAGAGACAGAAGCCAAATTGCTGATTTGTGGGGTTTCAGAAGAAGTTCCATGGCCTTAAGTGTCAGTTTTGCTGTCTCTACGCAATAGTTCAGTTAATGCAATGTTTCCTGTAGTTGTGTTGAACTTTTGAGAATTGAATTTACAAATAAAACCACTCCCACTCACAAGTAATTTCTTCCAGCTTACAACAGTGCAAGTCCATCCTCCCTATAAAAGAGCAACAGTATACCATAAACAGCACCATACTTGCAAAATTATGTTTTTAAGTAATTTGTCAACAAAATAGAGATATGTTTATCTGTTGGCAGCCAACAACCTAACTAGATCCATGTAAGAACTGAGATTTTCTCCACAGTTTAAGCATGCTCAAATCCACAGAAACAGCAATGGCTGGAATCAAGGCTACCTAAATTGCAACCATAAGCAAAGTAATCAAAATCAAAGATATGGTTTTATCCTGCACATGTGCTATTTAGACAGGTTAATTTATTGGGGATTATGGATCTGAGGAGAAAATATAACTAATTTTAAACATAAAATAAGAGAAAGGCTGAGAAGTAAGATGTTAGCCAAAAGTTTTGCTTGTTTATTAAAATGCTGTCTTGCATTTAATCTAAACAAGCGTAATTACTTTTTCAGACTTTGATTTCCTCTGCAAATCTGATGCTTTTACATTTCRTTTAGACAGGACATCTATGTGAATTGCTTCTTTTTCACCAATTTACTACAATTTCTTAAATTTGTCAGTGAATATGTTTGAGCAAAGCCTGCTCAGGAAGGGAAAAAGTTCTCCACTGTATTTTTGGTTAAGTATGAGCTACAGGAATTTTAGCCAGAGCATAGCAAAGCAGGCAAGACAAGAAAGCAGCTTATCTTCAGACCAGAATCTGGGGCTTGCTGCAGTAAAAACACCCTGTTGATGCACATGCTGCCTGAGTAGAGAAATGTTCCCTGCTTAGTCTGATTATAAAAGCACATGGTGTGAACTTTTGCATTGCTTTTGAAAGGGGAGAGATAAAAAAGTTGCTTCAAGGTACCTTTGTTCTCTCCTTCTGACAAAAGGGCTTTAAGTTATAGTGACCCAAGAAATGCAGTACTGTGRGGCTAGTCTCTTCCCTTTCTCAGGGCTGGGAAGGGAAAGTTTAGGAGGAAAGCAGCACAGCATACCTGCTATGCTTGTGGAAAAGAAATTATGATTTAATGATGTTTCATTCTTGCCCTGTAGCAAAGGAATTCTTGTTAGCTGGATCTGACATGGAGCAGGAAAAAAATACCTTGCCCCAAGTAACTAGAAAGGCAGCAAAGTACAAAGTGTGTGAGYAATCAAACGGATGTGAGCCAGATTCAGAAAGTGGAAAGTAACCTATGYAGCATTGCACAGCCCTGGAAACCAGGTATTCATAAAGTCCCCCTTCCTCTCTCACTCACGTGTGTGACTGAGGCAGCAGGAGCAAGCATTTTGAGCAGTGCAAATGCTGATGGAGGGGATGAACAGCCAAACACACCTCTGTTGTGAAGCCTCCTTCATGGCTGTGAGGACACTTGTGTGCCTTTTGACAGCTGCTGTGAAAGCTCTGGTCACATAATCCAAAGTCACTGCATTCAGGTCATCATTTTAATTACCTTGCTGAAACTTCTGCTTCCATACTAACAGATTAGAACAATCTACCCTGTTACAGACTTTATCACACTCTCAACTCTAATGTATAGTCTGGAGTAATGCAGTTCAGAAACACAGTTTTAAATGGAGCATATACCAGTGAAGTAGAAGTCAGTTTTATTTTCAGCAAAGAGAAAAAAAAGTTACCATTCTGTGCACAGGTATTCAAGCAGTTTATAGCAAGGAGTTATTAGAAGAAGTTACTACTTCCCCAAAACTTTTAAAATAATCTGAAGACAACACTATTCAGGATTAAAGAAAGCTCTATGACAATTCAGTGAGATTTTGTTCTCAATAGATATCAATTTTGTCTGGAATTTTCAAATCTAATTTTTACCCAAGACAGCAATGGTCAGGTTCTTCCTCTACGTAGAACCATGTGGTGACGTTTCTTGGAAGGGTAAGGCATGTTTCTTAGCTCACTAGGAATGTCAAAGACCACACAGGAAAAACAAACAAACAAAACCATGAAAAAACSCTAAACCAACACCAACAAATTATCAAGAAAGAAAAAAAAGCAAATATACAGAAACAGAAAAACCCATCAGCAGATACAAAAAAAGAAATGGCTTCAAGCTTGCTAGAGAGAAGCTTTTGAATGTTGAAAAATAAAAGCTGGAGCTGTATGAAAGTATTTCTGTGAAATGTGTTGCACCTACAGCACAATCCCTTTCTAGCAGCTGCTCATTTTACTAAGATCGTTGTAATAGCTGGTTTTATGCACTTGAGGTAGCCAGTAGAGTCCAAGGCAAAAGATTTATAGTTTGCTCTGGGTATAATGGTATGAGAGGAACTAGCTGCCAAAAGGGACTGTGATTTGAAGAGGGCGCCTTTGGTTTGGTAGGTGGTGTATTTCTTCTGTGGCTGGAGTTCAGTAGACAAGTTGTTTGATGCACTGGCCAACGATAACTATCTTGGGAGTGGGAGAAACCCAAATCCTCCAAGTTTTAAGGAGAGAGCAGAATGAAGTACTCGGCCATGTGGAACAAAAAAAAGGAGATGACAAACTCCATGGCAACATGAAGTAGATCAATTCATGGGGCACTTTGTGGTCTATCACTTAAAAAAATAAGATTTATTGACCCCCAAACCATGGTAATTTTTAGTATTAAATGGACTTCTTTTGAAGACTAAGCTGCTTGAGAAAAGGAGACAGTAGTTTTGGAATAGAGCCCTCAGCCTTAGGAATAACACTGCTGGTTTGGCTCTGCTTCCAATATTGTTGCCTAGTTTTAAAGCTTTTCAGCAGGACTTCGCTTCAGTCTGATGACCAGCATGAATCACTGTGGAGCAGATTAACACAGTGTTTTCCCAAGTGTCTAATCTCAAAATCAGAATACAAACAGCAGCAAAGCATCCTTAAAACCCATGGAGTCCTAGGAGCAACCTGAAATTCAGCCCCAGTAGGCATTTACATTACCTCGGGCTCCAGGGCATCACTGGGACTATCCAAAATTCTTGGAAAGTTCTGACATTTCTGCCTTGACCTAAAGCATTACCTTTGCATGCTGAGTGCAGCTCTTGGCTTGCCTGTGCGAGTGGTGTCATGTGTATAACATCTTATCCTCTAAATCCTGCCTGCTGAGTGGATTCTTCCTTTCAAGATCACTTTTTATTGCTAGAGCGAGAGTTTTTGGAGGAGCTGTGTCTCTATTCCTTCTCTTTTGCTCCAAGTTTTTTTCTGCTATTTTAGCACTCCTGAAATCAGGGATGAGCTTTGCACTTTTGAACCAGTGTCAATCCTTCCAAGAGGCAAAGCCTGAGAGACACTGATTGAAAGTTTGCTTAACGGTTTGCATACCTCTACAAGGAGACCAGGCAAGGCAAATGCAGATTAAAGTMTTTTCAAGCTAACCAGAAAATTTTCTTCCTGTTGCTGGATTTGGCATTGTTGACATCAAGAGATTAATCAATATAATTTCAACAAACAAACAAACAAATCTGTGGCTCATGTATGAAGATTAGGAGATATAAAAAGAATTAGGAATTACAGCAATAAGTGACTTGAAATCACTGATGCTGAAGAGAATGTGTGCAAAAAGGGACAAAGGTAAATGATGTGGTAGCAAACAATAAAGCACGTATAGATTTGGAGAAGCAGAATTTAGGCATTAAACATGCTTCAACACAGTTCAGGTCATTGACCACCACAACAGACAGGAATCTCTGGGAAGCAGTTTTAAGTAAAACAACAAAAACGTTTAGGCCTCTATTTTGAAGACACCTACTTGCCTGTAAGTGTGGGGGTCACAACCTCRGAGGTCCATGCAGGTGATGCAAATGCATTCTCTGGGATCTAACAAAAACATTTGCTTGTTTACTTCAGTATGCAAAAACAATGACAAAAGAGCTTATGTTTGAGAAGAGCCTGTATTACTTCTGGGGGGGACTGCAGGCTCATAGACTGAGGGTGGAGGTGCTCTCTCTGTATTAAAGGTTGATAGATTTGTTTAAACAAGAAGCAACAATACTAAAATTGGTATGAAAAATTTCTACCCTTCTGTAACAAAGGAATGAAGTGAGASTTCTTTAAAAACATATAATAAGAAAAGTTACCAACGGTATTTTGAATATATTAGAAATTAAAATGAGCACAAGTTTTTTGCATGTCACTCCACTGCCTTTTCTCATGTTACAGTTAGGTCAGAGCTAAAAAAGATACAAGGACTCTAGTAAGTACTGTAATATAAAATTATATGTTGATTTTTCCATGGGCTATTAATATCTTGTTACTGCGAGACTGTACTGGTTRGTGGTTTCTGGCTTAGTGGTGTTTGGCTTGTAGGTAAAGGAAAAAAGGAAAAAAAAATAGAACAAGACCACCTCTGACATGAATACTGACCTCCAACTGCTATTTTATRTAACTTATTTTTGGTTATTTCCACATTTTTACATTTAATAGAAATTAAATAGCACTATATTTTCTTAGTCTGTACACATTTTTGTACATGTTCAAAATAATATGTSAGAAATACTTTTATCTTGCTTACAAGTTTCTCACTAGTATCAAGATCAAGACTCTCTTAACTTCTGGATCCTGGCTGGAATTCCAAGGGACATTCCAGTGGGTGAGAGAGAGAAGATGTACAATTGCAGGTAAAAGGGAAGAGAATMATTTTCTCTCACAATCAGTCACAAGGGATTGTGGAAAAAGTAGTGTAGGAGTAGTGCCTAATGTGCTCTTCTACAGTCACAATCCAACCTGCTCTTCTTCTCCTCTCTAAAATATCTGAATTCCTAAATATCTAACAACAAAATGTTGAAGAAATTCCACTTTTATCTTTAAGACAAACTCAAATTTCCATTTGAATGGGAAATGACTGAGAATTATGAGACTGAAAATGTTACCACATAGCTTGTAAAGGTTAGTGGTATTTAGTTATTGATATAAAAACCTTCATGACGGACTGCATTTGYAGGGGGTTGCTAATAGAATACAGAACCTTTCGCCTTTGGGTCACTGGATCAAATCTGTCTCTTGTGGATAGTGACCAAAGTTTGCTACAATTTTAGTTTTCAGCGCCCTATATAAATTATATATGTAGAAACTAGAGATGGAAAAGATTTGTTACAGCTTTCAGCCTATCCCCCTGCCAGTACAGAACTGTTCTCTCTAATGTATTTCCCTACCACAGATTTTCCAGTTCCTAGTTTGTCCTGTCCACCCTGCAAAGTAAAGCAGCTGGTATTAATTGATATCTGAGTTTAACTGGGTCCTGGTGAAATCCCCACTCTGACACTGCAGCTGCAGGAGGAATTTGGCAAACGCCCCTCTGCTACCTGYCTCCATGGGAGCACTGAGTGGGCAGCAGCCCAGCAAGCTCCCATATCCCTCGYTGCTGCCTGGCATGGGGGAGGCGAGCAAAAGTCTCAGGTCCTTCCCACCCTGTGCAAAATACCTTAAAATACAGGAGGATTACTGAATCTCATTTTCACTGCTTCGCTTATCCCTCTTTAAAGCCCTACCAGTGTCCCTTCCACAACCAAACAGCTGCAGGTCATAGTTCTAAATTGTCAGGCTGATGGATTAGTTCAGGTAGCTAAAGGGAAGGCCAGATATTAGTTTATACATTGATATGGACTAAATTTTTCCCAAAGTTTGGAAGAGAGTTGGAGGCTTGAGTAGGGCTTCTTTATGATTTAAATGAAAAGGTTTGAACCCTATTATCTTTTACAGCTTCCATTTGCAAGTGATTAACTATGTTGCAGAATGCCCATTATGAAGTGCTAGGAACTGSGTACTGACAATATTAAGGTTAGTCTTGTAGGGTATTTAATGTCTACTGCTGGCTATAGTGTCATAGATGTACACAGTCTTTGAAGKGTTAAAAAATACAACTAAAAACMCTCTACAAAAGAAACCCAAACAAAYCAACAAAACCCCCACAAAACCCAGTACAGCGATCCATTCTAAAGCAAAATAGACATGCAATAATTAAAACGATTTTTACTGTCCAAGAAAAGAGTCAAAACGGGGTTACTTTGGGCTACTTAAACTTGCCCACCATTGAGTGCCTCAAGGTGCAAGTTGCAACACTGAGACAGCTAGAATTTAAGTGGGATTTCCTCAGCACTTCTAATTTTGGCCATATGTGCCTGTCCCACAAACTTTATAATCCAATGCTTCCTGCTAAAATTTGAGTTGTATAAATGCAGCCTTTAAAGTATCAGAGTATTTTTAGAAAAAAAAGCTGAACTTTGTTGCTGTTGCTCCCTCGGTGCCCCAAAGCCTGAAATGCCAGCGAGGGTGACGTGTTGGAGCTGCCCCCATACCCCAATGTGCCTCTGCTGGCAGGTGCTGCTGGAGYTGGAGGAGCACAGCCTGCTGCTGCTGCATGGCCACAGCTCAGCACTCCCAAGTACCCCATAAAACACCAGTTTCTCCATTCACAGTGCAGCTAACAACTGCTGTGTTACCAGAGTTAACTTATTTCTGCTATTCACAGTGCCAAAGTTTCAGCTGCTGAAAAGTTAAAGTGATCCTAAAGAAAGATCCTTTGGGATTCAGAAAGTTTACCATCAGGTGGTTTAAAAGAGAAGAATTTAAAACAAAAGAACACCAAACAGGAACACAAGTAGTACCACAAAAATGGCAGTGAATCTACAAAAGGGACACTCCACATTTTTTTCCTAGGTAAAAAAACCCACAATCCTGTGTTGTGAAATGTCTTCTTAAAGACAGATTTAGAGAATGAAATTGAGGGTTATAAACTTGTAGCCAACAAAAGCAAGAAAGGCTGGAATGTTGGTAACCAATTGCAAGCGCAGGATCCAAGCAAAACATCTTGAATTGCTGGTACTGTAATAAATTACAGTTTTCACTTTTGTATTCTGCAAGTGAAAACAGCACTAAGTCAAGCTTGAGAGAGGGAAAGTAAAGGATGACCTTTTTAATTCGCCCTCACCCATTACAAGTAGAGGAACTGCGACACGGAGCAGTGAGAAATGAAAATACAACACCCATCATTGTGTGAAGGAACTGATTCTGCTCCCATGAAATGGGGTTYCTGTGTTGCTGAAGAGTTAGTTGTCAGGTAGCAGTAGATGAAAGCCAAACCAGGGTCTGGGATGGTCTGCTGTGGTGGCTGTTATCTCATTTTCTTCCATGGATTAATTTTCCCCTCTTTAACTTTAATTAGATAAAAGTCTAGGGGCGGGAGGTGGCCCTGGAGTGCTCAAAGGGCACGAAATGGTCAAGAGCTGTTTTCTCTCAAACTTTGATTAGCCTATTTGATAAGTGATACTAAGCACCCCAATTGGTTAATGAATGAGGGGTGCCCTGAAGTAAATGGCCGGGAAATTTAGCCTCCCCCACAAAGATGGTGAGTATGTAAACTTCTGTCCTTCAGTTAGGTGTCTACCGTGGTTAGGAGTAAGGGTGATTTATATCCTATCTGGGTCCTGCAGTGTATCTACATTGATTGACTCTCTTGATCTTGACATCAGTCACTTCAGCTTTCAGAGAAAGGGGGAACATAGGAGATAATGAAAGCTACATAAAAGAAGGCCTTAACATTTATGTAAACGYTATTCTATCTTCAAAGGCAGAACTATCTTTCAACAGAAAGGAGATTTATTTCCTAGTTGAAAATATTAGAAAGTGGCAATATATTTAATATCAAACCACTAATGTTGGTGCTGGTCTCAGCCTTTARGCTTTGTCTCTTATTTCTTGACTAAACTGCCTTATAGTCAAAGTTTTACTGCATACTGCTTGMAAGTACTGATGCAGGCACACTAACGACTCGTGCAAAAATACACCATCCTCTCCCAGTGGGGAGCATAGGCAAGAAGAGAGAGAAAGACAAAATTAAGAGTTTGAAAAATAGAAGCAGAAGTGTAGAGGAAACCATTTGGAAAATTCATATGTTACCTTGTATTGAATGTGGGGCTTTTATACAGGCAAACCCATGGTAGTATAAACCAGAYGCATTTAAACATTTAAACAAAACTAAAATGCACTTCTCAAATGCTCCCCTAGGGAATATCACCTAAATAGTAAGATTTCCCTGTCTGGTTGTCAGCCTCCCCTTGGCCTGGAGAAGAGGTGGCAGATTTGGGGYATGCTGGGGCAGGAGGGAGCCTGGCAGGAGCTGGCAGCGTCCTCTCTCCACTGAGCGTGTCACCTACCAGGCAGCTGGAGCACAAGCACCAATTAAAGGACCATTTTCAACAATGCTGAGCAGAAAGGTAGTTTGCACAACCAAGAACCAGGGCCACATTATCACCATGAGAGGMTGAAAAAGTGCACAGACCCCTCTGGATAAACATGTCTAACTGCTACAGAATATGATGACATTCACAACATCAGGAGGGCAGCAGGCAAAGTGGATGAGAAACTGTTGTTCAGCAAATCATGCAATATTATATTTGGGAACTTTTGCTGAAATTATGAGGAGATAAGTTGTAAACATGCAACATTTTGGTGTGGTGGGTTTTTTAGGTTTGGGGGTTTTGGTTTGGTYTTTTTCCTTTGCACCATGAGTAGTRAAATTCTGAAATTTGCTGCCATGGAAGATTTGAGAATGAGCAGTACAAAACAGGATTAGACAAATTCATCGACAACAGGGTCGTAAGCAGATATTCAAGGAAAGAGAGAGGGATGTCCCTCTAACATCTACAATGCAGAAATTCTGGATGCTGGGAGGGTGTGAGGGGACTAAATTAGGAAGGGTAACAATGCTCATTTGCTCTCACTAAATAGCATCTCCTATTGTCTAAGACATTATTGGTCATGATAGAYTGGCCTAATGCAGTAAGGCATTTCTTATGTTCTTATCATCATAAATCTGTTTTGGCTCACTTCATCCTTCAGTCATAGCCAAACTTACATTCTTCTATTAAATTTGTGTACTAGTTTTCTGTCTAGCTTTAGGGTAAAACACATTTCTGTTTCCTTTTCCTTGARCCATGAATTATCTTTGTCAACAAGACAAGSTTTTCCCATTTTTAGCTATGGGTCYCAACATGCTTCAAATCTATCTTCACAACATGCAAAATACACTAGTATTCCTGAGTAAAATACTGTTGTTAAACACAGCCTAAAAGTGCAATAAAGTGGTAACTTACAGAAAATTAAGAGATAAATTATTTATAGCCCAGCATCATCTTATTAAATAGGACAAGAATTAGGAGTAGTATGTAAGGCTGAGTAATTAAGGGAAAAAAATATATATCTGTGGGAAGTTTTTTTATTAACTAGTATGGTTTTAGGCAGAAGGCAYGCAAATAAAGCCTTAGTTGCTAAAYCYTCTCTGTGATGTTTGGTAACCAGCAGACATAAGACATAACATTTGCACTATAAATGGAATATGATCCTCTGTCTGGGAGAACTGGTCATTAACATGCAACCTGCAGAGCTGGGATATTTCTGTGGTAGTGAATAATTTCTTTGCAATGAAAATATTAGTACAAAAAATACATAGCAAGGTGAGAAGGAAGAGGAAGTTGTCTTTGACTCAAACAYAGAAATGCAAAATTACACAATCTAAATGAAAAACTTTATCAGTAATAAGWAGTCATGGAATGGGAAGCATGCTAATCAAGAAAAGCACAAAASTATGGTCTTCACAATCTATAAACAATATATTTTACTCAGATAAAAGAAAAATGAAAGGGCTGGTATCTTGCCTAAATCCAAAATGACATGACACTAAAACACCTGGTCAGAACAAGGTAGCAGGAAGCACAAGTTGTTTCTTGGACAGCATTTCTGGCCAGATAACTTCTACCGAGTGATATCTCTAACATTATGCTAGTTGTACTATATTCCTTCACACTCCTTTTTCTGCAGAACTCAAAGCTGGAAGCGCTAACCTCCCACCTAAAAGCACCTTWAAAAAATAAATCTAAGAATCAAAGCACAGTCAAGATGGCAGGAAAAAAATCCTCTGCAAGGAGCTGCTGCTGAGGTGTCTSCCCTGTGTTAAGGGAGTTGAGCTGTACTTGACTTTGAGGTTTCAGCACTCCCACTTCCTCAGTCTTAAATAAATGGTTCGTTCTGGCAAATCAAAGAAAACCACACCTGACTTTACATTCATACCTGTAATTTCCTCAGGTCCACAGTGTTATTCTGAGAGAACAGACAGCCCATGAGCAGAACTGCCCAATGTATTTATTGACTTATTCTTAGAGAAATAAACAAGCATGATTCCTGCACTGGAGCTGCTGAGCTGAGAGATAATATCTGTATATCTGCGCAGACATTACCAGCGTCTAGATCAGATTTTTGATTCTTCACTTAGTGACCAAAAGTCCAGACTCATAGAGCAATTCCTAAATTACAGTCCCAAAGACTCTTAATTGCTTGCTACAGGACAGGCAAATCCCTGTCACCAGCCATCAGGACATCCACTGGGCAAACAGCCCAGCCAAGCAAATAGTTTGGCTTAACATACACACAAGCCCACAGCATTAGATGAGAACCACACATGTGCATAAAATCTGCTCTAGATGAAAATGCCTACAGAAAACKGTGTTCATGCTTTGTTAGGGTGTAGCAAGTACTCAAGGTGATAAATCATCTCTATTTCTCCACCCATCCTCCCCCAGCTGCACAGTGACTAAATACCTCTATCAACCAGGCTTTAAGTCAAATCAAGCTTTTAAAAATTCTTCTTTCTTAATGCTCTAACATGCATGGGTTCACAAAATTAAATTACAAAATTTTTATCTGTTTGGGATCAGCCCTGTTTCCTCCTCCTTGTGTTTACTTTCCTTCAGTAGCTGACATCAAAATGTTTTCTGGAATGCTGAGACTAAATAAGTTATGCTTAACTCAATATCTAATATAAATAGCCCTGGGGAAGCTCCAGCAGCACAATCATAAAAGCTACAGTTTCTTTTAATAGCTTGCCACACTTTGCTGATATAGTATTTCTCTAATCACCAATCTTTACGTGCCTTCCTGACCTTGGAGCTCCCTGTCCAACTGACTTTGTTGTATCAAAGGCTTGTGTCATTGGAAGAGTGAATGGCTTTCATTTTTCTCCCTGAAACTTCCGGTTCCTGGCATCTGCAAAGAATTATTCCAAGCAGTGTTTTGCTGCCTTGCGGCCACTGCCCTGTAGTGGCCTGACGGATGGAAGTGACTTTTCCCAAAAAGGTTAGTGACTGTGGGCAGGCACTGCAGCTGGTGCACAACCAGCCCTGCTTTCTCAGCTGATTTTGTCTGACCACTGGGCTACCACAACCACACATCACAGCAATTCATCTCTGGGGCGTTTTGGGAGGAATTGAATAAATAGGGTATTATACTGCTGGGAATATACTGCTTTACAGTGGACTACAGCAATGAACAAAAGCCTTCCAAAATAACCACAGATTTCAAAAGCTTTCATATYACAACAAAGGTAATCTAAATTTAAAAGCTTTTATAGAAGTTATCATTGCATAGTGATGTAGGGCATCAGGGTTTTCTTACTGAACCCCATACTGTGTGAATATCCAAAACCCATACTTGAGGTGCTGCTCTATTTCCAGGTGATAAGAATGTTGGTGCCTGGATCCAGAGTCTGAGCTATGATTTGTCTTTCTAAAGCTGGATTCTTGTTCTCTCTACATCTCTCCCATCTAGTTTCCCTTCTCTCACTTTTTCTCCTTCTGCTCTTGTTCCTTATATTTACCTTTTTCTTTCTGCTTTTTTTTTTTTAATATGAAACGTAACTAGACCCCTATGTACTATGCCAAAACAAACTAAAAGAAACTCACTGTTTTTTCCTTTTAATTTTTTTTTTTTTATGGGGAGGGGGGGTCCAAGGAAGAGGAATTTTTAGGTAGATTTTCATTAAATATTATGTGCCTTAACACATAACTCCACAACAGCAGTCAAGCATCCCTACTGCTGAGCACTGAACTGCCTCATTGCAAAGGACAAACTACTTGAAATCTCCACGGTTAGAAAAGATAAAGCCACRATGAGATAAGGTGACACAAAGGCTCAGAGACATTACAACACTGGTGTTATCTCATACAGCTGATCAGTAACAGATAAAATTTGAAAATCCTGCTTTTTCTTCTAAGAGACAAGATTAGGACAGCATTCCTCAGAGATGGATTATGTATTCCAATTACTTAAATTAAATTTTAATTCAAAGAATGAAAACAAAACATCTTCAGAGATCCAAAGCAACCTAACTTGACCCAAACCTCTCTTGGGACTTTCMGCCCCTGGTGCAGCTCTTTCGGCAGCATGGCCCTGTAACCCCTCTCAAATGAAAAGGAGAGGCTCTCACACCCCCTCTGCCCCTKGGGAGCAGAGAGCCCCTAGGGACACAAACATTTCACAGCTGAAAGGAGCCAGCCATGGGCCTCTGCTCAGGGCTTTTCACTCCCTTTTTCCTTATTAAAATACAAGCACTAGGTGAGACAACTCACACCTCTGGCACACAGTATGTGCCTTGGTCACCCCAAGCTGTCTCTGTGGGAATGCGCTACCCACAACAGCAGGGACAGTCGGTATTCCCTCTCCTGGCCAGGGTTACCTAGGCACAAATAGATGCCTGTGATGCTRTCATGCTTTAATCTCAGCTGGCAGCTAACCACCACACAGTCCCTTTCTCAGTCCTTCCCAGTGAGATGYGGGGGGGAAATCAGGGGAAAAAGTAAAACTCCTTGGTTGAAATSACAACAGTTTCATAAGCGAAAGAAACCAAAATACAAGGATAACTAGCTTTTGCCTCGGGTATTCCCTTGGTCTTTTTTGATTCAATGGGCCAAAAATCTCATTGCCTTCAGGTGGCAGCTACTCATAAATTAGCATTGTGTTTTCCTTCCTGCCTCATGAAGTTGGAGTGTATTACTTACATTGTAACACGATGAATTTTGCTCTTAGCAATCATTGCACAAGTAACAAAACTTTGTTTTCAAAAGAATTTTGGCCATATCAGCATGAGTAACTTTACACTTTTTATACTGAAATATTTTGAATCTCCATCCAGCTCTGAAAGGGAGCTCAGTAACCATTGACTGTCACACACACAAAAGGCTGGAGATTAAATGACGTAGCAGAGGCTTCCACCTGAAGTTATATTGAACCCAAATTTTCAAAGTATATTCTGGGGTTTTGTATCTGGAGCAACTCCTGGATGTACCTAAAATCAGAATTCTCCATCTAATTAACAGTTTTATACAAAATTTACTGAAGTCTTGCAACTTCATGATTCCTTCTCCTAGAAAGAATGAGGCTCAGGAACTTTTTAAGGGTGCAATAACACACAGGGTGTGGTGTACTATGACATTGGCAAATATTGCTATTTGAAGGAAACAGCCATCAGGGCTTAAACCCAGTCTGGGGAAAAAAAAAAGACAAAAAAAGAATCTGGTCATAGGTTAGATTAATGCCTCACAATGCACATGAGAAAAACTGAGAAACAATCCTGTCTCTTATTTCCAACTGTACAGTAAAAGTCTTTTAAGTTCTCTGTAGACTGACTAAAAATAAGCAAAGAAGGCCAGGTAGCAGCTGTCAGATTCTTATGAATTAAATTATATCCATATGTAAAGCACATTTCAATAGCCAAAGAGCCACTTGGATATGTGAATCTGAACTTTTATGATGAAAGCCAGGGATATTTCTAAAATTGTCAGAATAAGTCAAAAGCTCGGCCCCAATCTTACAAATTGTCTCCCTTTTTGAATGTTGCTATTGTTTAGTTGCTCTAATTACATTTTTGTACCAAGAGTAGCAAAGAGAAACCCAAATACCCGTAGTCAGAGGAGGATATGGAAAGGGAGAGAGGGAAGGAGCTGAGAAGCTCACTGCCTGTGGCTGGGCCTCTGGACAGCATTAGGTTCTCTGGTTGAGCTCAGGTCTAAATGCATAGCTTTTAGCATATCTGTTGATACTGCAATCAGGCCAGGTTTAACCCCTGTGGTTCCTGGGAAGAAACCTTCCAACTTGCCTTGTCTCATAGAGTTCCACCAGAAAATGTTGGGCTGGCAGCCCCCAGTGCCTTGAGCACTCAAACCTTTCAGCCCACATCTGCAGCTCTGCCAAGGGCCTGAGGTATATTTCTAAGATATATTTGTCTGAGATATATTTCACAGCATCCATTCTTTTTCAGAATGTTCCTGTGGCCAGCAGGGCTTCCAGGCCATTCTGAATGAAATGGCATGGATGTGGGGCACCAGCTATTGGAGTGCTTTGGCACTACCTTGCTTGGAGTGCTGTCAGCACACRTCTTGAGACTCACAGTGGCCCCAGAGGTTGGCTGTGGCGTGGTGTGCACACACATCATGATGTGTGCACCCATGTTATGCGACTGCCTTTCCTCCTGGTTTCTCTTAGTTGGTTTAATGCTTCCAGAGGTTGGTAAGAAAATGGACTGGATGTTCCCAGCAAGACTAAGGACCACAATGACCCCAAAGACACAGAAGCTGCAAAGTTCCATGAGCTCTTTCACCATTTTTTCACAATGCCTCGTTGTGGGRGATAGGGATGATCAGCCTTCCTCTCCTCACCCAGCCTGCTCAGAGCCCTTTTGCATCCAGCTTAAAGGTTATAGAGTAGGGATCACAGCTTTTAGTTTGTCTGAGCAGTACCAAAAAGCTGTGATATTGTACAGCATCAATTGCTCCAACCTCTTTCTCCTATCCTTTATCAAATCCAGCACCATCAAACCAAAGCWTCTGACCATACCTCCACAGCTATCAGTTGTAATAAGAAACACATAAAGCCACAGTGCTACATTATTTAATATTAAAACCAGATGGAAAGCCAGAAATGGAGAATATTATTGATACAATGCAATTATTACTGATGCAGKGATTAAGGAAAGGACTTAAAAATCAAGATTTCCAATCCTTGTGCTCTTTGGATCTCTAATGCCTACACCTTAGCTTTTCCACACAAGAATACTCTYTATGTAGCAGATGAATTACAGATTATTTTCATTATAATCTTCRATAGGATAGTATCATGCAAGGAATATTTATATATGCATCATATACATAAAATTTATTACCAAGCAGGAAAGATAACATTCCTAACAAAAATAAAAACTACAAAAAAACCTTAAGGACAATATATTACATTATTATATATCTGTCTGAAGAAAAAAAGGACATTTACAAAATTATACCAATGAAAATTTGTAACACTTACTAACCCACTGTCAGACAATAAACAAGCACAGCTTTGTTTTCAGCATGTTAATAGCTACACTTCTGCAACAGAGGAAAAAAATTATTCCAGGCACTGAAAGATTTTGTTTGTCACAGGCCCCAAATGGAGAACATTTGGGGACAGCTATAATGTTAACTTGAGTGAACACAGGGCCAACATAATTACGAATAAAGAGGTAAGAAGCAAGGGGAACTGTCTGCATAACTTCACTTGGTAAAATCCTCCCATAGAAGGTGGCAGGTAGGAAATCTGCATAATAACAAACTTGTCACAACACAAGGCCAACTAAACACAACAATTAGAATTAACATTTTGCTTTGACTGGTTCTCAGGATTCCTCCACTCTGTCCTCCTGGGTTTCACTAGATATAGTTAAAGTTGCAGTTTTTTATTTGGTGCAATATTTTCCAGTATATATTTTTAATGACTGTGGTGTCGCTGCAAGAATTCCATCTCCCTCCTTTGTGGGCAATGCTTTAAGGTGCAGCTATTGAAGTGACAAATCCTTCTCTCAGATATCCCAGTGAAAACCCACAATAAATTTCTTGGTTCCCCTCTAGTTCATCTAGACTTACATCTGTGTAAAGAACCCAAAACGGAGCTTAATGTTTTATAACTTATGATTGGAGGAGGTTGCCTTCTCCACTGACTGCCAGGTCCTTCTTTTTGAGTTACTGGAAGGCCTCTGCTCGTGGACTGCACCCACACAGCTCCCAGGATGCTGTATTTGTGCATCCCAGCTGGCTCATCTGCCTCTTCCCCTCTGCTTCTGGTCTTCCTGCTCAGCCACTAGCTCCAAGACAATCTCCAGCATGTGGGTGTCCTCCCAAGCCGCCATCAGACCACAGGGAGAGTGGTTTTAAGGGACTTCATCAGCAATGGTGAAGGAAGAAAGGATTCGAACCCTCCTCTCCAGCTCCCAAAGCTGGMATTTTCAGCTAAATACTTCCTGACCCTCCCATAAACAGCCCGAATCACCCCTCGAGACAACCCCTGCACAAGCTTCAGGGCTGCCTTCCCCAATATGTGAATTGAGACACCACTATCTCAGCTGGCCTTTAAAACAAAGAGATTGTAATTCTAAGTACCAAGCAGCTATCCTCTGAAAAAAAAAAAAAGAAAAAGAAAAGAGCCACTGGAATAAGTTCCACAAAATTTATCCTTCCCTTCCCATGAAACAGAACAGGTAATATGATATCTACTGGAAGTTACTTTGCATTTTATGTTTGCAGATTTACTTAAGAAATAAGAAATTGCATAATTTATCTTGCATTCTGCATTATACAATCCATGCTATGCTAGCAGATAACATTTTCCTTGTTTCTTTTTAACCCTTTAGTTGTTCCTAAATCAGTAAACATAAGGGTTTTTCCCTCCATTTCAAACCGACCCATTCTGGCAATTCTCCCACTATGTTAAAAGCAGCAAACCCTATGCTGAGAAAACAGTGGGAAATATTTGTAATATTTTGATGCTCAGTTCAATTTTTATTCAAATTACAAATAAATTAATCTTATACCAAATAAAAATTAAAAAATACAAGCTGTACTTGTTTGTTGCAGAAATATATATATTCTGCAAATGCATAGAGCATTCTACAACTATGTAGAACTCTATAGAACAGATCTGAAAGGATTTTTGTGACAGTTTCTTTTTCCATCTGCAGCATACTTCCTATATTCAAATCCTTTATTTTGCAGTCTCAAGTTATATCACCATTTCCCTGTATATCACTATTTCTTTGTGTTCCAAAATCTGAAAAGTGTAGTAGGGCCCTGCACTGAAGAGAGAATTTATTTCTGATATCAAATCTAAACTTACTTTTTTTTTTCAGTTTGAAACCATTCTTTGTTGCCCTTACATGCTCTCACGAATAGTCCCTCTCCATCTTTCTTGTAGGCTTCCTCCAGTTACTGGGAGGCTGCAATTAGCTCACCCTGAAGCCATCTCTTTTCCTGGCTAAACAATCCCAATTGTCTCAGCCTTTCCTTACAGGAGAGGCGCTTCAGCCCTCTGATTATCTTGGCAGCCCTCCTCTGGATACACTCCAACAGGTCCCTGTCCTTCCTGTGCTGGGACCCCAGATGCAGCCCTGTGGGTGGGGTCTGAGCAGAGCAGAGCAGAGGGGCAGAATCCCCTCCCTCACCTGCTGCCCATGCCTCTTTGAATGCAGCCCAGGACACATTTGGCTTTCTGGGCTAGGAGTGCACATTGCTGGGTCATGTCCAGCCTCTCATCCACCAGCACTCCCAAGTCCTTCTTGGCAGGGCTGCTCTGGATCTGTTCCTCCCCAGCCTTGTGCATTAGATACAGTGACCTGCACAAATGCTCTATAGAGAGAGAACAGAGTTGTCAAACACCCCAGTGATGGTACTAATATTTGCTGACCATATGGTCCACTGGTGTTTCCCATTCTGACCTCACTGCAGCTCCATACAAGGGAGGAGGCATCTCTACACCCTCATGATTTTATACTTAGGTGCTGATGTGTTAGYGTGTCTTTAGTGTGTCTCCACTCTATATTGAAGAGCAGGGTTTTCCAAGATTTTCTCTTTATATGTCAGATCCAAGTAATTTTCATTAATTCTACAATAAAACCTGAACTCAAAAGAATTGTCTATAAAACCAAAGCAGAATCTATTGAAATATGCAGAAAACACAGATCTGCAGCAGGACTGCTAATGAATTTAGTCTGGAGAATATTATTTTTCTGTGTGAAGGCCAAAGTAATGATTCTTCACACAAAAATAAATCATRCAAGTCTGCTACAAAAGTAGTTCTGATGAAGAGCAGAAAAATGGAAGTGGTTGAAATGTTCTACATAAAGTAACACCAAACTGATTTGCCAATACTGTTGAAGAGAGTTGGGTGATGTTTCCGAGAGCAATGAAAGATATGGGACAGTTGATGTTATCATTAATTAGTTCTGGCCAACATATCAACTTATTGATTTCAGAAAGCTATTAGGATTAGGTGGTTGTAACCATTAAATGTTATTATAGAGCTGACTTATTCTTCATATCAAAGTAAAAGAAGAAAATTCTTGTTAATACTGAAAGTTAGGGCAAGACATGTGAACAGTTGGATTGTCCTTTTGCATTCATTCTTCCCTGCATTCTTTTTTTGGAAAGCACCAAGCGACTTCTGGAAAGTCAAGTTTTTTTCAGTAAAAGCAATAAAGTAACAAGAAACCTCTCCAGAGGTTTCCTTAAAGAACAAAAAAAAAAATCCCACAAGATATTCAGGTGGTCTATTTTTCCCCTTTATTGTACCCCMAATTATTTATACATTTGTATTAAGTATCTGGGAGAGTCAGAAAGAGAGGAAAAGATTCAGCCAGGAGTGAAGCTTTTGAGGAGGTGCTGCATTTGCTTTGGATGAGTGCTGCGCACACTGCAGTCAGCACTTTAGCAGGAGTGACAGAAGTCAAGTACCTGCCAATGTTGGGAGCAGAGAAGGCAGGTCTCACAGGAGCAGGAACCAGGAGTGAATCCAGCAGCTCAGCTGGACTCCTGGAATTTCCCTCCAGTAAAAGTGCTCTGACTTTAGGGCAACCTTTTCTGTCACTTCCATAATTCTTTTCTTCTTAATCAACCAGGCTTCAACCTAATGACTGTTTGGCTCATATTTCTTAACAAAGATAGCTGAAAACTTCTCAAACCTTGTGACCACCTTGATTCCTGACTTACATGGCACCAACATGGGGCACGTTTAGATGGTCACACTTCTGGAAATTTTCCATCCAAGAGAGGTAATTTTTAACCTCTCTCCCTTTAAAAGCACATGTCAGCAGCCCATCGACCTCCTCATGCAACAGTAGAGGTAAAAGGAAGGGTCCTGACTCTGCTGTTACATCCTACATGCTGTGACTCCAGCYGGGATTTGCACATTTAGCCATGCAACCCCATGTCCAAATGCATCATCTCTTATGTGCCTTGATAAAGGAGCATGCTCTCGTTATCCCATTAAGAGTTTTTGCTCTTCTCCTATTTCTTGGCCTAAAAGTGTTGTAATTTTTATTACATTTTTTGTCACCCCAAAGGCGTTCCTGAGCTGAAAGGGAAGGATGGTAGGAGAGGGACAGGGACCTCTACAGCAGCAGCTCTGCAGCTCCAGGAAGAGAGGGGGCAAACAGAACTGGTTGAGGGTGCTAACCATTCCCTAGGCTGTCACTGCAGTAGGACCAGTCTAAGTACTAAGCTCTACCTTGGCAGCAGCTGGAATGAGCCATTCCACAGTCCTTCAGAAGGCAAGGGGAAGGCACAGGGCATGGACTTACTTTGCTGTGAGAAGCAGCTTGCTGCCCAAGGCAAAACTCTGCCWGAGACTCCAGGCAGTTTTGGGTTATAGCTTCCATCCCACTGCTCTGTATTTGCACCTAAAATTCAGTTTTTAAGACTTCATTTCTGTTTACCCATTTTCTAGTCAACACTGTGCTCCTTGGATTACAGCAAGAGAAATCCAAATTCTATAAACATCCTGATAACATGTGACCTAATATATTCAGATGTCTCAAGGCTAACTATCCTGTTTTTCCCTGTCTATGCTTTTCCTTGCTCTAAATCCATTTCTACCTATTCAATCTATGCATCTGTAACCATACTTGTAATTTACTTACTTTTCATAAAAATGCTGATTCTGAGTTTGTGGTTGACTATATTTCAGATTGTGATACTGGGGTTTTTTGAAAGTGATGACCATGGAAGTTGGTGGCTGCACATGTGGTTTTGTCAAAAATAGAAACTGGTAGGACATCTCGGTGATGTGTTTTCTCCAAGTGACAGAGCAGTGAAAAAGATGTCTCAACGCATTCATTTGCAAGGATATCTCAGACTAATTTCTATTTTAGGTTGTAAATATTGACAGAGAGACACCTTTCCTACACTTTCACATTTGTTTACACTTTTTGTTTGGAAGACTTCAGGACCTRTTTTTGCTTGGTTTCTGAAGGCAACTAGTTATGGTTCTGTTTGAGGACAGTAGGCAAAACAGCATTTCAAAAAACTCCTTTGTGAAAATTGCTAAAAATTCCAATAACCCACAGTTTTTTGTCCCAAGGAACAAAAATCCTTTGTACAGGCTTTCATTGCTTTCTATGTTTTTTTTTCTGTCACTTCTGAGTATAACCAAGCTCAAACCTATTAATATATTGTATGATACTTCTGAAGGACTGTTAACTACCTACATCTAGGTTGAAGAAGTAGTTTCTGGGTGACCAGGATTTCTGATTCAGTCAGACTTTGTATGATGCTGTCTTAGTTTGGGCCAAGATTGCCTTCACAGGGACCTTAAAGCAGAACTGAGCTCTGTTTGCTGCAAGCTGAGGCCTTTTTGCTGGATGCAGTCACTGGCTGGCCAGGACATCCCTTGGATGCATTCAGCTACAACTGCACTGGGAAGGTGGAAAGCCTAGGACGGAGGTAGAGAAGATAAGTGGCAGGATTTGAGGTTGCTCTGTTCCCATGTTGCTACAGGGGTCTGGACAGGTCCTACTCCAACAGGAGCCATGGGGTGAGAAAAGGCATCAGAGCAGGGATCAGAAATATCCTTCAAAAGAAGGAGACAGAGGAAGGTCTGAAAGGCAGCAGGTCTTGTTTTCATCCTTACCTAGGGCAAAACTTCCTGAAGCATTTGCATGCAGCTTTCCCCATCAGGAAATTACCCATCCTTTGGGTAATTTTCTGAAAATCATGGGGAAATTAGCAAACAGACCACCAAAAATGCTTTGAGAGGAAAAGCTTTGTAAGGTTAGTAGTGCTTAAGGTCTTTTGGGAKAGGAAGTCAGGACAGGCAAAACATGGCAAAACTTCTACAAGTTTATAGACATTAGCACACACTTCATACTTCAGGAGAATGCATCAAGGGCACAACAACAGAGGGATATAAACCTGGCCACAAATATATGAGAGTAGTAATCATATTATTAAGAAATGTAAAATTTGCTCTCCCCAAGAGGAAAAAATGTTCTCTACCACAATGAAAAAAAAAATCCAAAGCAAAAAACCCTGAAGAGAGGTGTGAATACGCCCATACACATGTAGGATTATGCTAYAGACATACAAATCTTTGGATTTATTTAGCTGTGACTAAACTAAATATTAACACATTAAATTAAAAAACAGACTGCTAAGAGGCARAAAAAGCTTTTATGAATGAATACTACTTTTTTTTTTTTCTGCACCAAACATAACCATTCAAAGGAGTTGTTAATATATAGACAGCTCACCTATGCTTTATCCTCCAACACAGACCATCTAACAATCCAACAAAATGTACTTGTGATTTATCAGGTCTCACACCAGTAGAAATAAGTAAACAGACCTCATTAAAATCTTAGCATTTACAAAACATTTAACTCCAAAATGTGCAAATCACACATCTACATGAAAGAAATATTTGCACTAACCCAAATTAATCCAAAGCCCTGCTAAACAAACCTTACAGTAATAATAGGAAAACAACAAATATTTACCTACCATGCTCCCAAAAGGCTCATCTTCTCTTTAGATACTGATTCTAAAATTCCTTCTCAAAATAATTACTGAGGGCCTGAGCTTGTTTCTGTGGAAGGGGATGGATGGCCCTTCACCAGCTCCAGCAGAGGCCCTAATTGCTTGCCTCTGCTAATAAACTAATCTCAGGCACCTGGAACTAGCAGGCTCCATGCCGGGCAGACAGGGCTCAGGTTACCTTAGAAATGCTCCAAATATATTCACACAAATCACTAGCCCTGCAGATGTGCAAATACTGCTTTTGTCATATTGCTGGAGAGACGGACATGTGTTTGCAGGGCTGTAACACATAAAACCTGAAGATGAATTCATTGTGTTCCTTTAATCCCTTCCAGAGGCCAGGTGGGCATTTGAGGAGCAGATAAGTGTGTTGATTATCCACATTACTCATTGCATTAATCCAGTTGTCTGTGACTCAGAGTATCAGAAATGCTTACAGCACAAATATGTAGGTGGCTGGAAAAAATATATGTATTTCATGAGTGCCTGTTGTGTGTAAAATAAAACCTAATCAGGAAGTTAGCCTAAAACTTTGACTAAAATCTAAACAAGTCTAAACTTTGCTGATGTCTACAGTTTGTAATATTACAGTTAAAGGACTCAGGGTAAGCCTTGTGAGACAAACTACTTTTAAGAAATTTCAAAAGATTTTCCCTGGCAAATGTTTTTTCTCTGTCTTCAGAAATTAAAACAGGTGTCATGCAATGTCCATGGAACCTTCCACAAATTTCTTCTTCTTCCCTGAACAGATTATGTTGATAAACATGTGTCAAACACAGTATGTGCCTGGTTTCATTTGAGGAGGGGAGAATGACATAAACAGGACGCACTTCAACCTGTAAATGGAGCAGAGAAAGAATAGGCTGTATTCTTAGTCTCCAGCAAAGTGCTGAAGTAGATGTCTAGTTTAGGTGATGTTAACACAGATTGATTCATATTAAAAAAAGTCTAAATTTTTTCATCTGCATAAAAAATATTGTTTCTATTGACTACACAGACACAAATACAAAGTCATTTTAGAAACAAAGTCAGGAACATCTTCCAAATTTATCTGTGTTATGTGATGTTCTAGACTTTTTTTTCATCTTCTTCAAGACACTGTAAAAAAAACCCAAACCCCAAAACAAACAATGAACCCAGCAAAAACAAACCAAAACAATAACATCAAAACAAACAAACCAAACCAACAAACGAACCCAAAAACCACAAACAAACCAAAAAAGCCAGCTTAAATTGACTTTTTTAGATCAGAGACCTGGAAAGATTGTGTTTTAGATATTGACTGAATGGCAAACTTGCAGCTTCACTGAAAAAAAAAAGTGCAGATATTGCAAATTTGAAGTTCAGGTAAGTAAAAGAAAGGCAGCTCTAAATCCTCAGAGCTCAGAGTCAACCAGCACTGAGAAAAGTCCTAACAGAGACAGCATCAATCTGCCCTCACTGACAGCTGAATTTCCAAGACTTCTTTAAGAAATATGTTTCAGTAATAATGTTTGGTGAAGACTACCACAATCCACTGGTTCACCTTTACTAGCTCGAAGAAAATCCCAATAGGGAACAAATCCTTTTTTCTTCTGTACTCTAATGATTACCAGAAAACTGAACTCAATTAATGAATCATTAATATGTATGAACATTGAAAGATATATCAGAAAATCCCTTGCTCAAAGAACTACACAGACAGCATCTATTTAATTAATGCAATGAAGACAACATATAAGTTGAGGAGAGCGGCAGAAATAACAATGCAGTATTCCACTGATTTCTTGTCTGGCAGCAACATTCTGTGCCATGAATGGCTCCTGCAGGCAGGAGTTTGGCTCCTTCCAAATTCCTCAGCTGGGAGTTTAGAAGAGTAGCCAGGAGATTGTGAATACATGAGCATCAGACAGACAGTGCTGCTGCCATCACTTGATCCTAAGATGCAGGGAGAAATCAATAGCAAAATACCTCCTGTGCCTACTTTATTGACCACTAAGCCAGCATTGAGGAAAGTGAATGCTAAATTCTCACAAAGGAATGTATCTACTTCTGTTCTCCAAAGGGAGAATATTGAACACCATAGTGTGTGTGCATTCTTCATCGTTTCCAATCCCATCACTCCCAGAAAAGGTTGTAAAAGATACGTATGCCTATGAGAACAAAAAAAAAAATCTCCTCTGAAAATTTATCACAATCAAAATTGTTAGCAAAACAAAGCAAAAGGAAATTTCAGGAAAAAAGTTCCTGAATGTTAAGTGTTATTATGGTCATAGATGGATACACAGAACTCTTCGGATAGTTCAAGATATTTCCTGGAATATTGAATGCTATCCTGCCATTGAACATTAAAAAAACAATTAAAAAAGTTGAGGACTGTATTTTTAAAGGAAGGGAAATGGTTCAATGAATCTAAACCAAGACAATTCTTGTAAAACCTCTTTTTGCTTACTCATTTTTTTTTCTTCATTTAGTCACTTATGACAAGGTCCCAGGTGATTTACCTTTCCCATGACCTTATGTCATTTCACTGAAGTAGTGACCCTAGATATTAATGTGGGTTTTGGGGCTGCCTTTTAAAGCATTTATTTTCATTTCAGCTRTTATTGATGAGCACTTGTTTGCATAAAGGCCTCTTTTATAACATGCAGGGTAGACATTCTCACATCCTATGAGCTGCCGATTTATTTTGCAGTGTGTGATGGGCTGGGGTACTCCCACCTGCCTTCCCACACAGCCTGAACTCAGCTTCACCTCTCTGAGCAGCCAGAAATCTCTCCTTGACCAAGCCAGGCCTCTGAGCTGCTGTCCCAAGCAACCACACACAGCAACGCTAATTATTACTGGGTTTATTAAAAAAAAAAACAGAAAAGAAAAAGCCACACACACAGGTATATATATATATATATATATATGTATTCCTGCATTTATGTATATTGAGCCCAGGTGAGGATAAACAGAGCCTGCAGTTGTAAGTCACAAGTGTGAATTTCAACTGAATTCATATTAAGTGCTTTGAAAATATTTCTCTGGCGTCCACTTTTGGTTGAAGTTCTGGGACCATACTCACAGAAAAAGAAAAACAGAAAGGAAAGTTTTGAGAAGCAATCCTACTCTGTGGAGTGAGCCAGGTTCCTACTGGCTTCACAGGGTTTTAGCCTTTGTCATGTCAGCAAAAGTTACCATCTGTTGACAAAACAGGAGAGAAAACCTCCTTTTCTGCTCTGTTATACTCTTTTCACACCTGCCTGAAGTGTTTGCCTCTGCCTACAGCCAGCAGCAGTTTTGACAAAAAAAGATGGTTCCTAAGTGGGATCTCACATAACAATTCCTGAATTTCTAAACAATTTGTGAAAACTTATATGCAAATCATTGCTACTTTCCAGGGAGCTCTGGGAACTGAGGTAACTGTAGAAACTTGACTCTCAGTTGCTCAGTGCATTTGGTACTGAGTAGTAAGAACATCACTTTTCACTTTCAGTAGTGTGGGAAAATTTAACTTCCATTTGTGTACAGTCATAAAATGCATGTTCTAACATCATATTATGTATTCAATATATTAGAAAAACTTTGTCTTTTATAAGCCTTTGCATGTGAAGTTGTTTTTCCTGTCAGGGAGAACTGACAGGTTGCCTGCCATCACCTACTCTCCAGCAAAGTCAGTAGCCCACACTGTCAGTGTGAAAACATCTGTGGAATGGATTTATTGAGTGAGTCTTAGGTACAAGTTGGGGGGTGGGGGTCCCCACTGTTTATTACCGCCCTGACCTAATGAACTTAATTTGTTGACATGTTTCCCTCAGTGTTTTACTTGATCCCATCTCACATTTCTTCCTACTGTGCTGTTTTCTTGGAAACAGGAGTTCCTGGCACATCAGCATGTCCACCAGTTGCAAATCTACCAGGCTCAGATGGCTACAGTTGGCATGGCAGGATCAGATAAACATCGACCACTTTCCAGGACCCCATCTTCCCCCACTGACTCCACATTACCTCACCCAGACATGGACCAGCCCAGCCAGCATGTCTACACAACTGGTAGGGTTCCCTAAAGACTGCTTTTAATAGGCAGGGCAAATGSATTTGTTCATGTGGGATCAACAGACTTAAATACCTCAAATGCCTCCTAGAGCAATATGTACAGTTTTAGCCCTATTGCTCCTCTGTTTTATGATGCTATACTGGCACCAACTCAACCCGTGCAGCTGATAAATCACAGGGTTAATATTCACACAGTCATAAATTATTATCACTGACTAGCTCTAGCAATACAGAAACAGGTGCATTTTTGGTACCTTTAAGTCATTTATAGCTTTTCTTTAATTTTTCTATTCTTTGGTTCTTTTCTTTGTGTTCTCGTTGCCTGTTTTGTAAAGAGACCCCCAATAAGTTGAAGAAAGACCACCAGTAAGGAGGAAAACTGTGATGTAATTCTCAATGTCTTCATCTGACAAATCAGTCTTTGCTTCAAGGTCTCTTTCTCTACAGAAAAGGCAAAGCTGTAGGCATGACTAAGTGCTGATGGCTACAACTTCTGTGTCATTCAACAGTTGTGTGGAGTCCACAGAGGCAGGTTTTATGCTTAGGTCCTGGGCATTCCAGTCACTCAGAAAGCATAGGCTGTCCAAAGAAAAGTGATTAGAACCTCAAAAATCTTCAGTCATAGGAAGGAAAAAGACCACAGAAACCTCATTTCTTATTGTGGGTAATCTAACCTTGCATGAGGGTCCATCTTTTTAAAAGCCTGAATGTCAGTATCACATTAGAGCATGGTCAGAAGCGAAGATTCACTTTGTGCACAAAGAAAAGTAAAACAGGGGGAAAGAAATACTTGCAGTTACTGTTTCTGAAGGTTTATGCCAGAAGGTTTCCTTCAGCTGGCAGAACTCCCCATGCCCTGAAAGTTTGTATTTTTTCAGGCTATGACCATGAGTTTATTAAGAAAGGAGTCCTTAATGGGCACCATATGTAACTGGTGTGAGACAGTGCGCTCCCATCTTTCCAATCAGAATGTGACCTTGGCACAAGCAAAAATGTATTATTACTGTTGGCTGACAAACATTTGGATTGTACAGAAACAAATGTACTGATTCACTTTCCATGAGTTTCTCCAAAAAGAATAGCCAAGTATAGACAGGATTCCTAAAMCAGACTACTGTATTTCTAGTTGTATTCAATGTCCCCAAAACATTGTAAACTCATTCTAAGATTTGCAGAGCACACCAAAAGTGAGCTCACTGTGTGTAGTGAGCTTGTGTCCCTTTCAAAAATCTGCAGTTTCAAAAAAAAAACCCAAAATCTGCAGTCCCTTTCAAAAAGCTGCTGCTTCAGCCTGATTGCTAAGGTTTACTGACACCTCCTTTTACAATCCCCAGTGAGGGGAGTAGGGTCAAGGGGGTTACATAGATCTGTGGACTTGTGGCATTAGTGGAACTAATCAAGAAAGAAAGTGTGAAGTTGAGATGGAAAAATAAGAGAAGGAATGAAATTGTGTACAACAAACACTGAATGGAGATGGTGATGGGAACAGGACATCCCTGGCATAAAGGGTTTGAGATGTGACACAAAGAAACCTAATAGATTCAGCAATGGAAATGCAGACAGGTTAGGCAGAGTCAAAATTTACCCTTATAGTAATTGCTACATGAACACCAGTGGAAAGAGAGAGAGAGAAAAAAAGAGAGGAAGGAAGGAAGGAAGGAAGGAAGGAAGGAAGGAAGGAAGGAAGGAAGGAAGGAAGGAAGGAAGGAAGGAAGGAAGGAAGGAAGGAAGGAAGGNAGGAAGGAAGGAAGGAAGGAAGGAAGGAAGGAAGGAAGGAAGGAAGGAAGGAAGGAAGGAAGGAAGGAAGGAAGGAAGGAAGGAAGGAAGGAAGGGAGGAAGGAAGGAAGGAAGGAAGGAAGGAAGGAAGGAAGGAAGGAAGGAAGGAAGGAAGGAAGGAAGGAAGGAAGGAAGGAAGGCCAACTTATTGCAACTGAGATTATCAGTCCGCTGAATTCCTTTTTCAAATATGAAACATCTTTTTCTTGAATCCCTGAGTCTTGTTTTACTGAATCTTTTTTTCCCCCGTTCACTGTCATTCAAGATAAAAATCTCTACACACTACTGAAAAAATTTAAATCCTCCTATTTTCACCTGCCCTACAACTTCATGCTTCCTTTTCTCCACCTCTGCTCTGTACCCTCAGTGCTTTTACATCCTCTAGGTACTGGCTGAGGACAGTGTGGGGCTGTACCTGCTTGCAAGCTGTATCTACTCTAATAGCCAGTACCCCTTGGCTGATTGACCAGAGCACATAGCTCTGCAGTTAAGCCTTTCCTTTCTGCTTAAAGAAATCTCTTTCCCTGACATGTGTCTAGGCTTACAGACCTGCACACATAACCTTTATCACTCCAGCTTTTGAGTACATTGAAAATAGAGCTATTTTTATTTTATGAGATTGATACTTTTGGAGTGACAATGAACAGAAACTTTGCAACACAAACAGTTCTAATACAGTTTCTGTGAAAAAAAAAAAAAAAACAACAACCAAACAAAACAATCTGTGTGTATTATTAACATATGGGACGTTATGGTATAGAATGACTTTATCTGTGCATACCATTTCCTGGATCTGGATGGTCCCCTAGCATTTATTCATTGATCGCTTGAAAGAAACTCAGACCCAATTTTTACTTATTCTTATATGGCTTTTAGAAAATCCTTTAGGATRAAAGTCCTGAGGAATGTCTGATCACAGTGCTGACCTGTTCTAAGCAGAGTTGGGCTACAAACCTCTGGAGGTCCCTGCCCACCTGAGCTATCCTATGGTTCTATAATTTTCTCCCTTAAGGGAGCACAAGATGGAACCAGCCATTGTCCACAGCAGTTGCAACACTGCCATTGGTAAAAGCATGGAAGGAAGGAATGGGTGTGTGCAAATGGAGAAAATTCTGGTCCACCATAAAGCAAAGGCAAATTCAGACTCTAGAAATTAATAACATGTCCCTGCCTATWGTTGTTATTTACTGTTGGGGTTGTTTTTCCTATTTAAAGGCAATATATTCTTGGAAGAAAAAAAAAGGTAGGAGGAAAACAGTTGTAGCAGATTATTACAGGGGCATCAAACTGAGTCTATATTTTTGTGAGTCATGAGAAAAATACTTCTGGCCAAATATCTGAAGGGAATCAGAACAGAGATTGTTGTGAGAATTAAACAATATATACACAGTATATGCACAAGATAATGAGTTAAAGGTGGAAAAAAAAAAGTCCACTTAATTTTCATTTAGGCAGTTTACAGAATACTTGACATTATTTAGTTCAGATTTTTTGTTGGGATAATTTATTAGATATTCTTCCCTTGGGTTTTCTTATTGGTACTGTTATTCCCCAGGGCAATTAATCTTCTTCAAGGCATGCTGTTAGCCAATGATTTTTAGGTCTCTTGTTCTCCCCTCTGTTTAAAATATTATTAAAAGAAACTGACCCGAATAAAGCATTTTGGAAATGAATGTGTGTTAGGGAGTCCCCAGCAGGAAAATCTTGGTTTTTACTGACTTAAAGCAAATGCAGTTTCTTTTGTCCTGTGTCCCCTATCATTATATGGTTCAGTGGTGGCACCATTCCCATCTGTCTTCAGGGCCACATTCTGACCTCAGTAATATTGGTGTAAATCCAGAATAAATCCACCAGTCTCAGTGGAGCTGCTCAGATTTACACAAGGAATCTGAGAGCAGAATCTGGCTGTAGGCATTTGTTCTGGAGAGACAGAATAACCATCTTTTATTAATATTTCACAGCAGTCTGCAATTGAAAACAGTTGTCTCCCTCTCTTCTTTTTTCTTGTTTTTTTCTTTTTTTTTTTTTTTTAATGTGGGGGTAGGGAGATTATTGACTGAATCCTGTTAGGGAAATCCTACAGGCTATTTTTAGCAGTAAGCTCTACTGCTGCATTCTGGTATTGTACCAAGCACATGTGTTGTATGACCAGCAGCCACACATCTGAATCACTTGCACATCCTAAATCAATTTAAATGCTTGCAATAAATGAAAACATATATTTCAGTCTTTTCTTAAGTCAATTAATCCTCCTAGAAACAAATTTTACACTCAGTGGTGTGAATATCTTGGTATTTAAAAGTTTGGAGCAGATGCTTCTGCCATGCAATTCTGACCTGACCTTATTAAAATGATTTTTGATTCAGAAAAAATAACTCACATACAATAAAATTAGACTCTTAGTTAAATTCTATTTCTGGAAAAGTGCTAAGAAAAGAAGTTTGTGTCAACCAGAGGAGGCATCCTGAATACACATTTTCAGTGTTTCACTTTGAAATTGGTTGCAAGCCTGATACAAGAAATAAAGAAGTGTCATTATTACACCCAACTCTGTATAACAAAAAGATAGTAATATGTTTTTATTTATTAATATAATTTCCATTACTTGCCATTTGGACTATGCAAGTAAGAAGAGTAAAAAATTAATTGAAAGAATGGTAGGCAGAAGTAACTTTCAACTTTCAGCTGATTTTTCTTAATGTTTAACAAGCATTTCTACTCAAATCCATTTGATATAACAGCCTGTCCTACCTGAAAGTTTCTGAAAGTCCTGATGCCTGTACAGTTAGCAAATAAACAGCTTCCCTGCAGGTCAGGGGGATGGGAGGAAACATTTTCTTAATGTCTGTTGGCATAATGGCCACTGCCAAACTGGASAAGCTGAGTAGCCAACAGCCTGCAGAAACTGTGAGTGCCAAGAAAAAAAAAGTGAGGTATGTGAGCATGCACTTTTTTGTGTGCATACTTCCAAGTAACTTACAAGACCTGATGATAGAGCAGTGAGGAACTGCAGAGAAAGGAAATTATTAACTGCTTTGACAATGCCAGCAGATATTTTAAGCTGCATTAGCTTATTAGCTCCAGGTTTTCACTGTTATTTTCTTTCTTTAAAAGAAAATAGAACAAGAARGTAAATTAAAAAATGTGTTGCTAATGAACGATTATGTTTGCTAGATAATAATTATGCATAAACTTAGTCATAGTTCAGTTAGGTATTATATTTGCATTCTTCTTACCCTTAACATAAGTGCATTCTCATTTTGGCTTAAATACCAAGATCCYAAAGGATCAATTCTAAAGTGCATGAGCTAAGAAATATGGCAGCATAAATATTTCTAGAGCAGCATAACTTCTGGCTGGCTTCTAACTGAATTATCTCAGAAACTTAGCTTTGAATCACCCACGATGTACRCAGGCTCTCGTTCAGAAAAGCTTTTAAAGACTTTATTGATGTTCAATACCCATTAGAGAACTTTCTTAAATAAAGGTGGTGTTGAGAATTTTGTTGAAACTGGACTTTAATTTTCTATAGAGTAGCAGGCGAATACAATTTTCCCAGAACTGTGCTGGCATCGCCAGTAACGGTGGCACATAAGATGTTTTGAATGCCAAGTACTGCAGCTTGGAGAAATAGTTAATTTGAGTCCCTTTCAACTCTAAGGGAAAGAAAAAAGCCAAATATTTCCCAAATGAAAATGGTCCACACAGGGGTAAGGAAAATATTTTTTGTTCCAGACATGTCTAGGAGAAATGCAAAGAACAAGTAAATACAGAAAATCGTTTTTCAGTGTTTCAGACTTGGTTTGAAAGCCTTGAAAATTGAATTTAGCTTGAGCCTACTCACTAAAATTTCTCTTTTGCTCCCAATACACAGCTACAGAGCAATGTGATATTGATAGCTTTTTTTTWATAGAGCTGTTCTGTCCTTGCATAAATGACCATAGAAAATTCAAAAGGTACCTTGCACTTGCAGTCAAACAACAGGATTTGATCCTAATTGAGTAGTGGGTGGAACTTYTCTTTTTAATGAAAAAGGACTCTGGCTGCCACTGTTTCAACTCTCTGAAACATTAATTTGATATGCTTTGAGATCTGGAATTAATATAGTATTAGTTAAGCAGTAAAACTGCAGAGTGCCATTGCCATTTCAGAATTTACTTTTAAAGATTTCTCTAAATTATGTTCTTTACACTTCTATGCATAACATTTTCTAGTTGTATATAGGCTAAGAGCCTATAAGAGCCTGTATATAGGTTAAGAACTAACTTTACCCACTATAGAAAGAGAAAACAAGTGATTCAGTAGGGAAACTTTTTTTTCTAGCCATAAAATCTTTCAAAAGACATCACCCAATTACCCTTCTTCTTTACAGTTAATTGCATTTATTAATATAATTTCTTGAGAAATAATATTTGCTTTATTGGTGTCACAAGATTCACCTCATAAATCAAAATTCAGAGTCCCACGAAGGAAAAAGAAATTTAGATCCAGAGAAGGGCAAAAGAAGCTGGCAAAGGGTCTAGAAAGTGACTCCTGTAAGGAGCACCTGAGTGAGCTGTGGGTGTTTAACCTGGAGAAAAGGAGGCTCAGGGGAGACCTTACTGCTCTCTACAACTGCCTGAAAGGAGGCTGTAGCCAGGTGGGGATTGGTCTCTTCTCCCAGACAAACAGCAACAGGACATGAGGACAKGGCCTCAGGCTGTGTCAGGGGTGGTTCAGGTTCAGGTTGGACATCAGGAAGAATTTCTTCCCAGGAAGGGTTGTCAGGCATGGGAATGGGCTTCCCAGGGAGGTGGTGGAGATCTTCAAGAAACAACCRTTCATGGCACTCAGTGGTCTGGTCTCGTTGACAAGGTGGAGGTAGGCCAAAGATTGGACCCAATGATCTTGGAAGTCTTTTTCAACCTAAATGATTCATGGGATTTTCATCTTGCTGTAATTGTCAAATAAAATCCAGTTTTGCTAAAGCATGCATGACAGGGAACAGTATAACTTGCATTTGTTTCATTTGTTTCTGATTTTGTGCTGTCTTTGTGCTGAAGGTGTTGTGTACGACAGTCTGATGCTGAAGCACCAGTGCATGTGTGGGAACTATGCCAATCACCCCGAACACGCTGGAAGAATCCAAAGCATCTGGTCAAGGCTGCAAGAAACTGGGTTGCTAAACAAGTGCGAGGTAATTAAAAATTAAGACCAGATACCTGACTTGCTAAAGTAAATAGCAAATTTATTAASTCCTAAAATTGTCTTACTTCTGTAATAATAGAGTTGTTGTTTTAGGAATTGTTTGATCTTAACTGATAATATTAAAATAATGCATTACAGGAAAACACATTTCTCAATCAGAAATTAAAAAATTTACACAGTGTTATGCATCCACATGCATTAGAATATAAAACCCAGACATGATTATTCCTCACCTTTATAAAGGAATGTAGACAAGCAGTAGTCAAACAGTAAGTGCAGTCCTCTCCACAGCATGGTTCTTAACTTTTTCAAGCAATTAAGGATTTTACTTCTGTAGCATAGAACATTTTTTAAAATTTAGTTTGYATCACTCTGTAAGCATATTGCATCTTGTCTTTTTTCAGACTTTAAAGTCTGTTTTCATAGTATGATTCTTTACCTGGTATACAACAGGTCCCATGTGRAGCCCCAAGACACTCAAGAACAATCTTATAGGCAATAGAAAATTGGAAAATTTTTTCTGCTGCAATTTCCCTCAAAAATTGCTTATTAAACCATGCTTTAATAATATATGATTTGAGTTAGTTAAAAGTAGCTTTTTCTTACCAGTCCTTGCCTCCTAYGAGTTGTGAAGCACTGTCAACTTCAGAAGCCTGTGGCAATCGCAGGAGTTTACTGCACTGCAGCACAAGTTAACAAAGTTCAGCAAAAATTTGCTAGTGTTCTGCAGGATCCCAAAATTTCCACGGCTCTCACGTTCTGTTTAATTGCTTTTCTTCATATCCTCCCATTTTTACAAGCCCAAAGGAACTGGTTCAATACATCCCTTTGAATAGCTATTAGTGACTATCCCCAAAGATTTTCCTCTGGGTAGCTCAGTGTCCTGGTCAGTRAGATATCGCAAGCACTGTAAATGGATTTGTTGTATACACTCATCTAACTAGATGGCAGCACTCTAACAGGCTAATTCTTTTTTTTAACTTAGATCATTTTTTTGTGTTCAAGAAGACTTTCAGCAAGGCCCTTAAGGCCACCTATCACATGAGTGGTTTCACTGGGGAATCACATACTTCAAGATTAAGTTAAACTTGCAGCTGAGCATGCGTTACTAAAATAAAGCCTGGCTACCTTCTTGACTCAGGACTCCATATATAAAGAAAAGACAAAACAGGGAAAATAAGTAAAATGCAGTGTATGTACTGCATGTACTACTATGTACTGCTTTCTTCACTGACAAACAGCTGTTGCTGAACAGTAAATTGTGTGGCTCTGTAAAAGGTGTAAAAYGAAAAAGTCGTGTGTGTTAGTTTGAGATGCATGCAATGTAAGAGTTTCCTGGAAGATTTAAAATTTCCTCTTGCAACTCTAAAATTTCAAAACCCAAAGCACAGCTGATTAGATCTTGCATAATTAAGTGAGGAGGGAGAAAGGAAAAAAGTCACTTCATGTTGAACTGCATTCGGCTAATATTGACCCCAACTGTGTGCTTTGAAATGAGGCTGGAATGTGAAATGAGCTATCAAAATGTATACCCTGATGATAAAATTAAGAAGTCTCAGTATGAAGGTGATGCAGAGATCTGGTGTTTATGTAGATCCTCTTATGTAGCTAGAGACAGAATTATATTTGGTGATGCAATCTGTCCTTTGGTTCACTAAATTATCTAGCATGTGCCTGACATCAAACCAGTGCTTCAAACTGCTCACTTTTCAARATAAGAAAGGGTACAGTAATACACTTAGTTGGTGCTCTGTTTAGAAAATCATTCAGCTGAATAGACACCTTGTGTCACTAAAGGAGTGGTTATTGCATTATCCAAGATATAAAATGCCACTATCAAGCTGCTTTCTGGAATATACCACACGAAGAGTGCATAGTGAAAGGATCATGGGCACCTGCACTGTCACTTCCRCTGAATTCTGAATGCCCCCTCATGGACACTACCACTTCTTGATATAATTTCCCAGGATAATTTCCCACATTACTTGTCAGGAGTGGGAGATCACTGGTCAGGTTTTGCCCCATGCATTACCTCATACACCAAGGCTAAAGGGCAGGTTAGCAACAGCAACCTACAGCAGCCACTTAGGAAATCCTCTGCAGTTAATGGTGAACTTTTTTTCTCTCTAACTAAAACAGTAGTCCCACAGGAGGCCTGCAGGCCCACTCTTCGTTTGATAAGGAATTTTAGGATCAAAACTAGCTCAGTCAGAGGTAGCTCAGTTTTTTTTTATCTTGCACTGTATGTATCCTCAGGCACAGACTTGTTTAGGGGGCCCTCCCTATTTTCAAGATCTAAGAAGAAACCCTTATGAAAATCAAAAACTTGTATCTCTATAGCCCTTGTTATCTATAGCAGGGAGCTTTATGTGGTTCCTAAATCCTTTAGTGCRGATTAAGTCCTCTCACACAGCTCAGGTCTTTGGCAATAGAGAGATGACTGGCTGAGTGTTCAGAACTAACTTGGCACAGGATAATCAAAGTCATACAGACTAAGGCTAACACCATGCTTGCTGCAGTTCATAGATTAATTTAGGTTGACTAATCTAAGCTTAATGTATTGCCTTTGTATATACCTGCACATATTAGTCATGCTGACCCCAAATCATTTTTAAAATACAACTTGGCAAAATCATAACACGGTTGGAATGGCGTACACAAGCTGTGCATCTGCTACAAAATAAAATGTGTCTGATACATTTCTCTACCCCTGCAGCCAACTGGCATGGAAAGCCCATGTTCATACTACCAGGAATGCTTCCTGGCCCATGCCAGTGACCAAACCATGTCTGGGAGTTGTTTGGGAGAGTGCTCGCTGCTGCTCAGCCAAAACAGTATGAAGGACCACTTTAGCAATTTAATAGTACAGATGATTGTGTTACTCTGCCTGAGAATGTTTCCTGGCACTGCTTAGTTTACTGCTGCAGACACAGCCAGGAGGACTTGCTTTTCCAGACTGTATTTTGTCTTTCTAGCCATAGATACTTGTGCTCTAGAATTATTCAAACAACAGTTTGGAGGACTTTTGCTAAACCAAAAAAATTAGTTTTAGCTTTCAGATTATTTTTTAAATCATATCCAACTTCCAAACAGATAGATTAATTCCTCCATTGGATTTCTCAAGACAAGGGAAAAAAATACACTATACCATTGCCAGTCACAGAGAGCCACATTTGAGACCAGCCTCTGACTGAGCTCAGGGCAGGAGAATGGAGTAATTCACACATACCCACATCCACACACACATCCATAGTGAACTTTTTTATAGTCCAGGTATATATGTATTGGAAAAACAAAATTAATGCACAATATTTTTGCAYTAGTTTCTAAGTTTCTATGTTTGCTGAAATGCCTGTTTAGTGTTTGTTAAAGGCTGAGTTATCAAATGCAGACAGGGGCAGCTAAAAGATGCAAAGATGGGTATAAAAACCTCCATTTTTWATTTTTTTTTACAATTTTCCCTTGGTAAACAGCAATGCCTAGCTGCCCTACCTTTGGGACAATAAAAGGACTGAACAATGTTTTGGTAGGGGTGTCTACTTTCCAGTTRTTTTAGGAAGAGGAAGCATTCAAATATCTCCTTTGGGGCTGTAATTTATACACACATGACTGACATTAGGCTACAGTGATCAACACACTTTCAGAAGAGAAAAGAAAATGTAGCCATGGTCCTGCTTCGCGGCCCCACCTTTACTTCCTGTAGGGACTGTAGTCCAGCAACATTTTTCAGCCTAGAATTTGTTCTAAATTTTGGTAGYTTTCTGGATTAGAGAGGCATCTTACACCTCGCTGTCCACATCCCATCAACTGAAGGGGAGAGAAGGAAAGAATTTAAAGTTGAGTCTGCCAGATCACATAAACTGAAACATTTGAAAAATTCCACTCTTTGAACCTCAATTTGCCACTAAACATAAAAAAATGCCGGAAAAGTTAGTCTTTTTTAAAGAGCACCAATATTTAGAGTGTTTAACATGTTCTAAATCATTCTAAATCTTAAGAGTGTTAGGCACTAGATGACCAAAACATGTGGAGAGAATAAATGCATCTCTATGTGAGTGCATGTGTATCAGAGGCATGCTTGAAATTCCCACATGGTGGTTGTGGGAAGCGATGTGAGTATTCTGACTGGCACAGGACATGTTATCTGTGAGTAGTTTTGAAAACAAGACAAAAATTAACAACTCTGAGAAATCTCAGGAAGGCAGGAAAAGATCTGGAGACCTTGTTTGCAAACTTGATAGCCTAAGGGAGCTTCACACAAAAAGCTGCAATACAGGCAAAGGACATATTACACTAAGAGACCTGAGTGAATGTTAGTTTAGCAGAAAGAAACAGCCAGCATCACCTTTGTCCTTTTGCATCTCAGTCTGTGCATGAGTTCACTCTGCTGATAGTCTAACCAAAATCTTCAGGTTAATAGAGATTGTCTGTGTGAAAATTTAACGTTCTCTTTTAAAAAGAAGACCAGACTTTGACCTTGAATTCTGTGAAAGGTGAACACATTTTCCTGTGGTGGGGACAATGGATTTCTAGTTCTAGAATTATTTTTCAAAGCACTCAAGTGTAAGTATTTTGCTCTCCTGAGATATATAAATGTTTCTGTTGATGAGGGAACCACATATGTCAGAGGACAAAGCCAACACAAAAATTGCCGTACACATTAGAAAAGGATAACCTGCCTTCTACTAAGGATGTAGTAGATCGGTGGATGTATTGTTCAAATTCTCTGTAATGAAACAAATACTGTTCATCTGTTTTCCCATGTTATTCCTCATCTTTTTGTTGGCTTTATGCCAATTTTCTGCTACATTTTATAATTTTGATACTACCATGGTCACTGAAAATTAAGAAAGACACTTCCAAATAAAAAGGAAAGACGTGGCTAAAAGTGTAGGTGTAAAGTTATACAAATGCATATGTTCTTTTTTCTGATAACCCATGCCAGTGAGAGCCAAAAGTGATCACTTTGCATAACTGAAGTTACATGAGAGACTCTGGCAACAGACTTAGCATAAAAGCTTGTGTAGATTTTCTAAATCCTGACATCATTGTGTGAGARCTATTCTTAGAAATTATTACAGGTGATTTTTAATGCACTTTTTTTTCCTCTGTGCAGAGCCTTAGATAGTAGAGGTTGATATGCAGAGATACTGCAAAGATGGGGTGAAAGGAACACAAAATGAGGAGATGGGAATGCAGAAACAGCACAGACACRTGCACTGTTTACCCTTCCCTTTCCTCCTGCCACCTACAGTGTAAATGTCCTTGCTGATGTTAGAGCTGGAGCAGCCGTGGTGAAAGAGCAGCTCTGGGCTCTGCCAGCCCAGCTGATGGCTGCACTCCAAGGACCTCACTGGGGGGAGCTGACTGGAATGGGGTGTCCTTCTCAGTGCTACTTGATTTCTGCACCAAACTGGTTTCTGCATAACCTGTTTCTATCCTAGAGAATTTGACTGGTGATACTGGGTAGAAGGTATGTTGTTGGCAAAACATTTTGGGAGACCACTTCCAGACCAGATATTGCAGAGCACCCATTGTAAAAATAATTGGCTGTGTGGTTTGTTATAGTTAAAGGGATATGGCATTCCATTTAACAACACTTAAAAAAACCCCAGACAATTAACTGTCTTAAACATGTCTGAGAGTTTTTGTATACCTTATAGAAAATATGTGACCAGAGAGTGAGTATTTTGCTCAAGGTTCTTTCGCATGACCTTCATAAAATTCCTCTTTACTTTTCTTATACATTTTTTTTTATCTGTCTTAAAAGCCAGATTCCCTTCCCAGATTTGCCGTGGAGAATTGGGTATATACATTTTAAAGCAGCTTGTTAGAAACATGGACCTTAATGAGAATGGATGAAGGAATAAATGTTACCAGTCACCTCACTTGTGAAGAAAAATATTTTATCTGACCCAGAAGAACCATTACAGAGTTTACTGACTCCATGAAGTAACATAATGTGCTGATTTTGATTGTGCAACTGTGTGTTAAAAGGATGTGAGTGCACTGCTACAAAYTCTCATGTGAGACTGGGAGAGGCTTGAAGAAATTAGAGATGAAAAAGGGTTTATTAAGTCATTTAGTTCTTGGATCATTCCCTAAAATGTTCTTTCCACTGCTGTGTCTAGTCAAGTTTTAAACACTGAGAGAAATAGGGCTTCCACCATTTCCCTGAGGGGGAGCTTGTTCCACAGTCATCTAGCTCTAACTCAAAGAATATTTTTCCTGATTAGTCAGAAAAAATTCCCACTGCTTAACTCAATATAAATTGTGCATGGATCTTCTGACCCCCTATCCCCCAGGCATCTCCTCTCTTCTGTAGTGCACATTCTCTTTAATATTCATAATATTGCTTTCCTCTCCCAGTGCAGAGGTTGGTGCTTTCCAATGTGTATGACAAGGTGTTGGATACAATAAGAATTTAACCTCCAWGAAAACTAGAACTAAATGCATTTCAGCAACAGGTAAATCAGTCTAGTTGAAAAKAGGGTAGTCTATTCAAATAACTGCTCTACCTGCGTATCTGTAGACCTTGATAGTCAGACAGACCCAGTCTAAGCTCTGAGAGAGTTGGCCTTTAGTGTTCATAAGGACCAGGTCTGCAAACAGGGTCCAAGAYCTTAAAATCAAGATGTATTCTCTTTACTTTATCCAATATCAACAAGAAAGATGATCTTGGGTCCAGAACTTTGTTGACAGTGCTGTTTATTGTGCCCAATCCTGAGCAAAATCAGATTCATGTTGCTGTATCTGCAAAGGCTGTGTAGCACTAGCAYAAGAAGATAAATAAATATTTTTATGATATGCTGTAACTCCAAATACACACAAGGAATAGATATGCCAAATAAGAAAGTGTTAGTTTCATCTTTCCTATCTTTCTTCCTTTCTAAACTGATTTGTAGAAAGATGTCTCAGATTTTTACATCTTGTTTTGGGGCAAGTACAGGCTGGAGACCCAGTCAAAAAGACAAACTTCAYTTACAAAAATTTAAGAAAGCAAGTGAGTCATTATGTGTAACAGCAAAAATATTAATCACTTGTGATCACAAATGTGTGTGTATTGATATTGGTCACACATTCAAAATTTAGAAACATACACAAATATGTTACTAAAGCATTTAAAGTTTAATTTTCTTTTTCTCCCTGTCTCTCCTCACTGTGATCATGTTCCTCCTAGCAGCATAAATCACAAGTATTAGTAATGGTGCAAAACACATTAATCTCATTCCAAACACATCTGCAGCTTACAGGTGTGAATAATATTTTGCTCTCTAAATAAGGTTTTTTTCTAGCCAGATTTCTTACTTAAAAATATTTCATCTTTTGGTTTGTATTTCTTAATATATTATGTAGAAAAGAGTCAGAATATTTTCTTTTATGTGAAACCCTGTATTAAGATAACTCTCTTAAGGCTAAAGTGAAGCATTTTGCGATAAAGCACACACGCATTTGTTTTTCATATAGCATTWCTTTAATAAACAAATCAGTGTCACATTCCTGCATGACGCAATTTCAACCCATTATTAATCATACTAAATGTTATTTCGGACCTTTACTTTTTTTTTTTTCTCCCTAAATATTGTCAGTGGAATATTGTAGGCCTCTGCTGTTTTCTTTCAGCGAATTCGAGGTCGAAAAGCCAGTCTGGAGGAAATACAGCTGGTTCACTCTGAACATCATTCACTGCTGTATGGCACCAGCCCACTGAACAGACAGAAGCTGGACCCCAGGAAACTCCTAGGTCTGTACAGGCCTCTCTATTCTACTGAGAACAGCACATTCCAGCACTGTCATTAGTCATAGCTGGTGTCAGTTTAAAACACTTGGCAAGCAGTGTGACAAAAATTCACTTTTTCCAAATGCATTGCTATGTGCAAGGAGAATGTTACAATGGAAGCCAAATATAGATTAGCAAAATACACCGGCTGGAAAGCAGCGATACGAGTTTCTCCTCATTTGCTTCAAAAATCATCAATGTTAACCTTTTACTGTAATTTGTTCTCCATTGGAGGTCAGTGGAAAATTTGAACACAGCTGGTTTTCTACCTCCTTGTATTCTTTGATTTGAAATTAGGAATTTAAGATACACTCGCTTGTCAGAATTGTTTGTTTGCTGTTCTCATTTGCTTTATTTCAAGATTTTCAGCCACCCTGTCTGCAGATACTATGCCTAAGTTTTACTAATAAGTGAACTTTATTTTAATGCCTTCTCATTATGCAGGATATGATATCTTTCTGAACAACATGAGGGAAAATGCATTAACATATTAAATGTACCTATGGTTGTACACAATAGCAGAAAACTGACAGTTTTTTCTACATAAAATATCTTCATGTGCAACCAATGCTCAGTGTATGTCTTTAGTAACACACAAGTAGGGTTAAATCGAGCTCTTCCATTAGTGTAACATGAAGTCTACTTGTCAGAAACACACAAAAACCTAGTGCATGAAAATCCATGAGTGAAATCCTGCCCTTTATGTCCCAGCACACTGGATGCAACACCCTAATTCTCAGTTATTTTTATAGCACTTCTTCTATGATGCAGAGCTTTTCCTAAATGTAATCAAATCTAACCCAAACAAAAATAACATTAGCCATCAAAAGAAATTGCTGCCACAATTCTAGTAATACATAGCAGTTATTTTGCTTTGGAAACTTATGCTGTTCCTTCTGTAAGGTAGACTGTTGCCTCAGGAAGTTCTAAGATCATAAGGTTATATAGGTTTTATAGGTATATACATTTTATTAGCCAAGGCAACATCAAAACTGAAAAATATTTACAGTATAATAGATTCTCAGGAGCTTGAATTTCTAAGTAGGAAATCCTCTTTAAAAAAAGTGCTTCCAAGAAAAAGTTCTAAATTCCTGCAATTCCAATTAAACTAAATTTCCGATTAAATTAGAAACATTTTTATTTGATTTCATCAACACTGTTAAATTGTTCCTTTTTGATACAGTCAAGCATTTAATTTAAATAATTTTGTTGGCTTTAATTATTTTCAATTTCTCTTTTACATTATTTAATATAGTATACATTAATACAAAATATTATTTCAATTTTGGATCTCAGTGGTTGAGCAGCCTCTGGGATGCAGTGTGCAGTTGCAGGTACAAGGTTAAGAAGGAATGGACCCGACTTGCATGTATGCTGATCTACTCAGAATGCAGAAAGATTTGTTTATCCAATCTCAGAAAACCATTTCTTGGCCCACAGTTTCTTACTGRACATGTTTTGCCTTTTTTATTGGACCCTTAGTCCAAAACATTTACTCTCTAAGTTTATATCAAGATCACACTCTTAGAACATATTCTGACCGTATCCTTGGCTCACTGCCCTTTTCTCTCTCCRTTTCTAGGATATTTTCTTGTTGCATCTCACATGGCCTTTTACCAAGACAAAAGTCAACAAAACACCCTTCCCACATGTTTTCGCATGTGCCTGTTTTCTAGCTGGAAGCTCTAATCGTTTGGCCTTCCAGATTCTTGGACAAAGGAACCTAATTGTCTCTTACATTTTTCCAAAATGCAGTCCTGATTTTGCTGTCCCCRTTTCAGCTGAGGTTGAACCTAACCAATCTTGACATAAAAATTAATGTCTTTTTATATTATAGAAATTCAATATACATGTAGGGAAAAATATCTAAGAAAATGTTTCTTATAAAAATGTCATAAATAACAACATTGTCTCAGAAAAGACTTCTATTTCAATGAAAGTGTATTATTTTTTCCATAAAAATTGTTCCATCAAATGATGGCTTTGCATCCTAATGAAAAGTAGAACCTAACCTCCCTTTCTTTACTCCTCTACTCATCCAAAAAGACAGAAGCATCATTTGTTCACCACTTATGCTCCAGAAAACATTTGTGTTTCCTGTTCCTTGTTGGAGGAGTGCATCTGCCTTCTCTGAGGCTCTTTTTCTTTTGAGAGTGAGCTTTTACTCATCATTTTTCCTCAGTTTTTCAGACTCTCAGTCCCCAGTCATCAATCTCCCAAGCAGCTTTCTTGACTTCTGTAGGGGCCTGACCTCAGTCAGTGATGGGTGCCTCAGCRCCTAATTTGACAAACTAGCTTCTATGTCTTTGTGTATTGATATTCTAGAATACAAATATTGGAACATTTCTAGTTCTATCAGTACACAATTGTACTGAATTTAAAGTGCTGGTGACTACAAACTTTGCCTAGCACAAAGTCAAAAAAATTTGACTATTTAGACTTTGTCTTCTATCTTATTTAAATATCAATATCTTAAGTATCTCAATATCTTCTGGGACCTCAACTTAATATCATGGGAAATTCTTACTCCAATTCATTTTCAGAGCAGCTTTTTGCTATTGATTTTCATTTCTGGCAGGCTGTTATGAGCTTTCCTTTTTTGTGAGGCTAGCTAAGCAATGGTCTCACTTTCTCTTAGTCCAATATTTCTCCACTGTTCTTTTCATTAAATCTCAATGTTTTTCTTGTTCTTCAGAGTTTGGCAGCTACTATTTTTATGCCATCATGCATTAAGAAGTGAGCATTCCAGCAAGCTTCWTGATACGCTGAAAATTCTACCGTGCTTGATTTCCCCAGTTTTAGTACTATCTTCTGATTCATTTCAGTGTCCTTCCTCACCATCTGCTTTTCTGTTTTTACTTTATGTTTATTGTTTTTAATAGTGTTTACCATGCACAATGTGCCTGGCTGCAGGGAGATAAATGAGAATTCATCTGTTGTCTCTTATGTCCCAACTCTGCCATGGAATTTAAGAAAAAAKGTCTAGTCATTCAGTAATCTAAAAATTCCTTCTTTTATCTCAAATTACATCTTATGTTTCCATTAATGTCTTCTATCACTTTAACAGCACTAATTTTTTTAGTTATCTGCTTGTGACTTTTTCATCTCCCCCATAGTAAAAAGTGAAAAATTGGTCCCTGGATCTGCTTAGCAAGATCTGGAAACTCCAACTTGCACCTCTGACAATCTCCTGCAGCCAACATTTCCTTGCATGTCTGGGGCCATTAGGACTCACAGTATGAGAATACTCTGCATAGCTGCTGCACCTGCATTTCCCCTGGTAGCTCCACAGGAGGTTTTGTTTGGCTTCTCTCGCACACTGTGCAAACTGATCAAAGGCCTCTAGTCGAATAAAAATGCATCTTGGATTTTACTCAAAGTGTAAAGCACTTTCCTCATCCCAGACCTTGCAGTCTGGTCTCTCATACTTCAAAGATGATGGCTTATAGCTGTCTTTATGCATTTCATTGGCACCTGCTAAACATGAGTAACTGCAGCATTCGCCCCTTCCATATCAGTGGGTGACTCCTCTAGGAAACTCCAGTGATTCACTATCTAATGTTTCCTCCAGATGGCAAAGTTACAAAGCCAGTTCTGTGATATGGCAGGGGAAAAGCTTATGTTCTCCTCCACAGCTGCCTTAGGATCAGATTACACACTGGGATAGGAACTGCATCAAATCCTGAGATCCTTACCCAGTTTTCATATTGTCATTATCAAGACAAACCATGAGTTTAGTAGCAACAAAAAAAATTAATAAAATGTGAGTATAAACATAAAGGTAAACCCTACCATATTAGTCAATGTATAGAGTATATTAGCTAGAAATTAAATTCTAAAGCCGATTAAGTTTTTGTTCCTTTAGTATAATGTATTTGAATAACACCGAAAAAATAGTATTTCAAGTTATGTTTTCAAAATATTAATCCAATCATTGACGTAATGTAAATGAAGAAAAAGCATTTTTACACAGACAGAAAGACTAAGGCTGCAATTTTCAAAGGAGAAACTCTTTTGAAGCAAAGAAGCTAAGAAATTAGTTATCAGTTTTATGTAAACTTAATGTAGTTCCCTCTGTTGTCAGTGAAAAGAAACAGGTACTTCTCAAGCATATTTCATCCCATCAGTCATGTAGGCTGGATGGAGGTGCCTGCCTCAGTCCTGTAGCTGGAAAAGAAACCGAGATGAGTAGCTTAGTCAAGTTGCTTATCAGCTACAGATATCAGGATGATTAGTCACCCTAGATCAGAGTGATTTTCTGTGGAGTTTTGGTCATTCTATTCCTTTGAAATTACCACTTAACAGTCTTAAGATTTTTCACTGTTGCATAACAGCATCTTAAAAGTCCCATTGCTGATTTGATTTCCAAGTATTATGATTATTTTTTGTATTATTATCTGGCATTTTCATAGTGATAATAATACTAAAATCTGAATTACTATAAAGAATAAGGAAATACTGTTCCAGTATTTAAATAATTTTGATAAACAATACTTACTGTTTCTTTTTTTCTTTAATRTATAGGAAACGTGTCTCAAAAACTCTTTTCCTTGTTGCCTTGTGGGGGACTTGGGGTAAGTAGATTTTTTTTTTTTCCCACAAAAGGGACAGTGCACAACATATGGGTTCTCTGGCTAATTCTTTAGCACTATCAGTTCAAAGTCTTCAGAAGCTGATAAAAAATGTAGAGATGAAACATGAGCCATTATAGCACCGTATCTTCAAAGACGTGGAAGACAGCACATTACAAGAGACATATGGAAGAATTAGAAACAAATTTTGTGTAAATGTGCCAATTTCTAGTTATCCCACTTTGGGTTTTTTATATGAACTCATTTCTTGAGGAAAGTACCATGGGCACAATTGTTATAGCACAATGAGCTTTGGAGAAGCTGTTTCATACACTGTTGAAAAGTAAATATGGCCCCACACTTCCCTGAAAGACAAAAAAGTTGCCAACGCTAACATTTAGCATGAAAAGGGCTCACTAGCTGCTAGCCAATAACTTGGGTATTAAAATAATACATTATGTCAGCATTTTTATACCCTGTTTTGAAACAGATTCATCCTGAAAGACAAGCTCATATTAGGACACAGTAGACAAAAATCTGCAGAAAGAAACATGTTGCAACACTAGGTGAAAGAGTAAAGCTAAATTAGTGAAAACCATGTAGAATTTCTACTGATACCGGTATCATGCTCCTATTAAATTGTAGCAAAGATAATTCCCAGGAGAAATAATTTTTCACATAAATGTGTTTTTCACACAGAAGTATTTAATGCTTTTGGTCCAGCTGGATCCATTATTTACTGATGTCATCAATATCAAAGTGAAATGGTAATATTCTAGATACCAGTGGGCTGAATGGTTGATGTATATTTTACTTCCCTTTTACTGCTTCCCAGTGAATTCTCTGAGTATCCTCTCTGAAAAGTCTGAGCAGACATAAAAGCGTTATCTCTGGAGGTCAACTTTCGCTGCTACCTGATAGTTTTATTTACCTTTATTCTTCACAAAGGATAAATTCCATACCATACTAGTATGTTTATATGACAGAAGAAATACTCATTTTGTAAGGTTTTAACACACTCAAGRAAAAAAGMATTTTAACCTTCAGTATTTTGTAATTTTGGTGGATTTCTGAACTATGAATTAAAAATAAAATAATCAGGAAGTCATAATCATTCCAGCTCTTCTACCTTGGGCTTAGCTTGCTGAAGATCCTGCCTAAAATTTGGAAGTTGGTGACTAGCAACTTTTCAATCTGGAAACTTGGGCATCATTTCTGTATGTGGTTCAGCTAACGCTATACATTGACATATAGATGTGTTTGCACATGCACCTCTGTAAACTACTRTGTGCACACGTGCACAGACTGGTGTGTAAAAAAGGTAATTTTTCACACTGCTGGTGCAGAGAAAATTGAACAAAAAATTAATAAAGTTGAKAAAGGATGTTCAGGCTTCTGAGTAAAAAGGAGATTAGGTAAAAGTTCTAGAAAAAATCTATTTGAGGGCCTTGGAYATTAAAATAGACTATAGCATTCTTTAAAAAGTAAAGGATAAAACTTTTCTATKAAACAGATTATTGTGACAAGAGATGACCAGAGATGTGCTCTGAAATCCTTCTACTAATGATAGTATGTTTCATTCTAAAGCTAACACAGGTCAGAATTGCCCAGTACAAATTCACTGTTTTAAGCATTTAAATTCATCTACACTTTTTTTCCAGTCTGTTTCATTTATTTCTTATTTAAATTCATGGAAATTAGATTAAAGCACATGTTGTAGAAATGGATCTTTTATTTATTTATTTTCTAGTTGGTCTGCCTTTCTATATTTGATTACTGTCAGGCTTGCTGTGGGGCTCTTTTAAAGGAATGGGTTATGACCTTTTTCAAGGTAAATAATCAGATTAGGAGCTTTCTTTCAGCAATATTTAGCTGTCGATTGGTTAAACTCAGGGAAAGGGAGCTGCTTCAAACTATGTGGAAAACAATTCTTAAGTTTACTTTCAGAAATGATGGTGGAAATGAGGAATAAATATGGCTACCTAGTAGCTTTCAACTTAAATGAAAGGTACAAAGCAGTAATCAATGAAAAGCAGGAAGTGTAGTTCATGAAAAGATTTTAGGGAGGGATGGAAGAATTTTATCTTTTCTATGTTTGTTGTATATTTTTCCTCCTTGCTTGTATCATTAGTTGTTTGCTGCAGAAAATAACACAGTGTTAAGAAAAAAAATTCCAGTCTTGCAGGAGACCTTATGATTGCCTTTTAGATGAGGGTTTTCAGAGCTCTTTGATCCTATTATTTTCTAACCATACAGGGACCTTGCTGTTACTATGCAGCTCTGTCATTAAATAGATTAGTGGTTTGACTACTCATACAGGGGATGGGAATCCTAGGCTCAGTTCTGTCCACTCCCAGGCTTGATTTAATATCAGAGATATCATTTCTTAGACAGTGTTGCTACCACACAAGAGATCAAACACTATTTCTGGTTGAGGACCCTGACACCATGCACTAAAGTGATGCCATTGTTGGAAAGAGCACCGGACAATTAAGACTTTATTAATAGGTAGGATAAAGCCCATCTACCTAGGGCTATGATCTTCCTATTAYATACAATTATAAATACTTCCAAGTCCTAGTTCTGAGTCCCTGTTCCACAAACAGATTATAAAATTGATGTGGAATAACCACTGAACAGAATGAAAACTGTTCTTGGATCAAGGAATGGAAACTAGGATTTCCTCTTCCTAAACACTGAAGACATGATCACTTGATGGACTTACATTGTTCACAAACAGAAGTYGAAGTAACTTCTGTAACCCTGAATTCTACTCTATTACTGATTTTCTTATCTCTGTTCTAAAACTGCAGCCAACATCAGGGATCCTCTCCTTTGGACATTACTTACAGTTACAGTAAAAGAAAATTTGTTTCAAGAACTTTGAAAAGCAAACAAGAGGCAGTCTGTGCCCATAACTAGTATTTTCTGATCCTTTAACATCACTCCACTAAATCTTTTGTAGCAATGAATAAAAGTATGTAAAACTAGTTTATTCATTTTGTACACACTTTTCATCCCYATGAAATATATTTAAGTAGTGTTAGGGATTGATTATGTCAGAGTCATTGGCTCAGTATATGTTATGCTTTCAGGAGAAATCAAATAAATTTTTTAGTTTGATAAGGAACGACATAAGTACTAATTAGCTCTCTTACCTAAGAGCAGAAATCTGTTTCATCTGTACAGCTAAACTGAACATATTTCACAAAGAGACAAAAAAATTTGTCTAAGCTAGCATCCTAAATYTGCCCACAACAGGTTTTCTTTCACCGATGGTTAATATTTTATCAGAGGACTATCCAGGGTCAGGAGTATAAAATCCACTGAAGTATGGAATCTCCCTCCTGCAATAATGCTTTTTATGGTTTTTTTYCTTTCAAGCTTAACCTTGTTCCAGAACCAACTGTTGTTAAAGAATTCTAATACCGGGGGGATGAAATTCTTTGTATTGGAGAGAGACTAGCAGCTCTATGGCCAGCAGTTTTAATAAAAAGARATGGTTCCTTGCAGCTGGTCAGAGGTTTGGAATGTGAAAAGTTTTCCAGGAGAGGTGGGTAGATTGCAGGTGAAGTGGCCAAATGGGGAGAATAATCACAAATTACATTTTGGTTCTGTGAATTGTCAGACTGTTCCACAATTTTTCACCTGTAAACAGCCACTAGAGCTATAACTGATCATTTGACCAATGTATCCATCTATYGTAATTCCTCTCCTGTTGTGCTGTGAAAATGACAATAAGAGAAGCAGAAATCTACTTTTAATGGGAGTAAGTTTCATCTCCTTGTCTCAGTCTGTCACTAAAAATAGTGATTGTTTTCTTGCCTGTTTGACCTGCTGCTGTGTGAAGAAATCTTGAAGTCATTTCTCAGCCATATTTTTTTGTCTAGCTGATAGGCAAAAAACCCCACAAAAGCAAAGAAGAGCAGGCTTTTATGATAATGTCATCATCGGCTCCCAGCTTCAAACACTTCTGCGGCTTTTGAATTGTCATTTATAACTTGGAACTGAACCGACCCATAATTCCCTTGATGCATTTAGAGAAATTGATAACAGACTGCTTCTTTTATGGCTCAGAGGAGGCAACTCCCATCACATCACTATTGGCAGTCAATATTATTTTCTGACATGGTTGTAAAAGTATAAAGGGGCTTATGGCATTTGTTTAGATGAGGAATGGGCTCTCAAGCTGTGCTGGGGTTTATGGGTCCAGATTACTGAGAAGCAAAGGGAATATGATGTTTGCAAACAGGATATGATTTTATTTAAGTTTGGGTTTCATACGTTGTTCCCTGGGGATTGTCCTGCAGACAGAAGAGAATTTCACTTTTATCATATGAAATTGGGCAGCTTTCCAATCCCCCCTGCTCTCCCCCCATCCTCCCCACCAAAGACACTGCTCCAAACCTGTAACGCGTAGTCAGAACTTTAAATTGCAAGAGGAGGAGCTGGGGGAGAATGCTGCCCCACAAAAAATCAGACTTCACAAAAATTAATGTTTAGTGAGCTGAACAGAGTGGCTCTTKGGCTAAATATTGAGCCATCTGAATGGCTAAGTATGGCTTGTACATGAACGTCCATTGCATTTCCTCCAATTTTGCTGTTACAGCAGTAAAACAGGCATTACATTTTCTGCTGGGATAAGTTGGTCTTGTTTTGAAAACCAAAGTGTAACTTGAATTTTTCATATCAGAAAACAATTTGATCTGTAATTACCAAGGGAAGAAGTTTTTWTAAAGTCTCTCAACATATTTACAAAGCTTACAAAACATTCATATTTTCTGAATATTAAATTCCTTCCTGCCATTCCTTGCTGTGGCAGCTGACAGTGCTACTTTTTTGTCCTGACCACACAGGAAGAATAGCAATAAGAAAGGCAAGATTTAACTAGTACACAAGTTTAGTAWGCCATCCAGGAAACAAATTGGTTTTTGCGGCTTCTCATTCTTCTCTTCTCTTCTCAGTCTGTCCCCAGGAAGAATTTTCAGCCTTTTCATATTATGACTCTTCATCCCTCCGATTTCTATAAGAGCTAATGGCATCAAACTGGTTSCATCACCATGACACCACAGTGTAAAAATCAAGAAAATGTTGGTGTCACTGCCTCCTTGTAGCAAGTTTAGGTTCCAGGCTGCTTRGGTATCTGTCCTTATACCTGCACACAAATGTGTCAGTAAAGAAATTAGACTGCCTATAGTTTAGGCACTCAAATGAACCATCACCTTCACAGAGATATTAGAATTAACTTGTGCTTTTTCCCTATATTTCAAGCTTTACCACAATAGGCATAGTCCTCTGAACAAAAAGTGTGTCTGTTTACTAGTTTTGGGAAAGCAATCTGAAATTTCTATAAGCTCATCTATTCAATATTAAGTTTTCCATTACGAAATCATTAATATACCATGCTGCCAATATATTCACCAAATAGTTTAAATTACTTTCCTTTAATTACCATTAACCTACTGAAATCTGCCAGTTACAACATTTTGGAGCACATTGCAGAAGGCTCCCAGGAATGAAGGACTTGTTTACCTCCTAAAATTGTCAGTTATACCACCCCTAAAGAAATAGATTTAATCAAAAAAACAGGCACATCATACTTTAACTGGCATATTTTGCAGACTATTTAGGACTCACAGTTGCATGGTGTTGACTGTGATATTTTCTGCAGAGGTAAACAAAATGTGTGATAAATAAGGCCATCCTGGAACCACCCCAAGGCAATTTAAGGCTACTGGGGATGTAGCCATGCCAGAGCTGTAAGTTTGTCTACAGAAAAAATAGTGAGTAGATAGAATTATTTAATTAACATTTAATTAACTTGTAGTCCGGAACAAAAGATTTCTGAAGATTCCCTTGTCCAGCTTTATGTACTGGCATTAGAAAGCCACATTCATCAGTACAGCAGGAGTCATTCCACCTAAGAGCGGAAGAACTGACTGGAGGTCCTTGATTTCCTTTATTGACAAAGAGTTGAAACAACTAAGTTTCAAATGTTATGCACATTGATTTTAGAAAAAAAAAAAAAACCAAACAAGTGTGAAAAGGTGAATCTTGGTCACAGCAGGAAACAGCCAGCCTTCCTTTACTGAGGCACACAGACCGTCTCTGGTTCTGGGAAGTGCATCAGTGTCTCCTGGGCAGGGAGAGAATGCCACATTTATCATATTAACACCATGGCCACAAAAAAAATTTCTTCACATTACAGGGCAGATACTTCATTTCATTCTTGTTCTTTCATGGCAGTGAGGTGGCCCCGTGCCATCTACCACAGAGCTTGATGTTTCAGTGAGAGGTGAAACTGTTTAGCTAAGAGATAGAGTTCCTTGGTATTGCTGCAGGCACAATACAATGTTCTAGAATAGTCCCGGACTGCTTTTACTTGCTGCAGGAAAGGATAAAAAGCTCAGACRTTGTAATCTCACAACACATCAAATACACAATTTGCTATGTTTTTATCCTTTTTAACAAAGGATGGTTTCCCCTTGCTACTCAACCAGATTAAATTTTTAAACAAATATGCATTATATAGGACAAAGAAAATTATTGGGAAGTTAATGAACTACTGTAAAGCCAAATCTTTAAAGGTTTAACCTAATTTTCTGCGTTTTCTAAAAACTATAGTGTTGCCAAAGGAAAACATTATGCAAAGAAGCTTCTTATTTGCTAGAATAGAAAACATTGATATAGATATAGATATAGATATAGAAAGATACAGACAAACATGCACAGGTATGTTAAATGTAAATAGTGGAATAGTATCATATCCAACCTACTACTACTACTACTCACTCTTCCCAAACTTTATCACATACACACATATGGATTTGACAGTAATTCTGTAATTAAARAAGTATTCACATTTGCACTTTAAAAATACATCATGTATTTATTGACAGAATTTAACCCCTRGATGGACAGAAGAGCTCCCTGAAGAGTAAATGTTCTTGTGTTGTTTATCTGAATGAACACCAGGTTCTAGCCTAGTCTCACAGTGGCCTYTGACATAAAGATCATCTACATCCARGCAGAAAGCTGAAATGTTATGTTTTAATAAAAATGTGTTCAGARGTAAATGATGAAAATTTTCAAAACTAAGGCCTGAATATTGCACAAAGAAGTTGCATTTTCTGTAACTGTATGCATTGCAACCAGCTATACATTGTATCTGCTTGTCTACGAACTCCTGGAAACTGCAAGATCAAACATAAGAAGGCAGTTGCACAAGCATTTTCACACACTAGCCCATTAAATACTAAAACAAATGTCAAGTTAAATTAATAGACTACTTAGGGCTAGGCCTGAAAGCACAGTAACATTTTTTACAAGCATCTGGTGATATACGCCACATATCTGAGACTTGAATCTGGGCCTAAGTGTTTTATTTATGAGTTTTTTCTAAAAACAAGATCTAATCCACATCTAATCCATGCTATCCTCCCTCCATTGCCCCTAACAATGATCACACATCACGGTTTCACTAAGGTTCTGAGATCCTTTACAGTGTCTAATGTATGCTTAATGACATCTTGAAATTCTGGATGTCTGTCATAAAAGTTAGTTTAAGAGAGAAACCAAGTAAAACTATTTCTTTTTGAGATGTTGTTGTATTCAGGCTTCAGCTTGTTCAGCTTGACTTAGCCTGATTTTTTTCTGCTTCTCATTTTGAATACAAAGCTATTTATTTTCCAATACTGACCTCACCTTTTTTTTTTTTTTTTCAGCAAACTTTAAGATGTATTTCATTTTACAGAGGGGATGCTGCATTTAAATCAGGGGATCACTACCAACATCAGTAACTCTGCTAGGCATTCAATAATTAATTAATAATTAATTTTTTTACTGAGTATTTTCTGAAAATTGACTTTGATTGGGTTTTCATGTTACTTCACTACTGGCAGGTAAAACTTRAAAGATGTTAAGTATTCTACATACAACTGGCTTGTGTATTGCTCACATTCCTTGTTCTTGCAGAAAGCCTGGACAGATGCTTTTGGGGTCAGAAWTAACCGCCTTTAAAACTATTTTTAGAAGTCCTTTTCCACAAGTATTATTACTGATAAATTCTCCTACTGGAATTATTCAAACACAGAAGTCAATGCAAGACTAAGGGAGTTCCATGGTTTTTGTTTAAGCAATGATTTGTGGTGGTTGTTTGAACTATTCATCCTGCTGGAGCCTAAAGATCACATGCCCTTCACAAAATTTTTGTAAATCACACTGGTAGGCAAGAAAATACGCAAAGCTGCTATTCTGGGTACTCTTTATGGTAGGCATTTTACATCAAAACAGCTGGAAATGCCTTTGACAGAAAAAAATCTACAATACAATACACTGCAATAGCAGTAAAAATAAAGGAAGCTCGCTATACATATTTTTCCTAAAGTAGTACACTTTTACACACTTCCTGTATCTGGAATTTATGGAAAAGACGTCAGCCATGTAAAMCTTTTCTCCTTTGTTCCTTAATGAGTGACATGGCTGACAGGCCGTTCATTAGAAGTTGCTCCTTGGAGATGATGCGTGCACCTTCGCTTCTTTAGTCATGGTGAGATGAAACAGCAGCTGAGAAACACGTTGAGGACCTTTTGCTTCCTGGTGGAAATCACAGAGGTGATGAATGATCACCAGGACATCTGTAAGAGCGGGAGGTGAGAGCTATGAGCGTGACACCTGGGAAGCTGCACTGCTCACGGTCAGGAGCAAAATATTACAAACTTATGTGGTAGCGTTAGCTGGCACCAACTGTCTCTAAGAAAGACAGACTCCTTGCTGGAAGTGATGCCAAAATGCCACACAATTTTTAGAGATGGGAACACTTCAGAAAAATACTTAATTTCTGTTTTCACACCAGTATATTAACAAAACCCAGCGATGGAAACCCGTTTGCTCTGGCATAAGTGAAAGAGTGTGAGACTCTGAATGCTTTTAAAGCTAAAACACAGCTTAAAATAYCTAAGTTTTATTAAATTTCAGTATCACTGAGGAGGTCAGTACTGTCCAGTATTATTTGTCACAAATTCTTAATCAGTTTGTTTACTGCATAGCTACACTRTGGTGAGCTGAGCAAATTTCATTTACTTCTCAGTATTAGAACCACATCAAAGGACAGAATTTTTTTAACAGAGTTGTTTTTCTAGATTTGTGTTGAAATGTATCCATTTAAAATGCATACCTAACTAACTCCACCCAAGAACAATCGAGCCCAATCTCTACTCTTTKAAAGAAAGGGCAAAGAATCCTTTCAAACTACTGTAAAGAACTTCTTGTTGTCCAGAATATTGGACACATAGAATATGATGACTRCTATCCAAGGAGCATCACAGGTCAAAGTTTCCATGAACAACTAACTAGATGACAAATTGCATTTTTGACCTGTTGTCAGAAAATGAGTATCTCTTGTGGGAATGTGTGGTATCTCTAAGAGGACTGGTTTTGATTTTAATGATGGCAACAAKCGTGCAGATAATCCAGAGCAGGATGAGCAATTCAGTGTATTTTTAATTYCTCTTAGGAGTAAAATCAGAATTCTACTGCAGAAAATGAATTTACGTTAAATCACAAGATGTGTATTTGTGGGTGGGAGGAGGAATGGGGAGAGAAAAATTCTAGGATGCTTTGAATTCATCCCAAAGCAGTCGTTTAGGCTCTCTTTTATATTGTCATACAGTTATCAGTGGGGATGTATTCAAGGCAACTTCACGAAAAGATAGAAAACGAAAGATAGGAAAGGTAACTTGCCCAGATGAATACATCATGCAGGGTGTAAAAAACTGAAAGGCTTGGCAGATTGTGAGCAGCATCTCTGGTCAGTAGAGCTGTGATACAATGACCAACTTGGCAGATCTCAGGAGATTTCTGGAAAAAGAGGACTAAAATAGAAGATGAGGAGTGAAGAGGTGTTGTAGCCAGGAAGGACAGATAAAACAAAAAGCAATTATCTTAGAAAAGCTTTAGCATAATTAATCACACTCCTTTTTTGCCCCCGAGGTAGGTTCCAGACAAATTTAAATAGCAGGACAAAGAACATTTTCAGTTTTGTCAACCGCAGTGATTTCAGAAAGACAGTGAAGTAAGGAATCTCTCCCTCATGTATATTGCCATATCTTTCCTCACTATTTTCASATATCCCACAACCTGAGCACAACATAAGGAGCTGGCAACTTTCAAACTTCACAATCAGTCTTCCTTAAAATTAAATTTTCCAGCCCTAAAGGGGATAGAGTACAAGCTTCCCGTGTGTTGAAGTATCTCTGTTGTAGGGCTTCTTTCTTAGCTTATTTTGAGTATGCCTAAAGTCTTCATTGCTAAAGTGGCATTATCACATAGATATTTCTCACAGGAAGCATTCATATCAAGTTTTTTTTTCTGCAGTGCAAAGCAGAGAATTTTTAGACACGGGGCTTGAAATATTATTTCATTCAGTCAGGAGAAGTTACCTACATTTCTTTTCACTTAAGTCATTCCCTTCCTCTTTAATGCCTCCACATCCACTTCAGGGACAGGTAGCTTAATTTCTATCATCTGTAGCTTTGCAAAGTATTAGCTTTGCTACACATGCCAATGATTGAGCTATACTAGATGTTGAAAAAGCCTGCAACCTACAGTGCTCATTCAGGAAACTGGGAGTGAAGTAAATCCATATGTGTGTTAGGAAGTCAGTGTTCAGATAGGGCTCGTGTCCTCTGGCTCTTGGCGCTATCATGCACAATTCTGCTTTGAAGAACTGTAGCAATGATAGGATTTTTGGTAACAAAATGTGCAGTGTGCTCATAGTTCAGCACTGACATTTTGATGCTTTAAAAAAATGTTTTATTCATTAGGTTCAATTCAGAACATTCTTCTATCCTGACAATTTTAAAGGACTCCTAAATAGAAGTACTATTTAAATATTAAACATAATTAAACAGAAAAAAACCCTGATAAGATTCTGGGTTAGAATTCAGCTAAAAATGCTGTATTTTCTGTAAATTTGGTTTAACATTGTCTGAAAAATAATCCTAATTCAGACAGGTTTTTCACTGAATTCTTTGGCTGCTCCAAAGCACTTAAACAAAAATAACCTCTTATAAAATTCCATCTGACTTCATCATAGTCTGTGATTCAGAAAGCATCACATTTGTCACAAATTCATGCATAGTCAGCATAGACRGGCTGTCAGATACATGTGATATATACATGCACTAGAACCAGAAACCACAGTGTCTAATCCTATTCCCTTTACTCATACAAAACCCAACCATTTCATCTCACAGGAATATAGAAAAGCGTATCAGTAGGATTTTAGAGGTTCATTTCATATACAGCCTGACAACTGGGCCAGCCAGTAGCTGTAATTTTAATGGRTTTGCCATTTATGCCACTGTATTTCAACAGCAATTTACAAAATAAACACTGAGTAACACTAAAAGAAAATCTCTGTTTAAACACCTGAAACATTTAAGGGAATACGTAGAATTAATAGAGCTATAAAATGGAGTGAGAGAGCATCTTCTAGTTGTTACAGTTAAAAGTGTTGGCTGTGTGATGCTAGTTCTAGGTTGTTCTTCATGACAAGTTTCTCAGAAACTCAGTCTTAATTTTGCAAGTATATTAAATAGTATTTTCCACCTGTGTTTGTAATACCATGCCTTTTCAAGGTAAGTATTCATGTTACTTTTAAGCATTTATGTTACTTTTCTTGTATTGTAGTAACAGTACATGAAAGTATGCAGCTTCAGTTGGCTACCCCTAGCTTTAAGACTTTACCACTCATTACAGGTACCATGCCCAAGAGATTAGCTAAAATATCCTGAATTTCCTGTGMTCATTTAGGTGGTAATTTTTGAAAAATTTCTCAGGAAACACAATTCTGTTTCCTGATTGCCCATTTTTTCTACCAGTCCAGGTAAATTAAGGTAGCAGTCATTCAAGTGGTCTGAGGGAAATTTTTCAGTGGAAGATACTTGGTCTTACAGCCAGTTCAGTCTCCTCACACTCAGCTGAAAGCAGAAAATGATAAATGTACCTTGGCCAATGCTCAGCATTCAGCGGATGGAGAGACTGGAGTCTCATGTGTCAGAGCAGACAACTGTCTTAAGGGTGGGTACTCTCAAGCTGTGGTTACAATTTTAACTTAATCAGCCTTCCTGGAAATGAATCATAGTCCCTTTGAGGATGCAGGTTGCTCCTGCTCATGCCCTGGTGTACAGAGCAGCTGCCATTGAATCATTTTCATCAGCCACTCCTTCACGTTAAGCTTAATTTGCTGGCCATAAAAATGGTAAGAAAGTACTCCCTCCCAGCCCTCTTGCTGATGCTGCCTTATTTAAAAAACTGCACAATATTTTTCAAACTTTATTATGATTTGATTAAATTGATTTAACCAATGACCTCTACTTATTTATCTCCTGATTACCTTTAAAAATGAAATTTGATTCACAGTTCCTCTAAAGCAACAGAGAGATAAMTTAAAGGTCTGCCTAATGTTACTTACGTCATTACTTTTTTTACTACTTGGTTCCTTTCTTGTTTCTTGTTACCTATTGATCAGTGTGCATCTTTCCAAAAGCTACTTTTATTTCTTTAAATCTCAAGCTACCAATCTAGAAAACAAGTATAATAAATCATCCCATATCAAGCTGATGATGCTTGTGTTTGTACATTTTGAGTTTCTCAGATGAAAAGAGTGTGCTGTCTCTACTGTTATTCTAAACTTTGCAAGCAAAATCCAGTTTTCTTATTCAGGTCTACTGCAAATACAAACTATTTTCATTAGTTCTGCTGCATGCACACAAAACCGATCAAAATGATAGAAAAATCAGGTCCAGTATACTGAAAAAATAAGATCATTTTAATAGCTTGAAATATAATATTATTGTAACAGTAATGGCAAAGACATTTGACAGGTGTAGAGAAGATCAAGCTTAGATCAAGCTTCTTTCTGTTTCAAATGACTAATCAGAGAAATTCCTCTGAACTTCCAGAGTCAAGTAGCAGTGCATCCATTTTCAATTACTTGATTTCTTTCCTTTTTTTTTCTTTTCTTATTCTTTCTTTTTTTTTTTTAATGGAATTAGGAACAGAAGCTTCTGGTTCAAACTGAAAACATGTCTCAGTGTGCTTGGAAGTCATCCAAATAGCATCTGCCACAGTATTTTGTCTATTTCTAAACGTTTTTCTTTTCATCATAAATTTGTATGGTATGCTACAATTAAATGCACTTCCCATGGAGCATCAAGGAAGTCTGGCTGTCTCTTTGGATAAGTTTTTCAGTCTATTTAGCACCATCTTGTCTGCTTTACATAATACATAATATATATAGAGACATACAAYACTTCACCTATGTGTTTTGGTATGTTTCTGTAAATAACCACTTATTAAAAATAGATTTCAAAAGTAAAGTTTTAGCACACTGATTGAAACTGTAGAGCAATGCTACTTAGCCACCTTTACAGTATATTCTTTAGAATGCAATGTATCACACATCACACTTTCTCATTTAGAAGGTACAAAAGGTAACTTTCTCTGCTTTAAAACTCCTTGTTCATCTGTTACAAAATAAAGCCAAAACTTATCAGTTCATCAAGACTGGAGATACACAAAGGTCTTTCTTTATATAATTCCATTTTCTGCCCATGGCAAGAGTGAACGCTGAAATTATTTAAAGCAATTAATTGTTCCGATTTCAGTCACTTATAAACAACTGCCTGGGAAGGAAAAACGAGGGGTTACTACTCCGTTTAAGAAAGCGGCCACTGATGCGCCACTGATGAGCACTGGTGGCACGGGCCGCCTGTGCCTCTGCTGCGGCAGCAGTGGCTCTTCATTCCCCACGGACATTCCCGATGGACTTTCCCGATGGTCTCGGGGCCGGCAGGTCCCCGTCACCTCGCCAGGCAGCTTGAGGAGCGTCTGGCGAACAGGCCGGGCCCGGCCGATGTAACACTGTTTGTAATGAGAAATCTAAACAGGGAATGGCAGCGAGGCATGACAGGAATGTGTTTCCATTGGAGAAGCCCGTGCAGAGAAAAAGCATAAGCAGAGCCATGTCCAGAAGGCCTTTCAGCTGGCCAGCACGGAAGACTGATGTTATTGTGCACGGGCTGTCACGCTGCCAGCCCTCCCTCACGGGTTTGTTTTCTCTCATGCTCTCCCTCTCCCTCTCCCTCTCCCTCTCCCCTCTCCGCTGCCTTCCTCCCGGGGCCGGCTGTTTGCTCAGGTGGACAGTGACACCGTTTGGAACGAGCTGCACTCGGCCGGGGCGGCACGCATGGCGGTGGGCTGTGTCATCGAGCTGGCGGCCCGCGTGGCCTCCCGGGAGCTGAAGGTGAGGTCCGGGCCGCGCCGTGGGTGGGAGCGCCGGGCGGGCCGGGAGCGCGGGCGGGGGGCTCAGGGGCGCCGGGGTTCCAGCGCTCGGCTCCGGGGAGGGCGGCGGGACGAGAGCCGGGAGCGCGTCCGCCAAGGTGTGGCAGGGCAGGAGCTGCAGCGGCCCGGGCTGGTGCCAGCGCCGAGGGGCTGCAGCCCGAGGGGAGGTTACTGCACGTCTCCGGCCAGTGGCTGCAGCGCTCCCTTTGAAGTCAACTTTTATTTATTTTCAATTTTTTTAAATATGGCTGTTGAGTCACGTGCGCAATCTCAGGATACCACCCAGCGAGAGGCGAGGCGAGGCTGGCCAGGAGGGCGCTGGGCAGGCGGTGCCCGGCTGCTGCCAGCCTGCCCGTGCCCCTGCTGCTGCCGGGCCCCTTCTCGCTCCTGCCTCCGTGCCGCCGGATCTGCAAGGCATGATGTACGAAACCCAAATTATCCCCAGTCTAAACAATTTATAAAAGCTCCAGACCTGACAGACTTTGACATTTTATTTGGTATTTTAACGGCCTTATTTAAAGGTACACCATATGCAGCCGGAGTGCAGGCTTGCCCCAATAAACTTTGTTGGAGCTAACATGTCTCCTTAATGAAACTGTTTATTCGCTTTCCAGTCCGCACACTAATGGATTCAGTCCTATTTCCAGAATCAAGATGGAAATAARTATTTTTAAATTAGCACTGCCTGATGATTTCTAAAATTACAAATTCTGTTTGGAAAATTTTCTTCCTGTACATTTCTCTCATTTCGATCAAAATGTTAGCTACCTATGTGGGAACGGATACATATATTTATGTATATATTTAGATAGATACAGAATGTATCAGGGTTTTAAAAGACAGCGTAATTTCACCTGACAGCATGTCAGGTGAAATTCAGTACTATAGCTCTGACATAATAAAATGCAGTCTTATATTTTTATGTTTACCTGAACTTGTGTGTTCAGGTACCACACAAAATGTACAAACTTTGAAAGATCAGGGGCAGGGTGCATTATATGGAATCCTGTTGTGTATCTTTTCTGATGGGTTCTTCATCCCCTTTAAGATTTTTTTGGGCATTGTAAGGTATGTAACTCTCTGTGCATTGTTCCACACACAGGAATAATGAACATGAAGAAGGATTTTTTAGCTAGTTCTTATCTTTAGAAACAATAGGACACACACCACTGTCTAAGGCAATTTAAAAGCAAGTTTTGGTAAGAATAGTGAGATACGTCCTGTGTGCACTTGACATGAGTGAGGTCCACTGCATAATATTTTATCACTTACCTCTGTACATTTGTGGTGTGTCTCACACAGTGTGAATGCTCTTGCTTAAATAAGTGTGTGATAAGACAGCTGAAAAGAATCATCAGCCATTGTGAGACTTCTCTTGCCACTGGTGTTGCAGGAGTCTGTAAACAAACATTTTCTATTTAGTATTAGATAGTCTATATTTAGAACTAGTTTGTAGTTTAATGTAACATTATTGTTGATCCTAAATAGAATATTTTTCTACAATACAGAGAACTGAAATCTCATGCAACTTGCAAGTTGAGACATAGGAAAGGCAATTTTTCAATATGCCCAGCAAATAGTTTAAACCAAATCATCAGAAAAACAGAAATGGAAGGGATTTGCTGTGAAAGAGAATTGTGAATATTCCTGCCATTCCTTATAGGTGTTTATCTAACCTGCTCCTAGACTTCCAGCATGAAGGCCAGTGATTTACATGCCTCTATGGCATCTGTATGAACTATCAATCTGCATGTGGTATTTTTCATTTAAGGCTATGGAAAGGTTGTTAATGCCTGACTGTCAGTAGGAAAGCATTTTAGCAGAAGTTCTGTAATCCAACAGTCCTGTCATTGGCTACTTTGGCACAGTCATCCTGTATGCAATTCCATTCAAACCCAGGGTTTGCTAGCAAGTTGCTGTCAATATTTTCATATTGTAAATTGCACTGGGGTGGGCAGTTTGCAGTGGTTTCTGGAGTTCTCTATAATCTCCATCTGATTGTAGATCCATATGGGTCTGTGTGTTCCAGTCTACCTTTGTACTTTTACATGTTCCTTTTCCATCTTCCTGCATTAGAAAAATAAGTTGATCAGCTATTTCTGTTAGGGAAAATACCAATTTTGTAGTGTACTTTTGAAAATTTAAGGGGAAGAAGATGAAGTTGACCACTTTCATGTGCATTCATTGAGCGGATATGCTTGTGAAGCAACCATTTGGGGCCTGTACTGTGAGCACTGAGTGGGAGGATTAAACTGTGATGTGAATCTGAAATGATCTGCTACAGCCTTAGAATTTTTGGACGACAAAAAAAAGCACCTTCCAAGAATTGCATGCATGCTATAACAGCTCTACAACATGTTAACAGCAAGATGAGCACAGCAGAGAAGCACACCATAGTAGTTCCCTGGATGTTTAGCACTGTGGATTGCTATCAGATGGTGTACTGGCAGTTTGTGTCAATTCAATCAATTTAAATCCCATATTTTTTTACAACAATGCTGGGCTAGAGTGTGGAAACAAACATCAAGTGCCATGTATGGATAGGGATCTGACATATAAAGTTCATTTCAGGAAGAACAGGACATTTCAATGTCTATGCTAATTCCATGGYCTCTTCTGATATTGCTTGCTGTGGCACAAAGTGATAGTAATAGGTTGAAACTATGTCCCTAAGAAAAGAGATGAGACTGCAAAATAAACCATGAAAGTCTGCAGAACAATTGGGAGATTCATTACAGAGTGGGCATGAGTCAAACTCATATACAGGGCAAAAAATTCTTTACTTTATTTTGAATTTCCTGAGACTATCAGTCCCATTGCACACAAGTCTCATTGAGAACAGCAAGATGTTGTTCATCTGATTTGGACAGTGTTCAAAAACTGACAAGAAATTAAGAGGAATTCTCTTTGCTGTAGTTCAAACCCCTTGTGAGACATCAGATTTCTTTGATCTCCTTGATCACTGGGAAAAACATCAGTGTGGCAGTACTAGAGATGTAAAACAATAGCCACAATAGTAATTAACAGTGGTGCAGGTTTTTCGGGGGGGGAGTTGGTGTGGGGTTTTTTTGGGGGGGGAGGTTGGTTAGTTTTTGTTGTTGTTGAGGTTTTTTTGGTGTTTTTTTGTTTTTTAAATTAAGACAAATTGCTGCTTCTCTGGGAAGTCTTAATCTTGGTATTTTTTATTTAATTATATAACATTGTTAAAATTAAGCATTCTGTGGATCTGCATAATAATATCATGAACAGTCATTAATATCCATTTGATATACTTTTAAGGTAGTAATTAATAAAGAATCACACCACTACTGAAATATATAGTACTATAAATGTGCTGTTATACTGAGTCAAATGCTATGCTTTTCCTTTTTTCATTAATTTACATGTCTCATGAATGTGTTCTTGGCAATTTTACAGTAGGAGCAGTAGGAGATGAGCCTCATTATTGCATGAAGGTTACCTTTCTTTGAGCTGTTTGTAATTAGGAAAGCTGCTGATGCACAAGGAGGTATTTATGTTATGTGGAATCAGAGCCACACCTCTCCTGTCTGTTTTTTTTTATGTGTCTATGTTTGGTCATTTCTCATTTCCTGAACAGATTTATGTAGAAAGCTTCTGATAGTCTGTTGCCTGTCTCCAGACTTTTTGAAGAGGGGAGTATGTGGATCTGGGTGAAGAGAATTCCATCACAGTCCTTAGCTGTAGCCAATAAATTGTTTTATCAGATAAGAGACATCCTATGATATATTAGTGCTTGTGGAAGAAATAGAGGTAGTGCCCAGCATATGATTTCTTGCATGCAGTGTATCTCATGAACCTGGAAATCATTGTCTCTAGCCTCTACCTAATGACCTCACCTTCAGAAAGAGGGCCCAAAAAGATGCAGACAGAGAGCATTTACTTCCTGGAAGTGTCTCCTGAGGCTCTCATTGCTCTCTTTCATTGCCACAGGATGTGGCACTGTAAGGTGCTGTCCTGCCCTCCCTTCTCATTTATTGCCCRGCCCAGTGCTTCCCATGCATCGATTGTGATGCTCAGCTCAGTGCACCCCCCCTCCGTGTTGCTGTGCTACTTCACTCACAAGCAGCTGTGCACCAGCAGACTCTTCCCTTGCCTCTGCATCTGTCCTAYGCTGCAGGCACGTCCCTCCTGCTGCCCAGCTGGACAAGTCCAGAGCTTCTGCAAATTACACAGTAGAAAAGTCTTGGAGGAAGAAAAGGAGAGTTTCTGCATCTGTGGTCTTTCGAGTTTCAGATTTCATTTGTAACTTGTTAGAACTTGTAAAGAATCTTATCTTTAGGACTTACCTTGTGAAATTGTTGTTTTTATTTTTCCTGAAAAAGTTTAGGTTGCTGATAATTTCATTTTGTTAACGAAACTGTTTATGTTGATGCCAGCACCTGTTTTGTTGCCATATATTTGATGTTTATGAAATGGTTAATACTACATTAAAAAAGCTGGAGTTCAGTTAGGTTAATATGATAATTTTGCAGTAATGATACTTCATTGAATAATGTCCTCCAAAATGTTAGTTGTTCTTGTGATAGTTGTTTTATTTTGTGTTGCTTTGTGAAGATTGAATGTGCTTTAATTTATTTTCTGATAACAAATTGTACATTTCTCTGTCTGTCCTCAATATCTTTAAATTGACYGGCAGGAAAAAAAATTATACAGGTGAAAAATATAATTTAAAAAGAGTATACCAAATAAAAACCTCTTTTTGGGAGAGGTTACCAAAGGGGAGATGGGAGTCATTCTCCCAATGGGAGATGACTTTTATTCATCATAGATAACTCACTGCCGGAGCAGAACATGTAACTGTTTAAAATACAAAGGAACATTGCTGAAACATTTTTCTTCAGCCTCAGATGAACCCTTCAGTACTATTATAAGGTCAGATTAAGTTTTTAAATAAGGAACCTATAATAAGGATTGCTGTCTAGTTTACTTTGCATATCCTTTAAATATGTAAATCTTGGTGAAGGTAGCACTGTTCTTTGTGATAGAAACATCTAGTGCTGTATATTTTTTTAATTTGGCAAACTTGCAACAGAAGAGACCTACACAAAATACTGTCAAGAGCTGGTAGGATTTGCCTAAAAAAAAAGTTTGACTGAATTAGGAAGCAATTTTTCAAAAGAACACTCAAGAAGAAAGGCACATAAGTTAAAAGCATGGTCTGAGACTGTCTTGAATATCCACTTCAGCTGAATCAAGTGAAGCAAAATCCATTTTTCTACCCTATCATATGTGGGTGTGCACAGGCACACTCACACAAACATGTAAAGTTGCCCTGTTGGTAGCTAAGGGTCATTTAATAGAATGAAAGCAATTGAATGAGTTTCCCCTGAACCAGAATCTGATACATTCCTGGGATTGTTCTTTCTGATATGTCAGGTTGAATCAATACCAAAGTAAACCTCCTGCATTTGGTCGTTGCTATTCTGGTGTCTTTGTACAATCCACAGATGACTTAAATTGAACTTGAAGCTCTCATTCCAAATGAGCTTGGTTTTTACTGTTCTCAAGGCCTTTGTCACCCAGGGCTATGGAGGAATCATCATGTGGTAAGTAGTACTAAACTAGTGAATAAACAGAATTATCTTAATCAACCTCCTCTTCCCCCCAAGTTCTTAGTTTTCTAGTTTTGGAAGTATTCTGAATAACAATCTTTCAGCCATATTTAACTTCTCTATTGCTAGGTTTTCTTGCAACAAAACAAAACAAAATAAAACAAAATTATCATTCTAAAGACAAAATAAGCAAAAAGAGCAGAAAGTAAATGTCTCCCTAGTCTCCCTTCCTCCAGTGAAACTTAGACCAGCAAATTTACATGGCTGCCTGAACAACACAAAACCCCACACAGCTCCTTTGGCTGACTACAAAAATCTCCTTTCCTGAAATGTGCTCTGTGCCCAGGTGCCTCCTGGACAGTATTTCTCCTGCAAGCTCTTCCCTACCCTTGCTTCTACCTTTTCACCCTCTGCCCTATAAAAATCGCCCTTTGCTTGAAAAAAAATTCCAAGTGATGTGAGACAGCCCCAAAAAGAGGTATTTTTTCCACACCCATCCGCAGCATTTTGAACAATGCATGCCTGCAAGAAACAGTAACAAATGAATACTTATTTTACTTATTTTAATCATAAAGATATTATTGATAAAAGCTTTCAATCAAAGTTACCAATGAAATCTTTTAGATAGTAGTTTGTATTCTTTGCTTTTACAAAGTTAGAAAAATTGCAAAATTTTGTATTAAACCATCTCTTGGATACTCTATCCCAGCAATTATGGTTATATTTATAGCTGAGTGACTGTTATTATTTCATATAATCAGACAACTTTAATTATATGTGTGGTACATGGCTTACCTCCATGACCACTCTGTACTAAAACACTTTTGTCTGCTTTCTTTCCCAATATAGTTAACACTAGTTGTGGCTAAACAGGACGTCATCTGAGCTAGTCTGCAAGCACCAGCTTTTCATGTGTGTTTTCTGATGCTATCCACTTAGGGCTACAGGAAAGCAGACAGGGAACTCTTTGTTTCCATCAAAGTTAAGTGTTTTTTGTCCATTTTTGTGTACTTGGCCTCTACTAGCTTCCTCTGAAAGACAAAATAGTATTCCCTCATGTCCATTACTGGTKTTTTGGCAAATCTACATGCTACTCTCTTAAATCACAGGTTCTTGTTCACTGCATTCGTAGACTCCTGGGGCCAAGTGCTGACTCCTGCTCTGGCTCTATGAGTAGCTTGTAAAATTGTCCCAAACAGGTGCCCAAGGAGTGCCTCAGCCTTACACCACTCATTCTCATACTTAACCTCCCTGATGGATGGCATAGCTTGGGATTGTGTTACAGCATGTGGCACTGATAATAATATGGTTATCTTCTTCCTGRTAGCAGTTGCAAGTGGATTCTTGAAGGTAGCCAAGACTTCAAGCAGCCCTGATGTTTGTTATTATAGGTCTTGGCTACACCAGGGATGTCAGAGTTAAGGATGGCACTAAGGCACTTAAGGGATTAGACCTGTGAGCTACACTGTATGGGCTACCTTTTAAATATAAAGAAATTGTGTTTTTATATGACTTTATAAGGATATGAGTATATAAATACATATATATATATATATATATATATATATATATATATATGACTTGGGGAATATAAATTCTGACATGACAAACTGATGCATTTCTGTATAATGATGTATTATACATTTCTGTATAATTCTCATTCTGAAACGTGCACATTGGAGCAAAAATAGGACCTTTCCATTAAAAACAAGTGCATGTCCAAGACTGCTTTGTTTAGGCACTGATAGTTTTAAGAGTTAACTGTGAGATAGGTTAAGAGATTTAGACAAGTAGAAATTAAAAACTTCCAACACCTAACCTTAGGAGCAAGTTGAGCTTCAAGTGTGGAATTCAGACCCCCAGTTAGTTACCCAGTCTCCATCTAAAATACACAGAACAGGTGAGGTTGGGAGTGACCTCAGGAGGTCATTCTATCCACCTCCCTTGCTCAAATACAGCTGCCTGGAGCTAGTTGCCTAGGTGTATGTCCAGATGGCCTTTGTTTATCTCCAGGAATGGAGACTCTACAGCTTTTCTGGGCAAGCTGTTGTATTGCTTGGTCGCCCACACAGTAAAAGGGTTTTTCATATGAAGCCTCTGCTCTTTCAGTGTCTCTTGCTTGTTGAATAGATGACATAGATGTTGTTGCTCATTCCTACAGGAGTTTACAGCTTAAAATACAAGAAGACCTTCAATTTCTACTGTTAGTTAACAATTTTTTGTGTTTGAATAAAAGCTGAGGAAGAGCATGACTCCAGACCTATTGTTAGAAAACTTAGACTGAAAAGATGTGTGTCAGTATCTATTTTATGGACCACATAATCTAAATACACAAAGTGATGTGGGAAAAAAATTACAAATTCATCCCCATGTTCAAGAAGTTGAACCTGAGTCGTCTGCTACTTCAATAAGTGCTCTTGGCATACCTGCTGTGGTTTTGCTACTTTTTGCGTGGCACTGRCTTTTCTCGAAGTCTGCAAAAAGCCAGATGATTTTCCTAGGGTAGTACTGAAACTACTATGCAGTGCTTTTCAGTGAGGCTTCTCACYATACCTGGAGTACCTGACTGCCCAGGTAACTCTTGGTTCACTTGGAATCTAGGCAGACCAAGCTTCTCAAGACTGTCTTGTGAATGGAAGAATCATTCACACCTTGCCACACTGACCACATATTGCCCTCGAGAAAAATTGTCTGTATCTAGTTTTACCTCCTGGATGGAGGTAATGTAATAGAAACACCAGTGGAACTCTGCAATGGATGGTCAGTTCTAAGCCCTGGATTGTCCACTCATGTTGTGGTATTGTCTTGAGTACTTGTCTTGGAAAGGTTCATGGAGAGGCACAGTAGATGCCCAAGCTTGATGTAAACCAACACTGTACCCCGAACACTACAGAAAGGGATTAGATTAACTTGACCACCAAAAACAAGAATGGCACAGCAGGATGTACACCTCTGTTCTTTGGAAATCAAGCATCCAACTACCTATTTAGACTCATGAAAGAGGAGTACACTTAGCTGACTGTGGAAAAAGACTAACATTTTTCTTAGTTTTCATTAAAGGTCCAACTCAGCCGGTTTATCTGCAGTTGATCTCCTGTGTAAACTGAGTCTGGGCAGACTTCTCTTCCTTTGTTGTTCAAATATGCACAGATTTTAGAATATCTCTATTCAGGCTTTATTCTGAATCCTCAAATTTAAATAAAGGTAACCACATAATGGCACAGACATTAATCGTTTTTGTAATGTTCATGTCTGTCAGTCAGTTTAATGTTCTGTCTACTTATAAAGGTGTCTGTATCCTAATATAAATAAGGCTCTGTACAAAAAAGCATTGAATTTATGTGTGTTGGCTTCATTTTCAATATATTGCTCTGTGTTAGTCTTTCTATCTTTAAAGCAAATTTTTGCTTTTCAGTCTACTGTTCTACTGTCTACTGAGCTCACTGTCTGGTATTTAAAATTGCCTAAATAATAAAAAAAATCATGTTACATTGTACTGATAAATGCTGCATTCATGCAAAGTTTGAAAGTAGGAGAAATTAAGTGTTTTATCAATTGCACAAAAGTTGCCAATAATTCTGTATGGTAACTAATTTTCAGTGTTTGGTATAATTCAACTATGTATTTTATCATCAGTGTAACATATGCACAGTATTTCTTAAAATATTTAGTATTTCTTAAAATATGAAAATTTCCCATGTGAATACCAACCTTTTTGTGATGTAAAAACTCATAAGAAGTGGTCACGACCCTGTTGTGAATATCCTCTGTGCTGGTGGAGAACTGTAATGGTTAAGCTCTAATTCCAGAAATTACCTAGATGTAATAAAACAGGGCTTCCAAAGAGCCTTGTGAAAGGGAACAGAAGAGAAGCCTACACTGTAACTGTCATATTGTCAAAAACAGCAGTGCTGATATTTTCTGTCTCTATATTGCCCCATGAAATCCTCCTAAAGATAATCATCTTAATTATATTGATCTTTTGGGGATACTGATAAAGTTAGATGATAATGAGCTGTTAGCTGAGAAGGGGCAGCTGTAAGCCTTTCATGGACTTTTTCCAAATTCCTAAAAATATTGAGAGAAGAAAATGCAGGTAGCATCATGCTCTTTCTCTAGTAATACCCTCTTTGCTGAGTCTTTTTTCAGCTCATTATCCTGACATTCATCAGCATACTTTGTTTTTTCATAAAGGCTACAAAAGAGTTCTTTGCCAAATTCTTCTTTAAGTCATGTTTTGTGTGAGAAGAAAATGTTAAAAAATCCTCATAAAGATAGAGAATGCAGTTTTAGCTGAGAGTTGAAAGCTGGTTTAGTGCAGTCCATAATGCCTTTTTTCGTTTTTTTGGTGTGCTTGATCTATAGGAAATTTATATTCCATCTCCAGGAATGCCTGCATGAATACTAACGTATCGTTTTTGTGCCTTTTARTTATTGGGTTGTTATGTTTTGTTTGGGTTTGTGTTTTTAATTTGGACGCAATGTAAAATAAGTCATGATGTCAAATCCCTCAGATTCTTTAAATGGTGGCCAGAAGAACCACTGTTAGCCATGCACTCCCTTGGTATTGTACTTTAGGTTTAGTGAACTCTGATGGAACTTTGGCCATGCTCCACAAAACTTGGCAGCTGTCTGCTTGTGTTACATCTAGCAGCAAACTAAATAAGACAAGATGGTAGTATTTGTTTATAAATAAATGCCAGTGAAGCAAAATAGGTAGGCAATTCCACAGGTACACACGAACCATGCATTCATGTGATTGTAAATAAACAGATTCACAGGAACCAATGTAACTATTAACTTCCATGTCCCTCTGTATTTACACCAGTGTAAGTTTAAGTGATTGTTATGTTTTTCTCAGGTAAGAGAAGAAACATTAAAATTTATCAAGTTTTAGTATATCAAACTGGAATACCTTAATACTGATGAATAAAATACAGAAGTATTACAACCTTTTTCTTCCTGTCCCCTCCTCTCTGAGAATACAATGCTTGATTGGTCATGCAGGCATACATACACATCTAGTGTTTGTGTGAAGTGTGTGAAAATACAAGATATTTCATGGGCAGATATCTCATGTACAGATTATAATTTCTTATTTTTATGTATATGGTAATTGTCTTATTTGATGGCATATATATAACTGAATAGAAGGACTACCTTGGGTAGGTGAAATAAAGAGGATGTACTATGAAGCAGTGGTGTTCCTCCTGAATCTAACTGTTGTAAGAGAAATTTGATATGATATGAGACACTGCTTCTTGAACATATAATCTGATTTCCTGAATAGAGCTACCTTGCCAGCACTTCTACATTTTCCCTTTACCATACTCACACTGGAAGGATGGAAATTCTGTTTTTCTTTTATCTTCGGTGACTCCAGAGGCAAAAAATTCCTTGGTCATCACTGATCCCAGTGCTGTGCTTTATGAAATGTACATACAGTTCCAGAAAGTGTGTTAGAAATTGACTTCAGGGTCTATTAACTTGAGAGCATGGCAGGTTCCCAAGTGTAATATATGGTTTGCAGAAATATGGGGTGTTCATTGTCATCTTTTTTATACTGATGGAAATTATGTGTGTGTGTGGATCTGAACTTATCATTTAGTCTATACAGAGGTAAGGTCAACAATGGCTAATCATGTAAAATATATAACTTAAACTACTTCTGTTTTGAAGCATCTCAAGATAGAGCGACCTTATGATGGTCTTAGATGATCTTTGTTATAAATACGAATTCTAAACAGCAGAATTAATAACAGGGCTTTCTCATCCTGCCTTTTTCCTCCTCTTTAGATCATGTTGTGTGTGTATGTATGTATGCACATGTGTACTTAAATAGCTTATTTGCCACTGTTCTCAGCAGTATTATTTCTGGCAGTACTATGAAAGGGTGACTGGATAGAAAAAGTGCTCAARAAGCTCTAATAGATTTCAATCCCATCTGCCTGCTGCTCTGTTTTGCTCTGAGTCAAGTATTTTTTTAAGCTGATAATTGAAAACCTATCTTGTTCTTACAGAATGGCTTTGCTGTTGTAAGGCCCCCAGGCCATCATGCTGAAGAATCAACAGCCATGTAAGTACCAGGGAATATTGCCCATCTTGGAGCACTAAGGTTACTGGCAATCACCTGCATTGTGCATGTCTCTGAAGAACTGTAATTGCTAGCAGATGACTGAAAAGGCTTTCTAGGTACTCCCAGAAGCAGATTTATGGCCTCAGAGATCATATAGCATTTTTAAAAATGCTCTGAACATTATTTATAGCTGTTTTCCTGACTGATTTGCTTTCTTATTTCTGTTCTTCTCTATTCCACAGGGGGTTCTGCTTTTTTAATTCGATTGCAATTACTGCCAAATACTTGAGAGACAAGCTAAATATAGGCAAGATATTGATTGTAGATCTGGTATGTATTCTTGGCAAGCATCACATTCGAAGTGCATCTACATGAAAGATAATGAATTTGTATTTATAAGTCTGACTTTCCTGCTTTTAATACCTACAAGTAATAAAGGTGTGCATTTCCTCTGATTTTGGGAACTCATTAAAGCCAGGATGGCAGTACTGAAGCTATAAACATCTATGTTTCACTTCAATGGTGTTAACTGCAATTTAATGAGAAGAAGGCACAGATCAGGGCAACTTTTATGGTCCTTAAATGAATTGATACTTCCACTGTTAAAATAACCCTACAGAACCCAAGTTTACTTTTCCCTACAGAGTAGAAATTTTAAGTAGTCAGGTATTCTTTAAAGAATGTTGTTGCATTGGTAACAAGCTTTCCCCAGTTTGCAATGATTTGACTTAKACAACTTTGATATTATTAAACAAATCGACAAGTCGTTCCCCCCAAGAAGTTTTCTAGTCATGTATTCCGGGTTTTGATGATTCCCTGAAGAAAACCTATGTGATTAAAAATCCACTTCATTGGATTAGTCTTGTATTTTAATAGAAGGTATTTTTACACAATACTTAATAAATTTAACAAATGGATTATTTAAATACAGATGACATTTGGCATGTTGGCTATATTATTTTCATGAATAATGAATTGGAGCTCTGCCTTGCACTCAAAGGATCAGCCCAATGCACAGCCCAAGGAAAGTTGAATGCTGATTTATGAGCACCATTTTTGTTTTCCTACAGTTCATGACGAGGTGTAATAGGGTGTCTGACAAAGCATAGACAGGAAATGAACCCTGGCATCAAAACCTAACCTGTTACATCTGCACTTAATTAATTTTTGCAGGTGATAAAAGATTTAAAGACAAAATATGTTAAAGGGTTTTTGAAGTGCAGAGCTTAATAGTCTAAATCTTGTTCATATCTGCACTCATAATTAAATCTTATTGTGGAGTCATGGCCTTACCATCTAGCACTTTTGTTCAGTTAAATATGCGTACTGACTGTTGAAGAGAAGCAGAGAAAGGGGGAGTGTGGGAGAAGGAATGGTAAGTGAAAAATGAGTGGCAGACTAAGTATATGTGTAGATTAAATATTCTTAGAATGTTTTTGAAATATTTCTCAGATTGTTCTGCTGTCATTTAGAATTATAATTATAAACTGCCAGATACTATTATTTCTGTAAAATTCGCTTCTACTGTATGTTATGTCTGTTTGCTGACTTGAATCTTTCAGTTCATTGCTGTAAATTCTGGTCGAAAGTGAACTCTCTGTTTATTCTCATTTTTAATAGGAAAAGCCTACTCAAAGTTTGTGAATGTTTTAAAGTCTTTTTGCCTGTAAATGTTATATTTGCCTTGTTGGGAAAAAACCCAAAACACTTCCCTTTGATATACTTAGCCAATAAGCACTTAGAAATTCAGCTTCAGTTTTTCAAGCCAAGTTTAAATGTGCATATCATTACGGGTGCAAATGATTACCTGTGAAGCTGTCTATCTTTACKCAGGAAAGTAGATAGGGAATGTTCAGCCTTTCTGCAATTGTCCCATTGACCAGAAAAACTCCGTGGGTGAAAGGGAAGAAMTATATGGCTGACACAGATGACTTCTTTCCTGGAGCAGTTGCAGTCCAGTCCCTAGTCTGCTCCATGGTCAGAGCAATGATGTACTAAAATTCATATGGAAAAGTTCTTATGCATGCAAACTCTGGATAAATCACAGACCAAACTGAATGAATGAACAAGTTAATAGTGACATCTTTATTCCCACCAACAGAGTTTGGGGCATCTGAAGGAAAGAATGGAATTACAGATGTTAGACTTGAAATTAACCTTTAAGATTATATTTTGATAGTGACTAGCACAGCAGGACCTCATGCAGGTTGGCAGCTGTACATGTTACTACAATATAAATATTAAAAAGTAATATCCAATCCCACACACTAAAGTGTACTCTAGTTACAAATTAAGTGTAGTCTTCATAGCTGATACACGTCTTCATATATAAATTCTTAACTTTTSAACTGTCAATCTTCCCTTCATCTATTTAATCTATTTATACAGTAAAATAAAAGACCTATCTGACAGTATTTTTTTCCTCATTCCACCATTTGCATAAATCTCTGGTTTTGAACTGTCTGATATACCCTGAATACATTTGATCTACTAAGGGCAGAATACGAACTCATTTCCCTCATGCTAACATCCGCAGTCTTAAGGAACACATTCCTTTGTCTAATCAGAGACATTACTGCTCTTCATAAAAGAGCTCTTCGTGGAATCAAAGTTTAAACAAGAAAGCTAGCTTGAGATTTAAATAATAAAAAAAAAATTATTAAGGAAAAGAAATATCTCTATGCCCCTTTAACATTTTTCCTTCTGTGTTAGAAACTGTTCCAGAAATATATATATAAAGCCCCAAATATGTATGGTAAAGAAAGACTAATTAAAATAACAAAGTGTGTCCCTGCAGATCTGTCTATGTGCCCAGCATAGCTTGTCAGGTTGTTGAAATCATCATTCCAGGATCATCCATACTTGCATTTATGCTAGTAGGAGTTGAGTCTTTTTTGGAGTAAACCAATTAGCTCTGTCACAGCTGAAGACTGAATGGGATTCTGGGATTAGTTTGAATGCCAGATTTTACTTCATTTGCCAGTCAGAACCATCTAACGCTAGACTGGCTGCCTTGAAATCTTCAACAGCCTCATACCAGTATGTTCTCCTTTGCACAGTCTCCTGTGTTACATTTAACCTTGGCATTAAGTCACAGTTGGGCTGTAACTCCATCCTCATGTTGTTTCAAGTACTTTCAACATAGAAAAGAAAAGAAACTCTTATAATACTACCCTGCAGAGGTCCCAGAGGAGGTCCAAGTCAAGCACAATGCAGTACAAGTAGGACTCAATCAATGTAGAGAGTTCTGAACAATGTGGGTGAAACTCATGGGCTGCTTCAGCTGGCAAGGAGGACAAGCAATGTTCAGTGCTTGCTGTGCTATTGGCAGTGCATCCCTTGAGGTACAACTTGAGCCGTCCTGGAGTAGGCATAGTGAGGAGAATGCGACTTCTGTTTTGCAGACACTAAATTGGATTTAAACCTCATAATATTTGTAAAAAAATACAGACTGGGTGACAGTGACAGTGTTGCCCTTCAGCATACTTTGTCTGTCCCCCTTAATTCTCTAAATCAGAAATTTCAAAGGGATGGCTTAAAGGAGGAAAATAAAAAATATCTATAAGTTTTCAGCTTCTTAGAAATATCAGTGAAGAAACATTTTAACTTTTACTGAAAGGCAAGTGGATTTTCCATTTTCACTTGTAAAATTCTTGTGAGCCTAACCACATAGAATAGTAGTGAACTATGAAAACAAACTAAAAAAAAAAAGGAAATGTCTGCATCATCAGCCTTTGTTTTATAGATATACTGTCAGCATTTCTTTCTCAGCTTTTTATTTAAGAACGGAATTTTATTCACTGTCATTGTATAATGTTTGAAATATGGAGGCTGACCAAGGTCACTCCTTGATTGTGGAAGGCACCATCCTATCTGCCAGATGATTTAATAGCTAATGAGATCATATTCCTATGTCTTCAACTGTTGCCGTCATGATTTTGCAAAAATGAAGTATGAAGTCCTTTCCGCATCTGGCATCTCTTTTGATGTGGATCTAACTGCTGAGGGACTGAACAGAACTGAATGTTTCAAGAAAGCCAATTTACTCAGCTGGTCTCAGAGCCTTTGACCTCAATAGTGGAACTTGGCAAATCAATGAATACTCTTATGTTTAGTGTTCTGTCAAGAATTGTGAAAAAGCTCTGTAAACCATAGATCCTTCTGCAAAATACTAGTTTGTAGTTTAAACATTAGTCTTTCTTCAGAGGCCAATGAGGCTAGTTAATTAAGCCTGAGGGGTTATGAACTGTTGGCAGTTAATAAGTCATAAAATTCCTCCATAAAACAGGATGCTAGATTCCATCACTGAGGCAAGGAGTACAAAGAGCCGGTGTATAAATATCTAATTGTACAAAAGGACTGGGATTTCTCAATGACTGCTCATCTGGAGTCTCCAGGGCACGCTCGCTATGGTTTCCTGATTTTTAGAAGCCAGTTTAAAAAATGAGTGCATTAAAGAGTAATTTGCCTGAAAGTTCAGGAAGTATGGGGTGGTGAAGGGAGGGGGAAAGGGAAAGACAAAAGGAGGGCAAGGGAGAGGGAGAGAAACTGAGAGAGAGAGAGAGGAGGGGGTGTAAAAGAAAGCAGAACTGAGCTCTCTACACTGAGTTGGACATTATTACATTTGTCATCTGTTTTCTTTCTCCTTTAGGATGTTCACCATGGCAACGGTACACAGCAGGCTTTTTATGCTGACCCCAGCATCCTGTATGTTTCCCTCCATCGCTATGATGAAGGCAACTTCTTCCCCGGCAGTGGAGCCCCAAATGAGGTTAGGTTTATTTCTTTAGAGCCCCATTTTTATTTGTATCTTTCAGGTAATTGCRTTGCATGATTACCCCTAATTTTCTTGTCCTTCTCTGGTTCTTTAAATTACACCAGATTACCAAATTGTCTACTGGGAGCAGGGGACCAGTGGAGAACAAGTGCATAACCCAGAGCAGTCCTTGTCAAACAAGGCTGATCTGACATGTTGTTTGATGTTTGTTTCTAATGCACATTTGAGAATTTTTTTCTTCTCCCCTTTCCCTCTCTCTTTTCCTCCTCCTTTTTCTGCTTTTTCTCCCTTTTTGGCATTTTATTTCTTTTTTTCAGGTTGGAAGTGGCCCTGGTGAAGGGTATAATATAAATATTGCTTGGACAGGTGGCTTGGATCCTCCTATGGGTGATGTTGAGTATCTTACAGCATTCAGGTTGGTACCATTTAAGAGTCTTGAAAACTGTATAACAAAAGCACATTAATAAGAGCTAATGTAGTATTGAAAGTCAGGAGAATAATCCATGGTGAAAATARATTAATCCTGGAATCTCAGTATATGAGAGTTTAGTAAATTAAAAAATGGGTCATTTAATAGTTGTGATCATCCATGCAGAATCAACAAAATAATTTCTATTTAATTGGTCACTTGTGTTTTCATTATTATGCTATGCCTGTAAAATTGCTTTGAGCTTACTTACTTTCCTACCTAGAAAATTTAAATGTAAGTATTTATTATGCCAGGCAGAAGAAAATTACTGCTCACATTCACATTGATTGCAGTTACATGCCAATAGAGCAGACAGAAAGGAGTATGAAGTATGGTCCAAATCCAGTGTTCTTCATTCATTTAAAAGACTCACTATGATGCTCACAGTTTTGACTATTAGTTTTTTTTCTACAAATTGCAATAAAGTGTTATTTAATTAAAAGTAAACAATTTTGACATACTGCAATAAGAATGATAGGAAATATTGCATGCTGTATATCTCTTTGTTCACTCAAAACAAATATTCTCAATAGCTCATTTATAAATGAAATTTTATTCCTTCATAGGTGATGCTTCATTATCTATTAAGTCTTATTTTCATGGGACCAGAGGAGATAAGAACAGTACAAAACACTATCTTTAGAGTTTCAGCATCCTGTCTTAGATACACCATTTCCTTTCACTGAAAAACAATCCAGTGGAAGAGTTTAGTGAAGTTTAGGGAATGTGTAGGGTTCATCTTTCAAATTTGGACAAATCCTACACCTCTGAAAAGGAGTTTCATTTAAAAAAGAATGATATGCAAGAAAGGCAATGAGAAAACCAATGTGTATCTCTAATGTCTTTCAAGACATTTAGTTTGAAGTAGTGCCATTACCATATACAGTTTTTGACTATACTCTATTGAAAATACACCACAAAAATCCATTAAACTATTGTTTTGTTTGTTGGAATTTTTTAATTTTTGTGTGTGTGTTTGTTTCTTCCCAAAGAACTTCCATGCAGCCCATGAAATAATATGCAGAGTTTCTAATAAACAACACACCTGAAATCTGAGTCTAAGCCCTAGTCAGAGAAATAGCCTGACACATTAATCCCACTGTTATTGTGAAAAAAGTTTTAATTTTATTTGTATTTGTCTGTATCTAAAAAGAGTCTAAACAAATCGTAAGTGTCTGGCTCCAAATTTTCCACACTCAGTAGTGCATCACCCTCTTTCCAAGATACTTCCTATACTTCCATGAGCTTTTTACATAAGTAACTGAATGGCTCAAATCACTGATATTAGTGTCTGACACTAATATATCTGGTATTTCCACCCCAACATTCTTGGTTTCAATCCAAACCGTCCCACTAATGATAGAGGGAATGTGGCCATCTAATGATGCAGAGAATGGTGGTCCCAGTTTATTCAACAAAAGACTCACATATTGAGACTGTAACCATAATTGGCACCCCTGCTATCCTGATGAAAAATACCTGGGCTTAAGACTGCATTTACAAATATGTACTTCACAGTTCTATTTTAGGGCACACTAGTAAATTGTTTGGAGCAGCAAGTATTGTTGCTATGCCTATTACTTTGCTTCAGAGTTAGAGGGATTTTCAGTCTCTGTTCCTAAGCAAAGCAGGACTAGGAAAATAAAATTTGTGTAACTTACTACACTCTGACTAATCATATGCAGACATAAACTTAACTTTATGTTTTTTAAGGCAAATAAATTCAAATTTAAGTTTAGAATCTCCTTTTTGAAAAAAAATTGCTGTTGGTGAAAAATTTAATGTTGCTATTTTGAATGCATCCATTTAACTTTGTGATTAATGTTGTAATGAATGTGAATGTTTTTCTCCAAGCAACAACAGGAAATGTTTCCCTACACTCTCAGCCCCTTTTGACCTGATCACAGGCTTTTTGCCCTCTGTAGCTCTTGCTGACATGGATTTAGTATGACTGGTATGACAGTTTTGAATGGAGATCATTGAAGTAAACAGCATGCAACTTAGAAGGGTGGATACCAAAATTTGTGAATTACTTAGGACAGATCAGGTAGCTGTTTCTGTAGATCTGGTCTGAGTGGTAGGTGAATTTACAGCTCTTAGTAAAGAGAAACTTTATCCATGGGCCAGAATCTATCCTTGCTATTATCCAAAACATCACACATGATGTAGCCTAAGTTTTCAGTTTGTCCAGAGCAGAATTGTGAGACTGGCAAGAGTCCAGAAAAGTACAGAAAATCAATAGAAGAGTTGCCATGCTCTCCCAACAAATCAGCTGTTGTTCTGGAGTTTCTGTCTACAACGAGTCAGTTTTTAAGAAAATAAGTGAATTTCAGAGATAGAAAAACATGAATTGGTTTTTTATATTAGATTACATGCTTTATAGATAGACTTACAGAGAATGTCCAAACTAAGTTGTGGAGCAAATTTTCAACATCTTCAATCTTAAGAGAAAAATAGGGGGAAAATGGAGATGTTTTCTCTATATATGTACCAGTAGACAGAGGTTGGGCAGTATTCATTCACTAGTGAAGGCGGGAGTGGATACTGGTGAAGGTCCTCTGCAGTGTAACCAAGGTGTAAGTTTGCAGATGGGTGAGATGGGTGGAGCCTGTTTGGAGAGAAGCCAAGGCTTCCTGCTGGTTCCAGAGCCTAATCCTTTGAGTTCTTAGGAACTGATAAATTTGCATTAAAATAATCTAAAACTCTCCAGCTAGTGCACATAGCTTTCACTTTCTCACCAGCAGAGCCCTTATTTCATCCTAGAATTGTGCCAAGCACATATTTGAAGTGTCACCAGCCTTGATACTAGGTAGCTTTTTACTTATTACTTGATTGACTGTCAAATTTCACAGCAGAGATCCTTCTAAATGATAATGTCCACAGAAAAAGAGACCAAGACTTTTTTTTTCTGTCTCTAGAGTTCAGCTCATAACCAGGTATTATATGTGACAATGTACTTGATATCAGTTTTTAGGTCAGAATATATTTTTAGAAGCATTTACACACATACCTTTATACATGCAGGTAGCAGAATACTAGTTATTTCCCACTGCATAAATAACTAGATAAAGCTATTTTATGTAAATCTTTTTAGGACTGAATAATATTCCACCTCAGTCTTCATCCAAACTGTTTGACAAAATATTTCCATTTCTTCAGGAAAAAAATACTTTCACGTGTGAAAATGCAGAAAAATTTGAGCACAGAGTAATCACTTCAAAGGCATGCTGAGTGAGTTGGCTGCCCTGGGACTGTAGGGCAGGAAACAGTTTCCTGGGAAACAGGAAAAATTAGGGTGCTGGTTTGTGTTTGCCATTTTGATTTCAGCACTGCATGAAAAGTTTATTATATTTTTGAACTAACTCTTTCTATTGCAAAATCAAATTGAAGTGGCTGTAGCAAATTTGAAGATGAAGAATGCTCATTCATTTATAAAAGATGTTTTCTTTCTTATTTCTACTAAGAAAATAACTTTTCATGTGTTAACTACATGGAGGTAGTAAAAAAATGTAGGATAGAGAACTTTCTGTACAATGGAAAATAATTGCAGTAATCAAATCACTATGCCATTTAATTTTGCCAAAAAAGTGTTATTTGATGTGTACCATAGTTAAGTAACTGGCCTAGCTACAAAAAAAATCTGTGAAATAATGACAGTTTTCTAAAGGACAGGCATCTCTTCTTTTCTCCTAAGATAACAAAAATGCACAGCTCTTTTCCATTATTTTTAAGCTCTGAAGTATCCCTCTAGAGAATTTGTTTCATCATTTACTTCCACCTATTCAGGTTAAATTTGCTTTAATCTCTTTGAAAGCCAAAGGATATGGTGACTGTTTTCTAGGAGGATGATTTTACACTTGAGTTTATGAGGATGTAATCCACTCTCTTCTGCCAACAGTTCTAGAAAAAAATAAGAGCAATGGTTGACTAGTAATGTTCAAATAATTATTTTCATAAGCTCCACATTGCACCAGATGTGCTTAGTAAAGCAGGCAGCTAAAAGAGGCTCAGGTCTGTGTTGTACATGCACATATGTCTCTGTGTGTACTCGGAGTTTGCAGGGGACAGGAGAGATGTGTTTCTGTAGAGTGGAATACAGAAGATGCAGGAGGTGGTGGAAACAAATGAGAGTGCTCACAAGAGTGAAGGAGAATCAAGAGACAGAGTGAAACTGGGCTGTGCCTTCCAACTGCTTTGCACTGCTTTTATTCAACAAAGGAGTTGTAAATTTAGCTGAACCAGCCAGTGTGCTCTGGCTGCTTTGCACTACTCCAGAGTAGCATAAAACAGCCGCAGCATATTAATGAACCTGGCCATAAAAGCTTGCATAAAATGAAACATGTATGTGTGTGTGATTCTTGGAATGATTAGCAATAGCTCATGATAATATTATCTTTTAGCAGTCACATGTTTGATTTTAATTTAAGAAGGGGAGCAAATTCAAAAGAAATAGGTGGCAATAAGGCAGAGTTAAGGATGAGCTATATCCATGATTTAATTTAAAATACATTTGTAATTGCCCCAAAATATAATTGTAAACAAAGTTCAAAATTAAAATCGTGGTTGAAATTACATGTGTTAAAATATAAAAATGAAAGAAAACAAAGGTGTGCAGAAAATCTTCATCCTGTCGTGCAGTCCTTAGTGRTTGTTTTGGGAGAAAATCAGTATGTTTAAAACTGTCTGTATTCTAGTCTGTGCTCAAAAATATTAACAAAAATATTCCTTGTCATCTTGTGGCCATACAGGGCGCAATTATGTTAATTTGAAATATTGCATTGGTGTATACAATTTGTTTTTTTCCATAGTTTTTCATTACCAGATCTCATGACATTTAATTTTGACATTTCAAATGAAAAACTCTGGAAAAGTACTTTTTGGTGTTTTCATATATACACTGTCCTTGTTAACTCTGTTTCAGCATAGATATTGACTGTAGTTTTTCTTTACATTAGATTTTAACTCATAAATGCTAAGAAGAACACTATATTGCTATATATGCCTTATGTTTTTTAATAGAAGTATACATAGCATGTATTTTTATTTATGAATTTAATTTTCCTGTAAATTCTACTTTTAAAATGTTTTTGTTGACTAAGGAATTTGAGATAACTTTTAGAAGTTTCATTATTCTGTTGGTATTGAATTTCATGGTTTTAAGTATGTGTGTCTGAAAAACAAAAATTCTTTGGTTTAACTCAAATCACTAGTCTTCCACTTTCATTAAATGTCCATTTGTTTATGTATTACATGTGTAGATGAAACTCACATTCTTCCCTATCCACATTTATTATTTTAAATACTTTTGTATGATCTGTGTAATGTCCTTTCCTATTTTTCTTCTCTCAAAATACAGTATTTCTGGTATTTTTCAATCTCTCTTCACTTAGAAATGTATCCACTTGCCAAATCACTTTAATTGCTCATTGCTGAGGCTTGGCTATTTTCTGGAAATGAGCTAAATACACCACATGAGGGCGAACCATCGATTTATATGATTTTGAATATTATTATGGCTGTCTTTGGCATCACTGCTCCACAATGTGTAACTCTCTGAGGAGAAACCTTGGTTTCTGATAAACATAACAAAATAATGTAGAAGACAAAAATCAGCATTTTTTCCTAGCTGTACCTATCTATTGAAAGCAAGTCATAGTACAGTGTTGTATTGTGATGTTTAATGAATTCCACCAATAATAGATTTTGAGTATAAAGTTCTTTAAAACAATGATTCTTAATACCCTAAATTAATGCTATTAATTTTTTATGATTGTAATTTCCAGAGGCTGCTGCTGAGGCTATATTATACTAGATGACGCCTAAAAACTAAAAAAAACCTAAGTTTCTGATTCAAATGTTTGATAATGTTTGATATCTCTTCAAAGAGATAAAAAGAAAAAAGCATGGGAGCAGTTTAAAAAAAAACAAGTGAGCTACTCAGCCTCATGAGTCAATGAAAGGAGGAGAAGTAAACTCCAGTAACATCTTCAGAACTTCAGCCTGTTGTGTTATCAGTGAACTCTATTCACAATAGCCTCAGAATTAGCCAAATGCCATCCTTATTTTTACTAATGGAAACTAATTATTTATTTCTCAATATATTGCTTTGTAATAACTGCTAAAAGTTATCTCAACTATAGTTATTTATCTTGTCTAATTGTTGGCAGAAATACATTCATCATTTTACTGTGGATAGAGGAAGGCAGAATCTCTGAGTAGTGTATGACAGGCAGATAATGATTAACCCAAATGCAGGTGGACATTATTGAGACTGCTTGTTACCCACAGTCCTTCTGCATTGTCAAGGGCAATGCATTTAGGAAGAAACATGTGGCTGGACAGAGCACAGTTATGGAAGCTCTAGGAAATCTAAACAATGTTTTCTGTATGAATGTGTATGGTTTACTTTCAGACACCCATAGCATTCTGTAGGTATAAGTTACAGTTTCAATCCTTTTTTAATTTCCAACCTTCTCACTTCTACCAGGTGTCTTTAAAAGATGCTCATTTCAACCAGAGATGTGTCTCTTTTCCCTTCTGTCATAGAAAATGTCTTAGAAGAATTCAAAGATGTACCATCAGCTATAGAAAGATAACTTAGGAGTGCCTGAGCAATTTCTTATGAAAAAGCTTGAAGAAGGTAGAAGTTTGCTTGGAATAATTTTTAAATTTGCTTTGAGTATACGTTTCATATGTAAACATTCAATACTCCTGATGACTTGTGACTTTAGAATACTTTTTTGAGTGTGGTGATCAAGCTTTTGTAACAATGATAAATTTTCATGGTTTTTTTTCTTGACAAATGTTTTGAGCATTGGGTCTTTAGGAAATGGAGAAGCAGAGTTAAAAGCATTTGAAACAGTGGTATAAACAGCTTTTCAGCATTTTGTTATACTTCAAAGTTCACCATAAAACTAAAACTGGCAACAGTGTTTATAACCTGCAACCTCTTGTTCTGCCTACTTCTTTGCTTTTATTTGGAAAATCTAACTTCTTCTGACTGAATATCCTAAATTTTCACCTTTACTGTACTGGGATTTTTAAAACTGTATGTGGTGCTCTTTTAATTCACTGGAACTACAAAAGTGAAACCATTCATTACAGAAATTAATTAGTGTTGGCTTACTTTTCTACAGATGCACAGTTTCTTTTATTGACATGGCAGAGTAGGGGGTGGAGGAGAAAGGATAATAAAATATGGCATGTGTCAGGTTTATGTGCTTCAGGTTAAAAACTATTTGATTAAAACCCCAAGCCATACATGGTCTGTAGTTTCAAAGCACTGGAAAGTATCTGAACTCTTTTCCAATATAACCATTTCCCAATTTTTGTTAAGCCAGAAAGATGAAAGAATAGAGGTGTATGGATAAAGAATTGCCATATTGTCAAATACTTAGATGGAAAAGTTGAGAAATATCACCAAAAACATCCTGGAAGAAATTAAACAGCAATGAGTGGAGAAGATGCTTTTACCCTAAAAATCAAAATATCTGTGGTCTTTACATGAAGATAAATTTCAGATCAGAATTAAAAATCCTGCAGCAATACTGAGTGACTGTATCGATATCCAGTCCCAATTTAAATTTTGTTGCTTTATAATAACTTTTGAGAACTACACTGCAGCCTGTAAAAAATATCCACATGTTCTCTGCTGGAACAGCTCCAGACTGTAACAGAACCACTAGATTGCACCCTGGTGCTTTATGTATTGTTTAATTGTTTTCCTTTGGTGGATATTTTTATTAAAAGCCCATTATCCAGAATCAGACAGAAGTGTTGTTTCAAGAACAGCAGAAACAGAGGCCTTTCAGCTACACAGTTCTTATTCATGCTTTCTTTAGCCAGCTTAGCTAATAAGATCTCTACTATTCTTCTTTTAATACTTCAACAGGACAAAGAAATGAGAGTTTTTATTTTGTTGCTTTCAATTCTAAGCAGGATTGCAAAGAAGTGTTGTGAGGTTCTGGTGTGCTCACACACCTGTGTCTCAGTGTTAGTTTGTGTGAGTACCTCCAGGGCATGTCTGTGCTTATAGATGTTCTCATGCTTTTGCACAAATAATTCCTTGGAAATATATCTTTTATTCCAATAATTTTGTGTGTCTGTGCTACACTTTACTTATACAATAATTGCACAAAAGAAATAAGCATTTTTCATAGAAAAAAATATTTTAGAAAATAAAGCTACAGTAATTCTAAAGAAAAATAGAAAAATCTGGCAAGAGTCAGATTATAAAATTGTGACATGCTGAATAGCACTGTGCTCAGTGCTGCAAGATCTTAGGCAGATTCTTGTTACTGGATATTGTTGGAGCCCTAACTCCAAGTATTTCATTACTTTTTGAAGTCAGCCTTTAGTCCTGTGGAGAGATGTTTGAAACTATGAAAACATAAATGTCTCAAAAATAGATGTTTAATGAATAAGTTCAGGGAGGTCTATGACTCATCATTATGTGGTATTAGCAGTACTACTTGGGCCATCAGTAATCCATTAAATCAGTGCAGCTTCTTGGATAGTAAGTCATTACCCAGTGTGAGGGAATCCATCAGACTTCAAGCTCTGAGACATTTATTTTACAAGCAGTACAAGAAAAATGCTTAGTTGTAGAGTGACTTACTATTGTGTATATTTTTATTCAATCAAAGTGGGGTCTTTGTCCAGTAATCACATATACTAGGATTACRATTTAGAAGGCAATTGGTCATTTGTGTCATTAGTTTATGCAGACCTCAATTGTGCACAACACCATAATTCATAGCTAAGATACAGAGCTGTTTCTTACACAAAATAGTAGCTTCTTGCAAAAATCATTGTTAAAAGACTTTGTGAAATCAGATGCTTTTCACTGAGTAAATGTAGCAGGATTTTGTCTTAAATACTGTGACTACATTTAACTTAATTAAGCAGTCAAATCTTAAAGATTATATACAAGCAGTTTCATGAGTTGTTACGCCTTGAAACAAAGTAAGCTTTTAAAGAATCTTATTAGTTGATTCATATGCTTACCGACCACAAGCCTTTCAGTGATATTTATATCAGCTGTTAAAATAAAATTACCAAGATTATTAATTTATTWAAAAAAAAAGAAAATGAAAGCAAACAAATTACAGCACAGGATAAGCCAGGTTGAAGATAGCTATGTTTGGGATGCATTTCTTCTGTGTCATGCATGTAGGACTGTATATGCTTATCAGAGGATAGAAGGAAGAGAGCTGAAGGCATGATGCAGCTTATTTGGTTCTTTTTCTCGCTGTCAGTAAGTTGACAGGACTCTGGTGCTGTGCCCCTCATGTTCAGGGGATGCATTACTAAAGCACAGATGACTAAAGACAGCACTTCCAGTAAGCAGCAACTGTCTGTGGTTATGACATGTGACTTTTCTTCTACACTGGAAAAAAACCAAAACTATTGGAAGTTTCCAAGAAAACAACTAAGGGTTTGTGTTTCAAACCCTTTTATGATAATATTCATGTCTAACCTTTTGGTGAGGACGTCACTTCTACGATGCTAGAAAATCTTAAGTGAAAAATCCCAAAGCTTTGGGATTGGATTTGGCCTTAAATTGCACCAGAGGAGGTTCAGATTAGAGATCGCGGGGGGAAAAATCACTTAATGAGTGGTTTGGCCCTGGAATAATTTGCCCAGGGAGGTGGCAGAGTCACGRTGTCTGGAAGTGTTCAAGAGGTGTCTGGTTGTGGCACTTGGGGATATAGTTTAGGGGTAGTTAAGGTGGTATGAGGATGACAGTTGGTCAAGCTGGTCTTGAACTTCTCTTCCAATCTGATGGTTCTGTGACACTGTGAAAGAGTGAAGACAGTTTGTTGTTACCCATTCCTACAAATCAGAGGATTGAACCTGACCTCATCACRTCTGAAATTTACGCCTTTGCTCTCAGATTATTTGGAATGTTTGGGGCTTGATTTCTTTTTCCTCATGCTTAAAGAAGTCTCCCTCTGAAAAATATCAAGGAGATGCAAATATACAAAAAGATTATGTTTTATTAAAAAAGTACATTTCTCAAAAAAGAGTGTTCTAGTTCTGAATTACTAGGCTAGTAGGACAATGGGAGCTAATTACCACCCTATCCAGTCTAAGCTTCCTAACTCTTCAATCAAGATGTTTACAGATTAAGAATGTATTGCTAAGAATATATTGTTAAACCTCAGAAAGTGCTTCAATTCCTGTAACACGGATTTTTCGTTCCTCATGGTTCATTAACATGTGCTTCACTTTCTGTGTGGTGAACTCGCTGTGGAAGCTGATTCCCTCTGGATCTGAAAATTATGATTCATYATCTGATCATTTGCCTCTTTTTTTTCAACAAAGGAAAAAAAAATTTAAAAATTGCCCATCATTTTCAGTGTAATTCTTATTAGAAACTGCACGCACAGCAGAATAAATGCAGAGGTTGTAATAGCTTGAAGATCCTTTAATTTCCAAACTAATAMAAAATGCAGTGATTTCATTGTCATTCTGTTCCATCAGATGGGCCACTGCTAAGTTCTAACTGCCCCTGAAACTAAAACCATGACATAGATGAGTGCTCTTCAGTCAGTTTTGATTTGCTCTGTGTTAAGTTCAGTCATTGGCTTCTATGTAAAAACTTGCTGAAGCCAATTTTGGATTGGAAGTACTTGGAATGTAGTAGATTGGAAGAGATCAGAAAGATCCAAAGATTGGAAATAYATTTCCAATAATACCAAGCAGTGTAATTTTCCAAGATTGTTAATACTCCCTTTTCCTCTCCTCCACCCTTCCTCTCCCTTTCACATTTCTCTCCTGGAGTCATAATTTGATCATTCATCAAGTTCTCCATGGCATCTGTAACATCCCTTTTCTTCCCACAGTTCTGTCACATGCCTCTGATCACAAAGTTGTTCCTCATCTGTTTTTCTTAGATGCTCAGAAGCATCTGAGTTTTCTCAAAACTCTTTTGCATGTTACCAGGCCCTCATGCTCATTCATTTACTGACCCACCTGGGACATAAGCTTTTCTCTTCTCTTATTTGTCTATTTAACCTCTCATTCCCCTCACAAGAGACTATTGTCCTGTGTAATACAATCATGATTCATTATAAAGAAGAAGTACTGCTAAGCTCTCCATCTTCCTCTCTCCTTTCTCCCTCTCTATCCCCAAGACTATTGAGTGTACATATTGCTGTTTTTCCTCTGATTCTAGACCTCATCCAAAAGAGCATCTCAGTCTTCTTCTGAAACCATTCTTAAAATAAATCCCTCCTAGACCCAAAGCTCGGTGACTATATTTTACCCTCGTTTTTCCTAGCCTGTGTGTCATCCACTTTTATTTATCCTTATGATCTTTTTCTTGTAAATTCATCTTTCCCTGACTTCCATACTTGAACATAGAACATCTCCTTTAACTTCTCTTTTGGAAGAATCAATATTTGCCTCCTTGATCCTTCTTCAGTTATTCCATGATATTCTGCTTTTGGTCTTGGTATCTTCTTCTACTTTGTAGTTTTCTGCAGGGCAGTTTGTCCACAATGCAAATTGAATTATTGTTTGTCGACCAATGGCTTCTCCATTCCAGGTATGTTTCCTCTGTACATCATAAAATTTTGTGGTAACTTTATTATATACTAATTGAGGAAATCTGCATTTAGTTGAAACTCAACTTTACCAAACTTTTATCCCCAAGCCATTACTACTGCCACTCTCTATAGGCAAAACCATTTTTCTGCCTGTCAGTCAGGCAAGTTCTTGTGTAACCTTTGACCTTCTCTGTTGGAAGTCACAACACAGCAATGTCTAAATTTTGCAAATTCTTTCTGTAGCATGTCTTTGAAATACAGAATGTATTACCATTCCAACCACCTAAAGTGATTTCTAAGTTTCAGCCATTTTGTTTATTATTGCAGTGTCATTCTCAGAATGCTCTTATGAATTTCATTTTCTATATGATACCAGGTACAGATTTTCTGATTTTTTTTGTGTCATAAAGTTCATACTTTTAGCATATTCTCATAAACAGCTACAAGACTGGTTCATTAACTTCCTTGAAATATTTTATTAACATTTCTATTTTCCTATATCACCTCACACAAAACTTGACAGTGATTAAATTCCTGTACTGCTAAGACTGCTTCTATTTTTCTGGCATGTTCAGTTTCTGCCTGTTGTTCCCTAAGTCTCTAGAATATATAGACATGAGCCATCTTTTTATTCATTCTGTGCAGTTTTATGCGATTGGCTTTGGTTCATGACAGTGCCTGCAATGCATTTTACTGATATAAATGTGTCTGTTCTTGTTAAGAATAATAGTAAGGTGTAAGGAGTTAAGAGGTTGGTTTGGGAGATAAAAGTTGTTCCTCTCCCCATCATGTTGCATGAGAGATGCACACACTCAATACTGGTGACATTGGCCACATGTGAGGCACAGGATGACTTGAGGTGGAGCGCTGTGTGGTACCAAGGCTAGAACCAAGCTGGAATCAGGTTCTCTCATCTCATGCAAAAGGCAGTGTCTTCCCAGGATTTGAGAAAGGGAGATGGAGAGAGTTATTCCTCTAGCTCAGACGTCTTTCATGCAAATTTTAGTTACTAGAATTTATTTGGGACATGGAGCTTTTCTTCAGTTCCAAAAGTATGCTACTGGTAGGATTCAGTCCTTCCCAAACAGGCTTTTGAAGTGTGATGCAGCCTCTCAGAAGAGTCCATCCATCTCTGAAGCACAGATATCTCTCAGCATCACATCTGCAGCATCTGTGATGTCATGAAGCCCATGAGCATACATATCTTGTTGACATCTGAGGAAACAYGATGATTATCAACAAAATGTAGGGCCTGTTGTACACTGTATCTCTTCAAACACAATGAGGTTGTTAAGGCTTAATTACATAAGAAACAGTAGATATGTTGTGCAAGCTTGTAGAGTGTCACTTGCAGAAGTTAGGCAAGATATAAGAGTTTCCTAAGTTTCTATTATAGTTTTATTTCCAGCAGTATTCTTTGACAAACTAAATAAATTACTGCATGTATTGGACCTCTGAGGCTTGGGGCAAAGAATGGAAAAATTATTTACAAAAGCTTGAAAATATTTAATCACTTGAGGCAGGGGGCAACTGTGTTTTAATTAGAGGTTCCTCAGGCCATTGGCTGGCTGRAGGCTTTCTCAAACAACCACACAAATGCACTGAATAGCTGTTTGCCAGCCTTAGGGTCAGGCTTGAGATGAAACAGATAAGATAATTGGCTCTAATGAAATCCAGAAGGCCTTGGCTTTCTTGTTTGAGCTTGGATTTGAAAAGTGCGTGTGGAAGTGAGGCTTAATTCAAACCAGTCCTGAACTAGGCCCGTTTTTCAGTGACTTTGATATTGTTTGAAGTTCTGAAAGTGTTCGCCACACCACTAGCCTGCTGGGCTGGGCCTCCCCAGTCACCTTAATTACTGAGCTTTATTGCTGACTTTACTACACAGGAAAGGAGCCATTATATGTTCCATCAACATCAGCTCTCCTCAGATTGGAGGAAAGGGCAGGGTGAAAGGCCACTGTAGGAAGGCAGAAACTTCACTTTGAGGTAGTCGGATCATTTACCCGTGTTAAATTTCACTGTGCTATGTGTGTACATTCCTCACAACACAGAAGCCCAATTTCCATTTTTTTTAGCAAGTGATTACTTTTCAAAACATTTTGTTTGTGTCTGATTAGCAGAAGGGTACATTTATTCTTAGAGGTGGAAAGAAAGCAAATTGTAACAAACGCCTAATTAATCATCACAGGGGAAAGAAATCTAGTTAAAAACTGTAATAAAGAGAAATTGTTCTTAATGCTTCTTTGAAGTGGGCATAAGTGAGGAAACCCCTATGGTGTGTTTGCAGACCTGACACCCTACGGAACTGACTCCTTACAGCCAGCCTGATATCTTCAGGGTACCTTGTAACAGGCTCTCCAAAAACAGAAAAAGCTCCTGTGAAGTACTGTTAGAGCAATCAACAATTGAGGTATTTTAGCAATGTTAGTTCTGAATTATTCTCTTCAGGATAATTGCTTTCAGAATTTGGTCCTAATTTCTTTAGCTGCTCCAGCTGGTGGTGCTGCTGGAAAAAGAAGAAGCTGAACTTCTGTGCATGAATTGGTTTTCAGATCTAGACGCCCTGTAGCAGAAGAGGTGTCTCTCAGGCTTCAGGATCCATAGTCTGGGGCYACCGAGGTGCCTGAGAAGGTTCCTGTCAGGAAACCTGGGACAGATCCTGCAACTGCTTAAATGAATGCATTTACATATTAACTCATTAATAAGTCAGTTAGGCTACTAGCCAGAGTAAAGTTACACGTGTGCATTCATGTTTGCAGGATTGGGCCTCCTGAGACCAATGAAAGCGTATAATATTGGTCAATTTGTGCCAGATCCCATATTACCAAAACTAGCACTTAATAAAAGAAATATTGATGAAAATTAGTTTCTAGTGGGACCATAGTTCAGATCAAGATAAGAAGCATTTTTCTTCAGTGAGCTCAGGAGGCAAATTAAAAAGGACTGAAAAATCAGTCCTGTTAATATCTATTCTGTGAGATTTTATTTTGGATTTTTTGTTTGTACATTTTTTGTGAAGTTTTGCTTGGTTTTATGTATATTTTCATGGAACTAGTGTTTCTGTTTTTCTTAAATCTTGAAAATGTCTGGGAATCCTTCATGAAAATTAGAATCATACATTCCACAGAGTATTCAGCCCTTTCCTTAAAGGCAACTCTTTTTCATAAAGAAGGCTTCTGTAGATTGAGAGAGTTCCACCTTGTGTTATTTTATAAATAATATAAATATATTGTTTAGATTTCTGAATATATTTATAAGTAATATAAGTATATAATATTTGCTTAAAAAATAAATTGTATGCATATGTAGCTCAAAAATTTTTTACACAAAGGACTCATATTTAAGAACCCTGAAGGCTTCTTGTTTTTCTTCTCTTTCATATGGCCTGTCACTTTAACATGTTTTATGCTAGTAGAATGGCAAATTGGTTATATGCTTTAAAGAGAAGCAGCAGGTTTTAATATTTTTTATCATCATTTTGTGAAATTTTAACCTGTTAAACTCGTAGCCAGCATCACAGGAGCTGGTTAAATCTCGATGTGTATTTTATTAGCACTAATGAATCTCTTTTCTGAGCTGAGAAAATAACTTTTGAAATCATCATAATTCATCACAATTATTGGAAAACAATAATTTCCCTTCTAATACAAAAGATTGTTTTGTGAGAAAACAGTGGTATAAGTACCATAGTGGGAGAGGATGCGGGTTCCTATAAGCTATATTTCCAGATGGGCAGACATTCTAATCTTTATTAAACATAAGATTTTGTTTTCTCTCATTTTTTATAATGTAGAAGACAAGACGCAATTGTCCTTTCTGAAACTGTGCTTTCTAAGAGGTAGTTTGGACTATTAATCATGGCCCATCATTATAAATCATGATCCTTGTCTGACTGTACTTTCAGCTGCAATCACATTTTAGAGAGGCTAATGTGATTGAGGGGATCATATATGATGGTACAATAATATTATAGTATATTGGAAAAGACTTTTTGACTGGCAGAAGTGAGATTAGGTGATCTATTAGTGATTTAGTGGATACCTTGCACATATGCCTAATGATCTTTTCAATAAAAGAAATAAAATTATAAAATCTACTGGTGATTTAAGTTGACCTTTGCACATCTGCCCACAAGCTTTGTAAAGTTAAGCTCATGTAGATGGTGTAAATCAAGCAGGGGACAGTGACTGAGGAAGCATTTTATTGCAGGAAAAAATTCCCTGAATGCTTAAATCACTTATTTCCAAAGTTTCCAGTCACATTTTTAAGATAGTACAATGCTTATTAGTAAAAAGGGTCCTTTTTTCATGTGGGGAACTGAGGACCGTGCAGTTTCATAATTTCCACCTTGCTTACAATTGCTTTTAAATCTGCAATTTAATAAAAGGAAGTCTAAAAAAATATTCATAAAGTAGCCATTATCTGATGTAATGGTGTTCTGTTGTGTATTTTTCAAACACTATATAGACCACACAGGAAATCACTGGCTGGGCAAAGAGTAAATGTTAGGTTTCATTACTTTCACTATTTCTGTGAATTTGCTGCATCTTTAAAATGAGAGATCTTTAAAAAATGACTGTTAGATGTTATCCTTGCATGTACTCATCTKCTCTCCTGTAAATGTTTTCAGATAGAAAATCCATCTGCTTTCCTTCTAAGATTTAAAAGTAGAGTTTGATTCTGCTTTTCATTATTCTTCCTTTATATCATTTTAGAATGTGTAAAGAAGAGGTAAATTGAACCACTTGGGTTCAGTAAGTCACTTTTAGATGCAACGACCACGACACACATTTTGGCAGGACTATGTTCTGTTGTTCATTACCCATTTTTTTACATTCTTTGATAATGAGAATAACTTGACAAGAGGATAACTTGAAGATAAATGCCATAAAAAACATTTATTTGGATGCTAGCTTCTGTAACTGCTTATATAATTATAAATGGCTTTTAAACATCTTTTACCCTGGTAAAGAATAGAGAAAGAGTTACTAAGGACATTACCTACCTTAGGTATGTACATGAGGCTCTTTGACAGTGCCTTTTCATTGCTGTACTCAGTTAACAACAGTAGGAATAATTCACTGCAGAGAACTTTCACAGAGGATGCCATAAGTACATAATTCTTTTGACTAAGGAATTCAACTGGGATACATTTCTCATACTGTGGCATATGCTATGTTCTCATAGATTACTTTTGTGTGATGTGAGAGATCAAAGGATTGTACTCCTATTTCCATGACTACAATAAACTTGAAAAGAACAATAGGTAATACTGGTGAATTTCGCATAAAACCAATGGGAACTAACATGATTTAGAGAAAAGGACAATTAGAGGAAAAATGAGGACAGCATGCTTCTTTATTGTTCTTGGTTATAGTGTGAAGCCTTGCACCTGCTTGTTAACAAGGTCAGATATAGGATTAAGAAGAACTGAGTGGTTTTAGTTGCATATTTTCTCCTAATAGCTCAGTTTCCTTAATTTAATTCATATGTACATTATTTTGAAAAAACTAAACTAAAAACTGCTTGATAGTGTTGTAATAAAATACAGGAAAATACACACAAATGCAATGTTTCTTTAAAAATTTAAAAGACTTCCCATTGTATTCTATTTATTATTGTGCTTAAACTCTTTTTTCAGAAGTGAAATTCAATTCTAACTGTTAACATAAAGCATTATTTTCACTTAGTAGTCAATCTTATCCTAGATATCTTAAAAATTAACTAATAATGTACAAAACTTAAATGAAAAACACATATATTTTTATTTAATGGAATCTATTGTGTAACTACAATTTGTGGCATATCAGGTTGTATAAAGATTATGTAATTAATGAAGTGCTAAGTCCTGTATTGCCCATGCTCTTTGTGAAAACTCTTATTCTTAGTAAACTCTAGATAATTATTGTTATAAGTTAATATAATAGTATTATCTCCTCAGATGAGACTATGACTTTTGCACTGAAAAGTAGCAATGTACAAGCTTGTTGAGAGGAAACAGAAGGTTCAGCCTGCTGTGTAGTAATAATTTGCATTAGTACCCTAAAGGAAAATGTGGAATGCAGCCATATATTTTCAGATCTTACTTCAAAAATTTGATTACACAGATCTGATTCACTTCCCTATGTCCTTTCTGCTCTGAACAAGAAGAGAGATGAATTTATACTTGAAAAAAAAGAAGCTTGAGTTCCTCTGCTCTCTACCCAGGACCCCTTCTCTGCCCCAGTACCCTAAGAGCAAATGGAGAATAGTGTTAATGGAAGGCTTCCTAGAATGGTTTCTCTGTGGGAGCTTTTAGCTTGAATGACTGAATAATATTGAAGAAATTGTGATTTTTGGCTTCTCATTTCACACTGGGTTATGGCTAAAACCTGCTATATAAACAGAGAGAAGTTCAGGATCAAATTCAGGAATCCAACTGTATCCCTGCAATGTAGGCGTCTGCATGTCAGCAAGGTGTCTGTTTTCCCACTGTGCAGCTCTGAGTGATGCAGCTCAGTTGGGTCAGCCCAGCTGAGACAGCTGTGTGGCTCACCCTCAACCAGGGCTATGCATTGCTTGTCTGAATAACTTCCTAGATTTCACAGTCTGTACTGACCTTGATTCAGTTTGCAAAACCTTAAAAGTTGTGCCACAGGAGGTGCACTGGAGGAGCTGAGGTTTACTGCTGTGGCTGACAGCTAAAGCAAAGGATCTCTGGGACATTGTGCAGGTGGCCAGGAAGGGTTCCCCAAATTCCCAAAAACCTCCATACAACTCAGTGGGAGTTTAGACCCTCAGCTCCCATAGAGATTCCTACAGTATATTGTTAGCTGTCAGCATCTGGATTTGGATGTTGTTCCTGGTTAAATGTGTCTCTATTCTAGTTAATATTTATTTACAAACTTGAGGGAAAACTCAGTTATTCATGGTTTCATCCATATATGGTTAGAAAAATTCTAAGCCAGTGTTTCAGGGTATGATTATACTTCTATACCTGCAAAGAAAGTGTAAGCATGTCCAGTCCAGCTTTAAGGTACCTATGCATTGTCTGAAGAATTCTCATGCTGCTTGATTTTGTCTTTACTGAACAGTGGGAAAACATAAACACACACATTGTAAGTAGCTTGTCTGTCCCCAAACTAATCTTTCAGGCTGGAAGAAGCTTTATAGAGGCAAATATACTGTGCTGACATAAATTCCTGTTTCTTAGCAGTATGAAATATCCTGTACAAACTCAAGTCCCCCTGAAAAGAGTTTTTCATTATCCACATTGACTCATTTCAAACCTATACATCTTTGCATCTAGCTGCAGTATGCATTGTAGTCATATCCCTAGGCAAGGTCTGTCCTTCAGTTTATTGATGAAGTGGGAGATTTACCACTTCAGTTGTACACTTCCTAKTATATCCTTGCATTGCATCTTCCATAGACAGGATTGTTCTCTGCGCTTAGACCAAAATACATGAGAACAAGAACCTGGGATGAGGTTGTGTTTTAGTCAGATTGTACTATATACTCCTGAAGGGACTACCTCTCAACAGGGACCTTTTCCAGAAATTTAGAGCTGATAATATTTATGAGACTTCAGAGCAGTTGAAACACTGGCTAGAGATCTTTTAAATGGCTAAATTTCAACACACTCCCTAAGGAGCTGGGATGGAGATAATTTCAGACCTGTCAGAGGAAGATCATGCCTTAATTGTACTTCATTGTACTATAAAAAATGAGACCTCTCCGCAAGATTTAAGAGTCTGTGGTATTGTGATCTGTGCAAAATCTTCAGGGAACTCATCTAGGACCTTACAGTGTATGTGAAATAAGCTTGTGTCACTAACAAAGGTAGAAATAGTCACATAAATATGATGGTTTCTGTAACTGATCTTTTCTAAAAGTATCTCCAACTTGACAGGGAGCATCTTTTCAGTGTGATTTATTCTGTAATATAGTACACTCCAGTGGCTGCCTTCCAGAAATGTTGTCTTGAGTACCTACTTATGAACAGAGCAGCCTCAAATCACTCAGCTTCATGACTCTGGTGTTTCATTGAAAGATGAACACTGCTTTGGCTGTGGCACAGATGCCAGCCTTTAGAACAGAGTATCTCTGAAAGCATGAAGGACAAGTTACATCTTTGACTAGCAGCTCTTCCTATGACAGAGGTCCACATTAAGCATCTCAGTTTTAAATGTTATAGTCTTCAAAAACGAGTTTGATATGTCATGGAGTGTGAAATGACATGGTTTAACACTGCTACTTATGTTTGTTAAAATTAAAATCAGCTAAAATCTGTCAGAAGTACCCTCATTTCTCCAGTCTCTGATTCCAACCTTTTACAATTATAGGAAAGAGACAGAGACAGTGTACTTAGGCGACATACAAACTACATCTCTAAACCTCATTTCTAACCTCTGTGAAGTTGTAGAAGTCTCTGGAATTTCCAGAAATTTTCTCCACAGCAGGGCGCTGATTTGGAGGGAGTTTTCTCTTCCACTCACACTGGGATGAGCAAGAATGTTACTGTTTGTCCCTGCTTGGAGGGGGATGGGGGTGCTTGAAAACAGTTCCTTGGATGGTGTGAGGAGAAAAGCAGAGTTTGAGGAATAAAAGCTTTGACTGATGAAGTTCTCTGCTGGCACAAGGGCAGAGGCGTTAAGATAAATTGAGTTTTCCTACTTCAGGAATRTTCAACTGGAACACATTACTTTTACTGTAAGTAGAAACTGTCCCAAGGGAAAAGGACATAGCATAGGGGACTTCGCTAGGGTTGGTAGTTCAGTTAAGTGTCCAGCCAGTGCTCCCAAGTCTGAGACATAGAAATGTGCAAGTAATTCTGTGAATTATGCTAAATTCACCCTTTAAGTGATGTACCTGATTCTGAGGTGATGGTCTTGCCTACGCGCCTTTGGCGTTGCATCTTCAGATGGACCACAGAGATGGCAAGGTAAAATGCACAAATGTGAGAAATTATGGAGGCCAAGGAAGTGAGACCATAAGTTCACTTCTGGAAGRTCCATAACTTGCTGTACTGTTATGGACATTTGTGAGGAGTTTTTCTTTATTAATGAGGAAAACAAATAGCTTCAAGCTGGAAGTTTCTGACTGAATTCAGTTTAAGGATTAATGATTATCTCTGATCAGCAGTGGCTAGATTTCTGCTTTCGAACAGGGGGTTGTGTCAGTCATGTTGTCACAAAGACAACTGTAGGGTATTAAGCCTCCATGTTAAGCCATTTTCAGTGATGGAATAATGTATATATTTGACTTGTGATTGTAAAAGGTTTTAAATGCATGTCTAAGTTTTATTTCATGAGTATTCTTCAACAGATAGAATAAGATGCAAAAATAAAATATTTGGAGTTTCTCTTCAGACATTAGTAAAGTAGGTAACATTGTGGTAACACTAGGGAGGTGCAGTTTTCTGTGAAAAGCACAAATGGGTGCTGTAGAAATTTATGCTTCCAGGAATAACATCACAATGTACCTTGGACAACATTCAGAGAAGTAACATTCTTAGGTCAGTGAAGACATCCAGGACAGTCTTAAAACTACATTAAAAAAAAAGCAATTAAAGCTTGCAGGTCAAAAAAATAAGTTAAAGTGGTCAGCATCTTTCAGAATGAAGCTCTTGGGTCTCATACATTCTTTCCTCTTTGAGATAACTGGGAAGTAAAGGGGATAGTAGAGGGCTGGACTAATAGTAACGAGCAAGCAGATGAGAGAAACCAGAGTAGAAAGAGAATGTAGATGAGGCAGAGTAGAAGAAAAGATGAGAGAAAACAGATGGAATCCAAAAAGCCAATGAAGTGAGAGAGACAAGACTGCAATGATTTACACGAGACTTGGTGGAACTCCTCTGGATAAAACACTGAAAGAAACTTATAGCCTCAGTCCAACTCTGGAATAAAAAGATTTTAAMATGGTTTTAAATGTGTTAAGGCAGAACTTTGTGAATCTTTTCATCCTGGCRTTAGAAACAGAGATTCTATAACAGGATATTCTGATAGTATTGGTGACATTGCATACATTAGATTGAAATAAATGTTAAAAACTTTACGTTTATTTGAACTAAACTTCAAATTCCTTGAGGTCTATTCTTTGCTAATATATATTTCCTTTTAAAACTGGAAAGAGCCTACAATTTTATCTATACTAAGTATGCATGTATAACATGAATTGATAATAAGAATGCATGTAAAACAAGTTAAAAACCAAAGCTGGAACACTGTTTTTTTCTAAAAATTCAAATGATCAAATAATCTTCATTCCCTCAATAGTAAATCATTATTTACAATGATTTAGGATTGTGAATTAAAAAAAATAATTTCTAATTTAATTTTTTAACTTATGGAAAGAGAATGTAGGAGCTTTTCAATGGAACAGAAGTCTGAAGAAATTTCTTATCAGGATTTTRATTTATTTGCAATTAGAAACAGAGCCAAATTGGAAGTAGCATGTGTACCCTGTAGCCGTTGAAATAACAGTGGTTTTCAGTTCTAATGCTTTTTAGCTGTACAATATCTGCGTGAATTACAGAAATGCTTAGTATTCTAATATCGCAGTAGCTTTTTTAAACATTCTTGACCTGTATTAATCAATAGTTAGCAATTCTGCTAAAAGGAGATGTTAGATTACAAGCTAGAGTGCTTCTAATTTGTTGGTTTAGTCACAGCTTTTTTTTTTTTTCCATGATCTGACTAGGGTTCTTTGATGATTCAATGGAATTTAAAGAGAATGGAGTACAGCCAGAGGGAGATGAATGCATCAGCCTTGGCAGGATGAGCTTATTTTTAAGCATTCTTTTATCTTTGATACTCCTCATCTCTATCTTTGCTTTTCATGGTGGAAAAGGCACTGCAACGAGGTGATGGGAAAGCTGGCTTACTTTTTATTGTAACAAGTAAGATTTACCAGTTCTCATTCCACAATCAAGTCTCTTCAAAGATAACTATTTCCTTCCTGACTGGGTTTTCACTTGGACTGGCAGGTTGCCAGTATTCCCAGTGTCAGAGCACCAGCTGATGTTTGAGATTGGAATTAATTTTAAAGATTTCCAATTAAAAGCTCAGATTTTTTTACATTTCAAGATATAAAATAAAATAAAGACATTGTTTACAATTTAATGACATGAAATTTAAAATTAAAGCTGTGACATGAAATTTAAAATTATATTTTTGCTGCTTCAGTATCTTTTTGAGTCTAACTTGGGTAAGTAATATAAAAAATACAAATTATTTATTTGATGTTAGAGGGGACTCATTGAAAAACTACTTGACTAATAGCATCCATGAGATGTGTGCAGAGCTGGATTTAAAAATAATAGGAAAAAGACCTGAAGTATCCAATAAGTGAGAAAACAAAAATTAGACTTTAGATATTATTTGATTGATCTTATGAATTCAAAAAAGTCAAAAAAGGTGTTGAAAAGAACTGCAGCTTGAGTGATTATAAAAAAAGCCATTCTGTACATTCCCTTGACATTATATTAACTTAGGATTCTGTTTTTTCTTCCAAAGACTGAACTGTCTTACAGCAACACAGTACAAAAAGTACAGATTTTAATAAGTAATTTTTCCTTAGCTGTTCATGCTGAAAGGCTGACAAATTCTTTTTGCTTAGGTGCCAAGAATCTTCTACCCTTTCATGAGGGGGTCACAACTTAAAAATCTACTGGATCACCTCCCATGTATTAGCAATGATAAAAACTTCCTCCTATTCACTGTAATTGCATATCTCCCTATGACAAGTTTGGCAATTTCCTGTTGGAAAGGTTATTTTAACGAAGAGTGGATGAGAATAGTATGCCAAATTTCTCAGCTGGTGTAAAATTCAAATATTTAAATCTAGATCGGCAACTGAAATTGAAGAAGTCACTGCCAAAAGTTATTGTTCAGTGTTTTGGAGACTGTTGGTAATCCAAAGGTAGCAGCATGAAAAGTGCTGCTSTTAACTAGTCCCTTAAACAGTTTACAAGATCTGTTGACAATTTCAAGTAAAGAAATGACAAAAGTATTTCCTAAAGTAATGRTAACTTAATTGCAGTAAGTACGCTAAAGCTGGCTAAAGTCAGATCCTTAGGAGAGAAATGATTATGAATTCCTGACAGGGTTTCTAAAATACTTGGAAAATTAATGTTTATTTAATATATGTTGACCTCAGTAAGAGGTCCAGTTTCTGGACAGAGTGAAGAATTTGAATTATATGATACCTATATATATTGTGTCATCTAGATATCAAACCCGGAAGAACTATTTTATTTTATTTTTAAGTGAGATAGATTTGAATGTACATTTTACTTTCAATGTTTTCTGAAACTTCATAATTATTTTATTGAAGTTTCCAGTCTAAGTTATTTCATTGTTTTGATTTTCACTCTGAGAGAGAAGTGCAACAAAAATAAATCTAGAACTGTAAATCGTGCTTAGGGATGTTTTTGTTGCTAGTTCCAACACTGTAAATTGAGATGGACATTGAAAGAAGGATCTATGTGATTCAGTTCATTCTTACATTTTCTTGAAGTTAGAATCAATCTCAGTTTCCAAGACAACTGACTATATAAGGATGGACCAGCCAGTAATGAGAAACAGCTTTCTTTTTTATTGCTGTAGCATATGGTAGAAAAAGTGTTTTTTGTTTCGTGCTGTTGAGGAGACTATCCAATTTATCACTCCAAAGAGGATCCAAAAATTATTAAAGGAGGTGTGACCACTTCAGTTTTTCAAGAGAAGTACAGGGACATAAGTTCATTGGGGAAAGGCAAATTCAGAAATGTCAACATGTAATTTTTAGATGTTTTTCAGTTAAATCCCAAACTTCACCTTGATTTTTTTTCTCAGTCCTTCTTCAGAGGTCCTGACAATGTGAAGAGTTGGTGCGAGTGTATTGGCAAATGGAATAGCAATGTCTCAATATGACTCTCTTGGGCTGAGTGGGATTGCCTTTCTGCAGTAAAATGCCTGGCACAGATAAAAGGTTTCTTCTGTATACACCACTAAAAGTATTATGATGGATCTAGGACCACAAGACTCTGCAATTCTTTTGCAGATGTCAAATAAAGTCTGCTAGGAGAAATGTTGGTTCCATAAAGTCAATGGAAGCCTAAGAAAAATATTAAATCACATTGCAGTATACCTGCAATTTCATATTTTGTTTTTCAGTGAGATTCTAAGCATTTTGCTGTTCACTATTCCTTCCTTGCAGAAAACACCCGCAAAATAAACCAAACAAACTAAGAACCAAACAAAAAAAAAACCCCAAAAAACAACAAAAAAAAACCCTAACTAAAGAAACAGTGAAAAATTTATGCAGGAGTCATGTTATTCCTGAACTCTGTGGTGTTGTGTGCAGTTCTTTTTTAGAGATTTTATTGTTTCGTTTTTTCCATATCCTTTTTTCTTCATTGTGCCCATGAATGGAATATATATCCTTTTGTACTATTATTACTTGAGTTGATACAATATCTTCTGTTCATCTTGGATTTTGTTTCAGATATTTTTTTAATGCAGATTCTTTTACTATTTTTGTATTTTATTAAATTTCTTATTTGTGACATTGATTCCTTAATATATAAAGTTCTTTCTAGATGAAAATGCTTCCCTTTGAATTTTATGTATAAACCTTTTTTTTCATACTACTGAAGCCAGAAAAAAATTCCTGTTCTCAACATATCATATTTGGTTTCATATTTCCCTAAACCTTAGTTCTCTCCAACCCTTTCTTTGGCTTCAGTCTTTAAGTTATAAGTGTAAACCTCTTGCAGGAGAGTGTTTCTCATTTTAAAACAGCCTACCTGATGATTCTCCCTGAACAAGTCTGCTACTTTTATTTGTGAATTGAGTCTTGCAGTCACATTCAATTCAGTTGATCTCTAAGTGCTGACATCCAATTTTCTCTGTCTTAGAAGTCTATCAGATTTCCTCTATTTTTTTGAGTAAAATGAGTGTAAAAGAACAGGGATAGAGTAATATAAAAGAGACAGGATTCCTCCAAGCTACACAGAGCCAACACCAGATCACATTTCTAACCAAACAGTAGCTGAAATTGCACCAGAAAAAGTTGTAGTTTCTAACACCATGTGGTACCCTGGGATTAATGCATTAGTGAGAGTGTTCCCCCTGGTCCCACAAACATCTCCTCTCTTTCTCTCAGAGAATTTTCTGGGAGAGTGGGAGGGAAGAGGGAGGAGAAAAGGGTATGGATTGAGAAGTGCTTTTCTGGGTTTCCTTACATTTTCTGACAATGTTTCTTCTAAATTCTCAATAACATTATGTCAGAATGGGTTCCATTAAGCGGCATTCAATTTAGGTAAAGTGAGAAGACTTGAAGTTTCTGTACTAAGTTTTTACTTCTGTAACAGGCCTTATTATATAATGAAAACTGTATTTTTGGCTATCAGAAAGAAGGCCAGCTGGTCTGTTTAAATACATGCTAGAYCTATTGAGTTGGTCCAAATGAGTTTGACTAATGGGTTGGTCCAAAGTGGCCCCAGCTCCAATGACAAGACTCTGCCAAGCATGAAGCAGACAAACATACCTGTGTTTACTTATACAGGAGTGGTGAATGCTGTTGCTGCTTGTAGCATCAATATCCTGCCTGCAGTATCAACTAAGATCAAGGGCACTGCTTGTTGATTAATTTAGTTTGGGTGTAAGAAAATGCCTATATGTTCCTTGTSTACCAGTATATGTTGTTCTTCAGCAAAAAACAGGAGAGAAAATACTGCATCTTGCCTTCAGAACACCAGAAAAATACTAGTCATATGAGCAATTTTCCAAATAATATTACTTAAAAGGAAAAGTGACAATACTGACTWAAGTGGCAGCTGCTATCCAGAAAATTGTGAATTTCCTGCTTAATGATAAACCAGAAAAACAGAGAGAAAATACCATTAGAAGTAGTAATGAGTATATGGAAGAAAATATAAGACAGAGAAAGAAAGTATTTCTAAGAGAAAATATGTAGAGACCTCTGAGAAAAAAATTAAGATAACTTAATGTACTTTTTATTCACAACTATGTTGATGAATACAGCACGTGGAAAATTATGGTTTTCCAAATGGCTATGGCCTTGATAAATAATTTGATTTCTAGAAAATGGGTTTTTTTCTTTTAATTTAAAAGGAAAAAAATATCCCCTTCTGGGCAAAATGCACTTTTCAGAAATTAAGAAAATTTCTTGGCGAAAGTGCTTTTTCCAAGGGATCTCTGTGTCTTTTTATCCACTCAATCCATTTCTCTCATGAAAAACACAACCACTCTAGATCTTCTGTCTGGGTATTTTAAAATGAGATTTACCTTCCTTTCCCTCTCTTTCTTCCACATCTCACTTTTGTAAGAACTAAAAAYTACTTTACACCTGTCAAGTAATAATCATTTGTGGTGACATAAGCAGATTGTTGACATTGCAAACTAAGCTGTTGTACAATCAATAAGAGTAAAGTTTGGGTAGCATATGTTCTTCATTCCTGCTATGCATCAAAGTGTATGCTGTATCCTGCTATGCATCAAAGTGTATGCTGTACCCCCAACAAGGAGTGTAGATTTTGGACCTAGAGACAAACTCACACTCTAGAGCCCTCTTCATTAAATTTATCCAAAAAAGCACCATTTCCTTCTTTTCCTCAATTCTACCATTCCTGTGGAATATCAGTAAAATAGGGACTAGGCTTTCCTTTCTCTTTTACTATTCTTAGACAGCTAAATAATTTTAAAAATTTCGAGTACCCTAAAGTATACTGAAATGTCGAATATTCTGAAAATAATGTGCTTATCTGTAGATGTAAGAAATTCCTTGGAGGTTATGTCCTGCTGTCATTTATTTTGTGAATTCTGTAAATGTGACACATTGAGGCAAATTTTTACCTCTGTATTTAAGTATTTCTGATACTACAGCACTTTCTTATGAGCAATCTTATTAAGATTACTGGCACCAGTGAACTGTTTTAGTAKTATTATTATTTTATTATGTTAACATTTTAGGCCAAGTCTTTTGTATGATAAAATACTGCTGAGACAAATTGCTTAGTAAAAAGGGAAAACTGATATTTATTTTGTTACAGAAAATACTGTAGTATTTTCAGCCTTGATAARAAAATAATATGTTTTCTAAACACTTATACTAATTTTATAGCAGAAGAGGTACCCCTAAATGTGGTTATTATATTTATGGCAGAAAAGCTTCTAATTATTTACTTTCTTTTTTTTCTATTAAACAGAGTAATGAGCATTGAACTGATTTGCTGGTAGAAACATGTTACACTATGAAAGCTAAATTATATCCTAAACAATACTTAGTGGTAAAATTTGGCAGTGTGTGTGCATATGTCAGTTCCATTTCCCATACAAGTTATAATGGCTTTGATAGAAAAATAATTGGCTTTAAATGGTGGGATTCCATATTTATAGCATTTTGCTTTCTCAGTGTTGGAGATGCTATTTTAGGTTATTCTGTGTTTTATTTTAAACTCTGTCTTGAAAATTAAACTTCTACTTCCTCTCTCCCATACATCATCTTCAGTTGTGCAGCTTTTGGAAGCCACATCAGTCCTTTAGCTAACAACTGGAATTTAGTAAATAAATTGTTCACAAGAATGGCATGTTACCAACTAGTTTTATTTGAGATCTGAGAAGTAACTAAAAGGTAAAAAAACATTTTTTTTTGCATCATGTAAGTGCTTCCACAAGAGTCTGAGAAGACAGAGTATTCAATAGAATGTTGAATATGCAAAAGAATATTCAATAGAAAATGCAGATTTTTTTGAACTCTGTTTTCCAGGGTGAAAGTGTTCTRTGTCCTGCTTTTGTTGGTATTATCTTGGACTATATTTCCATAGAAGGTTTTATATTTGTAAACTTTCCCTTGATACTTGCAAACTTGCCTTTCAATGTAACCTTTTCGTTAAAGCTATATTCATTTGAGCTTTTAAACAAGCTTGCTTACCATGWTTTTTAGACAGTCCCTTTACCTATTACCACTTGACTTTGAATTTTACTTCACTCTGAATATGGATATGAGTGTACACAGTACATGTATATATGTTTTTGTCTGTGTTTCAAGAAGTTGCATAATTTTACTTAACTATGCTATTAAATTTTAAGTGCATTCTGGAAAGCACAAAGTAATACTTCTTCTCATAGTTTTTCTGTCTGTTAACTTTTCCTTATTTTGGTCCTTTTTATACTAGTTCAGAGACTCTGCCTGAGGCCTATTGTAGATCAAATGTAGAAGAGTCCTTATAATTACATTGAAACCACCTTTCTAAATAATAAAAACATCTGGATGAGCAGATATTTTAGACAATTTTTCATATATTTTTTTGACTGCATAAGATCTTGCAGTTCCAGCTGCAAGAATTCAGGAAAGCTACATGAAGGATGCCAAAATAATTATTCATTTTAAAAGGAACCCACAAATAACAGCCTTAGGCTCTGAAAATGTCTTTAAAAGCCATAAAAAATGCAAGAAAGCAAGCAAGAAAGAGAAACAAACAGTGCTGCTAAAACTTTGCATTCAGTGGCACTTAGATACTCCTGCAATTATAACATTTAAAATTTCTAAGTTTATAAATGATCTTTAAATGGGTCCATCCATGGAAGACCTTGACCCTTTAAACATTTTGGCACGTGATTAAATTCAAAACCATATGCAAATCCCAGTGACATGAACATGATTTGCAGTACTGAGGACTTGGTATTGATGTGGTACGTTTTGCCCCTTGGAGAAAAAAAAAAATATTTTTTATGTCCAGAAAGCAAGTAAGGTAACTATAAAATAAAAGTAAGGACAGGAATATTGACTGTCCTTAAAAAAAGAAATAGGGAAGAAATACAATTATTAAAAATACATAAAAAGTAAAGCTAGACAAATAAAGGAAAACATATTAAAATAAAGGCTGTAAAGATAAAACTTGTATAAAATATCTGCCTTAGAAACTAATGCAGAAAAAATTGGCAGAATTTTGGTATGCCTTGGAGGATAAATCCAGGACAAAGCTAATGGTCAGATAAAAGTTATCAAGGAGCTTTGAGGCAATGTTCTCAGGTTTGGCCTTGATGAACTTGGGCTAACAACAGAACTGGCACAAAGCAATGTTGTGAAATTAAACCAAAATTTTAGTGGGAGACACTATTATAAACTCAGTTCATGCAGAAAAAAGTATTACGTGCAAGTTGTACAGAAATTCTATGTACTTTTCTGTGAGAACAGACATTACTTGATACTGTGTTACATTAAAACATGCGCAAACAACACATAAAAATAATAGATACTGTAAGTTCCATATACCTATAGGGGCAATCCTTGAAATGCTCTCTGATCTGTTTCTATCAGGGAACATTCAACAACTTACTTTACCGTGTGTAATTTTAAAGTAGGACAATATAGTGATTGTTTGGTACACTATTTTATTTGCATGATGTGAAACTGAGAAACTTTAGGCAGACCTACATTCTTTCAAATAACAGGCTGGGGTCTCCATTTGGTGGCTAAATCTCCACTATAATAGCACTAATGGATTCTATATATCTATATTCTTGCAAAATACAAGTCTGGTATAACTGAACAAATAATAGTGCATTTATAGGGTTTTTTTCCCTACTTGTTGAAGTTATGGACTTTAGAGTCTTCTGCATTTTCTCTCAAGGTTTTTCAAGAGACAACTGGGTAATTTATTCAAGGCATTTCTCAGCTTTTAGTTTTAACTGATTCATCTGTGAAGTGGGTAAAGAAATGCCTCTTTAGAGGAGTCTGCAATCAGAAACAGCTATACTGATTTATACCAGCTGAAGATATGAACCTTTCCATTTTTCAGTGTTCTCAAAGTACTTTGAGATAACTGAATAAAAACACGAGAGGATTCTGGGGAAAGAGCAAATAATTTATGTTACTAAGCTATTCCAATCTGCAGTTTTAGAACAGCGTGGATTATTTTTCTGTTACATAAATTATTGTCCTGGGCTAGTATTCCCGCTCATTTCCTTTTTAAATTAACAGCACAGCAAAAGAATTGTAGCTATTTGCATAAGTTTAGCTTTCTTTGGAGATTTCCAGCTCTGTGTTGTGGTGCTTAGAGAGTCATTTCTGCATTGGGTACTTCTCTGCAATCTCTTCTGGGAGAACAAATGTTTGGTAGCATCCTAGCCATGTGCTTTGAATGTACAAAAATAGAATAGAAGAATAAAAGAAACAGAGTCCCTTGGTGGAATTGCTTTAATGTCTTGCATCTGATGTTCAGATTGGTGGGGAGGGGAGGATCACATGCCTGATGTTTTCTCTAGAACTACACCCAACTGGAAGCCATCCCTTGGCTTCTCTGCAGACAGCAGCATACCCAAATGGAACATATTAATTCTTTGGGGAAATCTCCCTAGTCAGACAAAAAGAAATCTTTTCAGCTTCCCAGATACATGCTCTGTTCCCAGTACCATCAGACTGAAAGAATCTGCGTTACGTTGATCTGGAAGAAACAGTTTCACTCTAACTTCAAGGTTTAGATAAATAACTTCTGGGATGCAGCTGCTCAAGCTTTCAGGTTTTGACATGTTTATTAATGAAAATGAATGAGAAAAGAAAGAAACAGTCAGCCAGGCAAGATGCCCCTGTAACTCTGCTGTCATCATTAGGTGAATATGGTATACCAAATATTTATGCTTCTATATAATTCAGATCACAGAAAATAAATATCACTTTTATGTGTTTTATTTTCTTTGGAAAAGGAAGTGGAGGAGAGTGTGAGTCATAGTGGAAGAATAAAATCTATTTCTCTTCTGACAAAAGCTGCTTGTTTTGTCAGAGAAGGATCCTAGCATTAACTTCAGTTTGGTGATAAGCTCTGGAGCCTGACTGGCTTCAAAAGGAAGTGATGGCCTGCCAGTCCTCAGTCTGTACCTGTCTGCTGACCCATGGCCAGAAGCCAAATCATATTTCTTACTCCTGCTGGGCATAAGATAATCAGTGTTCCTAGCAGGGTCTGAATGCAGGCTGCTGGTGCACCCTTGCAAAGATTTCTGGAGAGTAGAATTTTGACCCTTTGCACCGTAACAAATCCTGCCAGCTGCAGCCTAACTTCTGAGCATGGGGCTGGTCTGAGGAATCTGGGAAGGTTAACATGAATATATATTAGGGTATGACCAATATTATTTGCCTGCTTTAAAAAAATACACCCCAACATATTTTCTGTTATGATCAGATTCAGAGGGTTCTCTTCTTAGGCAGCTGAGAAGGGAATAGGAGCTCCTGAGGAGATAGTCAGTGGATGATTCCTCCTTTTTACTCCTTGCTATGCCCTTCAGAGTGTAGAAGAGATAGAAAAGATACAGGGTCCATTAATTTTCTGCTCCCAAGAGATAGTGAAGTGGATCAGGAATTGTCACTCCCTGTCCAACTGTCCTGAGGTAGGAAAAGATTGTTTACAAGGGAGAAGTGATCTTGATGTTGTTTTCTGTAGGCTTTCTTTACAACTACCAACCTCAAAACATTTGCTTCCCCTGCCCATTGCAGAAGGGGGTGGGCTAGATCTTTAAAGGTTTCTTCCAACCCAAGCTATTCTGTGGCTTCTATGATTCTGTGATTTTCCTAAATACAGATACTCACTCATACGAAGGTGCTGAAGCCTGAGAGGTGACAAATGACAAGAGGTTTTATGTATGTCCTGGTGAAATGAAGACTATATTTTAAAATGTATATGTATATCATTCCTAATAGAACTTCATAAGATAGGAAAGTATCTGTCATTTTTCTGAAAGAATTTTTGCGTGTGCTTCTTGCCACAAAGCAAGGCTAAACAAACATTACAGATGTCCTACCTACATAAACTCCAGACCAAAACGCTGTTTTCCAGATGTTAAGTTGCTCTTTTCTGAGTGGATATATCACAGAATTTATTCAAGAGTAACTACCTAAATGTCTGTAGATTAATGTAGAAGACTGGATTAGAGATTTAGGAACCAAAGGTCTATATGGTCTTTGCAATTGAGACCCTTGTGGCTGTCACCTTTTTGAAGGACCAAATAGTAGCCTCGACTTCTATAACAAGAACCAGGGACACTCTGAGATGTTTAAGAGAGGAGTCCAGCTTGCTATCCCAGTAAAGAGATTATATTTTTATTTTTTTTTAGTTTTCCATTATAGCTGTCAAAATGAAAAGTCCTTAGAGGTTCTTCTGTATTAAATGATGAACATTATAAGATGGATGAAAAAGAAATAATCCAAACAAGGCATACAGGTTAGCTCATCTGGTACATTGCAAAGTAACAGTAGCAAAGTTATGTCTTAGTTTGTGAGACAATAATATGGCAAAAGTAGGATGTTATTTTTCTGGTGAAATGTAACAGACACTGTGTACATTTTTAAAAGAAAAAATTATTTCTTTCAGAAAAAATCCTCTCAGCTGTTATTTTGGTAAAGTGAATTCAGGTAATACTGAAAGCAGTAACAGAACACTGAATTCTCTATTCCACCCCCAGTTATTAGCATTATAGCCTTCTCATTTCTAGAGCTGAGATTCCTATATATCCTTTCTGTAGAAATTTATGAATGCGCTACTATTTCCTATTCAGACTATTAATGATGGTGTTAATAGCTATTTCTGGTTCTTTGTGTCAAAAGACCTTGCTTTCAGTATTTAATAATTTTCCTATTGCTACTCAGTATKGCTGGCAGTTTTAATGTCAGACATATTTATTTGACAAAAAAATTGAATAAACTGTGTCTAAGTAATTTTTGCTGCTTCYATGAATGAGATTAAGGGTCAAATGCATTGTTTTGCCCCATTGTTATTAAAAAATGTGCTGACATCTTTACGCTTAAGAGCAAGGTCTTGAAATGTGGTAGAAGTGTGGTAGATTTTACCAATGTTTCCAAATTATAAGGCTCTCAAAAATTTCTTTGTGTGTTAGACTGGTGAGGCTTGTTACTGCTCAGCAACTTGAGCTTGCAGAGCTTCTCTGCACTGCACACACTCCATTGTCTGACTGCTGAGTTTAGTCTGTGCTGTACTCTGTGGTGCTGCCACTTTGTTTGACATGAAGAAATAAAAAGCAGAGCCTGACTTGAATTTGAGGAAATATGAATGGAGAGGAGGAGGGCAAAAGCTCAAGTGGCTGCAGATAGGGAGGGTTCTTCAGGGGATCCCTCCTTCTTTCAGTCTATAAGATGTATGGTGCTATGGGGACAGATGAAGATTGTGTATCAGCCACAGTCCTCATCAGTGATCAGGATCCATGCCACATGTGTTGCAGGCGTGGGGGAAGTTTAGGAAGTTTGGGAAGTTGCTTCAGACAATTAATTTGTTATTAGAGTATGAGAAGGTATGTACATAAGATGTGGTTGCAGAGGAGACCTTTATTCCTAATATTGTTCCATAGCTTTGTGGAGATTAGCCTGCAAAAGCTCAGACATTGAAGTGTCTAATGTAAGTATTCATTTGTGTACTTTGTGTGTCAGAGTTCTACATCGTGGAACAATAGGAAAAAAAGCCTAGAGGAGTGATTGACTCCTCCAGGCCATGTCTGCTCAAACCTGTGGCAACCTTGGTGGATATTTGTTTCAGCTATTATAAAAAGTCCAAGAGATGGAAAGTCTCCAATTTTCTTAAACATTTTATTTATATTATTATGAATTCTTAGTATTTAAAAGCTTGTTCCAGTGTCTGAAGTACAGGTGTCCTGCTGCAGCTGCTTCAGGTCCTGTCCACGGGGTACAGAACAGGTTATTTCTTTCCTCTTGCAATGACTTATGTATTTGTGCACTTTTATCGTGTTTTCTCCCATGTTATGCAAATCAAATAATTWTATTAATTTTCCACTTAAGTTATGTTTTTTAAGAGTTTTTTCTTTGCTTTTGATCTCTCCAGTTGGTCTAGATCCTTCTTGAAGTGCAATGCTCAATACTGGAATCCATATTTCAGCAGAGGCCTACTAATGACTTGTATAAAAAGGAATATTTCACAACTTGTATCACTTTTCTGGTAGATATTTGTGGTGCAATTTCAGCAAAATCACAAAAAAAATTTTAGGTTGTCTCTATCTTTTTTTTAATGTAAAACTGTATTCATTGAAATGCTGCATGCTCTGACAAAGACTTCTTGCTTCATCTGAATTATCTTTTTTTATGATTAACAAGTAAAATGAACATTATCCTAATATTAAAATTACCTTTGATGCAAACAAAACAAAGTAAAGTTTATAATGCATAGATCAAAAACTAAACTAAAGAAAAACCTAGAAAATTGTTGATATCATTTATGTCTTTCTTTTTTCCCACAGAAAACCTAAACATTTCCACAAAAATATGATTTCTTTGGACTAAGTGGTTTATCAAATAAACATTGAACTTAAACAAATAGCATTACACATGCACAAAATTAATCTTCACATTCTGACCAGTGTAGACCAATTGGGATTGGTCTACRCTGGTCAGAATGTGAAGATTTTTCTAGAGTTAATTTTTCTGGGATAGAACACTCGTATGTGTATTTGCCTTTTAATGTTAGCCATATCCCCCTGATTTAGCACAGCCATTACAGGCTCAGTGTTTGTCAAACCATTACAGAAGTCATCCTCACTCCTTCCCTTTGGAGTCAGCCTGAAAGAACACATCTGCAAGTGCAGAGCAAAGGGGCTTATCTTCTCCTTCAATCCAGCTTTCAGGCTTTGAGATTGGAGAAGGGCAAAATCAAAGTGGTAAAATATCCGCACACAAGTTTGTCAAAGAAGGGGTTAAAAAAGTGGAATCTTTGTGACTGTAAAGGGCTGAATTATCTTCCTGACACCAGCAGGGGTTGCTGTCACTAGTTCGTGGTTGTCACATTCCTGTTATGCTTGACCTTGGAAAGGCTTGACAACATAGTCTGGATTTGATTAAGGGAATTTCATGTTTTTCCTTTGCTAGAGTCACCCCCCACCTCGACAAACATTTAAAAATGTTAAGGAGTAAAAAAAAAAAAAAAGTTTGGAAAGCAAACATTTTCCCAAAAGAAATTTATAGTTCAAATTTACACCAAGTTCACACTAACTGGAGCAGTCCRGGTTTCCAGTCAGGCTTTGAGAGCTCTCTGTAAACCATTAGTCACTTCCCTGGAAGAGGCAGCTTTTTATAGGCAGCAGGATAAAACAGACACAGATGTGTAAGTAATATTAGAGGCTTTCACATGTACCTGCCTTTTTTTTCTCAGTCATACAAAAGAAAAACGAGTGATTATAGAAAGAAATTCATTGAAGCCTTGGACTTGAACAGCTACCATGGAGATTCATTTAACGAAAATAAAATATCTTGTGATGTGGTTTTTTCTGGTTGTGAGAATTTATATAGTGAACATGGAAGTTCTTTTAATTTTATCACATTGGGTTCTTTGCATTCTACAGGACTGTGATCATGCCAGCTGCCAACGAGTTTGATCCAGAAATTGTCCTGGTGTCAGCAGGATTCGATGCTGTGGAAGGCCATGACCCTCCGCTGGGCGGGTACAAAGTCACAGCTAAATGTAGGTATTGCTGTTGGCATGCTTTTCTGAGTTGGTATTTTTTCTAGTTAGGAACCTTATTAGATAAGTCCAGTTCACATCTGTGTTTCTGTTTTGTGAGGTGACAACTGTGTCACTTAGGGCAGGGACTGTCCAGCAGTTAATACCCAGAGATGCCTGGAGAGCTGCAGTGCTTGCCCAGCTCGTGGACAAGGTGGAAACAAACATGTTAGACTTCCTGGCTCACTCCCTTATGTTCCTCTTGGCATTTTTGTCTTGACTTTCTAAAGTCAAGACAATTACTTTTCTGTCATTCAATTAACATTTTAGATGTTTCATGCTTTTCAATAGGCCCCAATTTCCAAATGCTGGAGTAAGTTACTTCTCTTTAAATATATATTGGAGATTTTAGACTTTGGATGCCTAAATCCAATCTCATATTGCTCTTTTGTTATTGTAATCTTTTCAGCTCCGTGGCATTAATCCTGAATTACATCAGTGTTTATGAAGGCCAAATTTTTCTAAAAGACTACTCTGCTGGGTCCCAATATTTGGATGTCTATTTCAGTCTTTYAAAATGTGTGCTTATGGCAGAGATTTAATACTTTCTGAAAGACAGGTCTGTCTGACACATCTCATTTGTAACACCCCAAAATCCTTAGCTCTTACCAGACAGTATGGCCAAACTGATTCTGAGCCTGGGATGTTAAGCAAGGCTGGCTGATGTAGTAACTCTCTGTACAGAATGTGCAATGTAACATTGCTTTATATCAATTTCTTTACATGGGGTGACACAAAATAGTTTCCTAATGCAGTGATGTGAATAATTTTCTTCAGTATATCTACTTTTATTCATTGTATTCAGTCTATAGTATCACTTCAATAACTATTAAATATGGACCTCTGCTGCTAGGTAGGTCAAAGCAAATGCCTTGGGAAAAGTTTGGAGAAGTCAATGAGACTTAATGATGTTTAAAACACTGCAGAAATGGATGCCAGTTAAGAGGATTTTGTCCTTTTAACCTCTGCCTTTTGTTACAGATCAATAGACCAAAGCTGTTGTATACCTCAGGAGGTTCAGGGTGGATATGCGTATTTTTTATTTTAATTTTCACTGCATGCTAAACAGGCTCCCCTGAATACCAGTGGAAGTGATGGAGGAACAGAGTGAGTGTCCATAGGGGTGTGCTGTGACAAGGGAGAATGCAGAGAGCAGTGCAGGGGTCTACCCAGAGACGCTTACACAGGTGCTAATGCACAAATGGGTTGGAAATGGAATATCCCTCTGGCTGCAAGTTAGACATATTGAGTTTTAGCACAGCTTTTCAGCTTAATGCAGTGGTTACACTGGAGAGGAAAGAAACATAGCAGGCAGTGTGCATGTTTGAGTATCATTTCCCTATGTATTGTGATTTTTAGTAAAACATTTTGCAGGAAGAGGTGAGCGATTTACTTGCTGTTTTTATCCATGTGTGGTTCCTGGTCAGTGGCACCATCCCATGAACTTGTGTGGCAAGGAGGTGAACTTTCAGCTGCTACTAAATTAGATACTGTGTTGAGAACCATTGTATAACTATCTGTATTTAGTTGCTGAAAAGGTATTCTATGTGTCCCTTAAGGATGCAAGATGCTTTGGCATATATAATATTCTGGCATAGTAACTCCAACAATTTAACTAGAAATTGCAGCAAAGAAAAGCTGTCTGACATTAGAATTAGTGTTAATTTTCATTCATGAATTAATTAACTGTTCATAACTTTTTTTAAAAAATCTTAATACATTTTCTAATATAAGAGGCTGCACACTACTTCTGCTTATGTGTCTGTAAGCAAAAAAAGGTGATTTTTTGCTTACAGACAAAAAACCCAAAAAACAGTGTAGGTGGCTCTTGTTTAAATTAAGAGAAAAGCCTAGATAGACTCAGATAATGATCATGCACCTGAGGGATGAATAAAGCCCTTTTTACAGAGCCAAAGGAATTTATTATTTCCCCAAAACAAAATTCTCCACATTCCACCATTCTATTTTAGAACATAACATACTATATGTGGTATGTAGGAAAATGAACATTCTATTAAAAAAAAAGTCCAAAGAGAAACYTTCATATCGAACATTAAAATAGATACTTGTGCAAAGTTTTGATATAATTGGTTTGTAATAATTAGAAATTGTACACCAACAAGTAAAGATGAACCTGTAAATATTCTTTCTTTATAAATCTTTATCACTTTGTGTACACTTAATACACAGAATTTTCTGATATCTGTGATTTAATACAAGCTTTACAAATTAGAGAAAGATTGAGATCAAAGGAGAGAAGATAGATCCTTAGCTACTAACCTTGCTCTTAAAGAGCATTTAGAAGCCACTAGATACTTGGAAATGAATTTTTTATGTCTTTCCATCAGAGTAAAATCAAAGAGAAAAAATTAAAGTTTATTAACTAATCAATCATCCCAAGTTATAAAGTAAAAATCATTGGATGAAGATAGTAGATTGAACTAATTACAGCCTTGGAGTAACCATATAGCAGACAATTACATTCAACAAAAAATGATCTGGTAATGAATCTGCACAGTTTGAGAAATGTAAACTGTAATCTGCTTTAACCCAGAATTGTAATTTTTTTCTCTATTATCATACAATCTTATTTACTGAGGACTTGCCTTTTCTTATTAGTAAAGAAACATATCAGCAACAAAATAATCATATATATATATTTGCAGCTGATTTTAAATCTGTGAGTCCGATGTGCATGTCAGGATTTCTCACAGTGAGGTGACTCTCAATTCCTCTAGAAGTCTGTAGAGTGGAATCTGGCCAACTGTGATCAGTGGTGATAGCAGAGCTTGGAGATATCTCACTTCCTAATTTATCTCTAGTTGTATTAAGTAATGAAATCACTAATGGTTCATGAAAAAGAAAAGTGATAATRTTTAAAAAAAGATTGGAAGGGAAGTTTGAATCTTTCCTATCTTATTGCACTTTTCAGATCACTTTCCCTATTTTTACAAAGTGGCTTTGCAATTCCTCCTTMTCATCTGTTGATTTATTTTCACTAAACTAAGCAATATTTGACTAATATTTTACCTGTCTGTGAAACAGCTTTGTTTGGTGCAATGTAGAATTGAGAATGAACATTAAGTAAAACATTTGTTTCAACCCCAACTTTGAGGATTTCACAGGCACATTTTTCTTCATGTTAGCTCTTTGTGCCAATCCTCTCTCTTAATGAAGTGCTATGATTTCAAAAAGTGCTTGCATAATACACCTACATACACATAGACATCTTGAAATATATACTCAACCCATGTGCATAAACTTTGTGATGGATTTTATATTATTTTAAGAACAAAAAGGGCTTCAAAGATTTGATGTGACTGGTGGCATATGGCAGAACTTGTTGCTGCTGGGAAGTTCTCAGTCCTTTGGTACAAGCTACATTCCTAATATCTTAGTAAGGAAAGGCAAGCTTTATTGACAACACTGATGAAAGGCCACCTAGCATAATTAGAAACAGGTACACTTCTGAATTCACAATCGCTTTGCCCTGAAGAAGGTCTTCCCCCCTCAAAAGGGTTTGTGTCGGAAAAGGACTTTGTTTTTCCAAATAAAAACTTTCTGTCTGCTAAAAATATTATCTTTACTCACAGAAACTGCCTTGCCTGTGGCATTATGCTCTGGGAACTGCACCAAGTTTAACATCAAAAAGCAAAGAGAAGAAAAGTGAGGCAAAGATCATGTTAAACTTCCCTGGTAGTCCTCTTGGCCCAGGGTCTTGCACCAGGTGAAGGTGAAAACTCTTGCTCAGGACCTTCTCTAATACCTGGTATGTTCTGTCAGGAATATTCAGGCAATTATCTTAGATTTTGCTTTCTGTGTCCCTTCTGTAACGACTGAAGTTTAACTTCATTAGCTGAAATAGAGGAATGCCTTTTGCAATGTCCATCTTCAGTACTCACATGGCTCTGTCCCTCTTGCTTGGCTTAGTGGTTCCCCAAGATGTAAGGTGAAGGAGGGTGCAGCAGCTGGAACTCTAATACAGAGATTTATGCAGAGTAACTATTGAAGTGTTTGGGACCTCTTTGTTTAGATCAGAGACTGTAAAAGTCCTTTGATTTTATTGTAAAATATAATCAGGTGAGAGGAAAATGTCTCAGTTCCTGACTCGTCCAATGGTTTCTTTTTATTATTAGAATGTTTTTTTCAAAAAGATAACACAAAATATCACCACCATGTAACATGTATTATCAWAACATATTGTTATAAAATTCACTTTTTTTACGGGAGTAATAAAAGTTGTATTGACAATAAAATATAAGAAAAATAATGGYAGAAGAAGAGAAAAAAGGAATTTTATATTTAGAATAGTAAGGGTATGCTTAAAGAGTAGGAGTATACTCTTCCCTGTTATCCTGGTGATCCTTAGATAGAACTACTGAAGATAGAACAGATACATTTTGTGCTTTATTTTACAGTTAATTTTTACATTTTCTGGTAAAACATATAGTATTTTCACACAATTTGAATTTTGTATAGTGAACAAGTCTGAAGAAGATCTGTCAGATCTGATCATAAATTTGCAAGTTGTTAGATCTGCTAAGGGAACTGTTTTCAAATTTAGCTCTGCTGGCTGAAGATCTCCATGTAACATTATCCTGAGGTGAAGTACTTTCTCTTTGTTTTATAGAACAACCCTTAGAATAATGCTTGCACTAAAGCCACTGAGATCACTTTACTGTTCAAGTAAATATTCTACATAATTGCTCATTAAATTGTGACCATTCCATAAAAAGAATAAAGTAAATAGAGAAGTGTCAAGCAAGAATGAAGACCTTTTTCAAGGTACTTAACTTCCTGAAGCACTTCATTTGTTAAGGGCTATGATGATTTACTAGAGTTTTCCTGTTGTTTTACTCTCCTATTCCAAAGATGCTATTTGACACCAGAGTGCCAAATAGTATGAGCAATTAGCGGTAGGAAMGGATACCACTGTGGGCATTTAAAGAGTAAATGATATTTTTTCTGTTGGAATATTTGTCTTCTGTTATGCCAAATTTGTAATGAAAAGTTGATCCAGTGCCTAGAATATAACTGATTATATCTAAGCTGATTTGCAACTTTTAATGTTTTTATTTGAGAAAATTGCAATAACTCCCTTAACCTATCAAAAGCTGCATTATGCTGTAATACACTCCATTCAAGTGGGACCAACGAAAAAAGTGCTGAAGTTATTAGCAGTTTCCCTTCTCATGAGCCCTGGTTATTTCCAAAGGATATGCAAGCATAAGTGGTAGATTCTAATGTGCAAGAAAGACTGCTGACTTACACATTGCCAGCAGCTCTTCTGTGAGGAATCTCTTCTCATGGCTGGAACTGATACTTTGCAGGATACTAATAAGAGCAGCCAGCTTGAACTTGGGGGCCTGTTGGTTTCCTGTTTTTTTGGCCTTCACATTTCAGTTCCAGATCCCACTGGGATTGAGGAGTTTTGATAAAAAGATCTCTGAATGTAACATGAAATGCTATAAAAAGATAAAATACCTAGCATCTYGGCACAAGCAAATTCAGAAGCAATGGGCACAGTTGTAATGAAGAGGTGACATTACTGAAACAGATGATCTAGCATGGTGTACCAGCTGTCACTGGAAGGCTTTAAAAGAGACTTATAAATAGCTGGCACCTTAGAATTAGGTGTGCACACTCAGACACCAAAGGCTTCATGCAAAAGCTTTTCTTCAATGATTTGTCTCTTCTTGAACCTTCACAACTGTCCTACTGTATCTTGGAATTCTTCTCAGTTTCCCACTGGGTTTTGTGCATAGTATGTGGGTTAGAAACGGATCAAAGGCTGATGCTAGAACTACATATCACTGAATTCAAATGCAGAACTCCTCAGGGTCAAGGCCTGGTACTTTCAGATAGTTTCCCATGTGCCAGCTTCAGTATTTCTAAAACATTTATGTGACTGAGTATTTCAAGTACTTAAAAGGCTATATATGTTCATTGTTTTGGGATTTTTTTTTTGTTTGTTTGTTTGTTTCCTGGAAGTTTCTAAAGGAGTCCCCAGATAATATTGTTACTCTCTACTGGACTTGAACAGCCTTGGACTGGCTGTGAGATTTTTGAGTAGAATATCTTTGGGTAGGAACTTCACTTTCTTGTGATTGTCTTAAAGTCTTCTCTGACTTTTGACTCCAATAAAGATTCCTGACTGGGACTACCGGGGCTAATATAATAGATATACATTAAAGAAAAGCAAGAAAAAAGAGCTCCTGCAAATTGACAGCTGACTAAAGAGAATAATAGTAGCTTGGTAGCTCTTTTAATACAGTTTGATTTTCTAAAAATAGCATTGCAGGCCTTTATAATGCCATGTCTAATCTCTTCACAACTAAGAAAGACTTTTAGACTCATGTACGAGAAGCTGTGATCTTGGTAAGTCTGGCACTGACTGCCTCTGACTGCAGTTTCATAGCTGGCATAGCTGCTMTGAGCAGCTCCTTGCCATACAAAAGGGTGGTTGCACACCTCTTCCCCTTCTGACTTGTCCATTGCTTACCTTGCACCAGGTCAGCTTCTTGTCAATCTCTCTGTAAACACCTGGAGCATTAACTCATCAACCCATCAGAAAACAAAGTCAAAAAAGTGAAGAGACTGAAGCTGAATCAAATTATGGAAGGACTGACGTGTGCCAGAGGCAGCAGAGAAAGGAAGAGATTGCGTAGGATAATTTATGGTAGCAGTAAGCAGTTAAATTACTTCAGTTGCCACAGCTACCTTCTTTTCTGAATTCTCCTGAGTTCRGAGAATTATTTTTTTTTTGACATAATTTGGTTATCTTTCTGGTAGTTGAGGTTATAGAATGATTATCCAACAGGATAGATCTTCAGCTTTTGACTCAGAGCTAACAGCATTGGAGATGGGTTGGAGCAATGATCATTGATAGTTTTTCACTGAGTAGTGTCCTCATTGGTATCAGGTATTTTCTTTCTGTCCCTTTTGTCTCTTGGAAACTACATGATACCCAGTGCCTGGCAGCAAGAAAATGTAGCATCAAGACTTTACTTCCAGTTATTCACTTCTGAAAGCAAAGTTTGGGTTTTCTCTAGGGTGATCTCTTGAATACTAGTTAAATGGTAGTTTGGTATGATCCAAAAGACATCAAAATAAATGACAAATTAATTGGCTACCAAGCCTTAGATATTATTATTTTCTGTTTTTCCTGTTTTATAGGATTCACTGCAAGAAGTAAAGCATTTTGGTTCCTTTTCCCTTGTAGCCCACAGCAGTCATTGCTGTATCATATCCTATGGTTTGGACATGGCCACTGGATTGCCCAGCCTCCTAAATTTTTATGTTTATTTACTCCTGCATTTGTACTCCTTAGATTTGCTCTTGCAATACAGTTATCGGTGATTTATTTGTCAGTGATGCCAGGATCTGATACATTAATGGCTTGTACACCACATTTACATGTATAAATATGAAATGTAGAAAATTTCAGAAATCCTGTTCTCTGAGGAATAGTCTGTTGGCTCCTGTGGAAGAGAGATTGGAGTTCACTGTATAAAATTAGTGTCCCCTCTAGGACACAGCATA